>VWZN01019500.1:560580-618572 GCA_013396955.1 Regulus satrapa | reverse complement strand
TTTTTTTTTTTTTGTAAGAAACACCTTATAAAGCATGTAGCTATTTTGAAGAACCCTTTTTGACACAGTATTTTTCAAATAGTTTTTATGTCCTTCTAGTTCACTGATAAGTAAGATAATGGACTCAATATACCATCGTGATAGACTTTTTTAAAAAACTATTTCTTTATCCATGAGAATTTCTTTGCCTTTTAATCTAATTTTTTTTCACTTTATATTAAATATAAACATTGAATCTTTTTTCACCCAACAGTTAAATTACTTGTTATTAATTTGTTTCTCATTAAAAAACCCAAACAAACAAACAAAAACAACCCCCAAATTATTTTAGGCTTCATATATCTTATCAGCTTCTTTTGAATTGAATAAGAACTCATAATGGTCTAGGACACACTGCACATACTTAGCTCCACCTCTGCTACAGAGTGTAGAAAAAGTGGGAGAAATAGGTAGAAGTGGAAGCACTCATAGATCCAGGACACAGAGCCTGGAAAGAGATGCTAAATTAAGTACAACTATTTAGCATTATGGAGATATAAGGGAAATGTAGTAAAAAAAAATTGAAATTCTGGTCTTTAAATACATGAAAAGCTGCTGCAAGAAGAAAAGCTGTCCCTCAAGTCCCAGATGAATAAGAATAATACATAGGTTGGGCATTAGGGAAAGGCCTTTCATGGGAATAGAGTAAAAATTGCAATGTATTGCTTGCAGAGGTTCAGACTTTCCTACCACTGGAGATGTGGCTTTGGGAGCTGCTTGGACTCATGGCTGCTAGAAGGGGCACAGATCCACTCCTGAGGATCTCTCTGGGATTCTGTAGGCAAAAATTTATTAAAGCTTCCCAGCAGCCTTCCTTCATTAAGCCCTGAGGGCAGTTCTGTGAGCTCTTTTCCTCTTTCTTTAGAGGATTTTTTTCTTTTTTTTTAGGCCTTCTGGCTATTCTCTTTTTAGAGGAAAGAGAAAACACTGCTAAGTGATCACTTGGGTCATGATCCTTTTTCTATAAAACTTAATGAGATTTTTGTTTCTTTGGAGGAAGTTGAACCAGAAGTTGAGATAGCAAATTTTGAACTTACAACTACGACAAGCAGTGAATGTTATGTAAAAGAAAACTGGAATTTATGTGAAGGTCAAGTGGACAGGCTAAATCAAATTCATTCTGCTTGATCATTTTGTTTCTGCTCCTGCAACATGTTCTGCTGTTTCTTTTGTTACATTGCCTTTTTTGAGCAATAGGGAAGATGAGAGTTCAGAGGCACATTTGGCTGCAGGACAGGAACTTTCCAGCCAGACCAACCTGGGACCCTGGGCAGCAGCTCCCCAGTTAAAAGAGCAGTAGATGCTGCTGGCCAGAGCATTGTGCTCTGCAGTAGACATAGGAAGTTTGAAACTTTATCTATTGATTCTGGAATACATTCAAAATAACTTATTAATCATAAAAAACCCCACATTTTTTTCTAACTCTAATTCATAAAATGCTTTTAATATTATGTCATGGATTAATCAGTGTCCAACCTTATTTATTATTAATAGCCAAGAGGATTATTTTGTAACAATAGGCTTATTATCATGTTACTTGATATAAATTTCCAGTGTAGCTTTGTCAGAAGCAGCAAGCAGGGATGAAGATGTTTTCCTAAGTCATGGATCTGAAGTAAAATTTCAGCTAAAATTTTATTGTTTTAACAAGACCATTCTTCTAATAAATACAGTAGGCAGAGGCTGCAGCTGGTGTTATGATAAGATTTTAAATTAGAACAACCAATTATCTAGGAAGAAGTATAATTTCCAGCCTATTTTCTAGATTAAAATTCAAAATGCATGGCTCTTAAAGAGCTGAAAAGATAGGATACTCTTTAGAGTTCTTACGTTTGGCTTTTGAGCATGCAGAAACTAGAGGTCTGAAGCATCCCAGGATACTGGCAGGACGATTGTTGCAAACTTTTCAGGTGTGATCTGACTCTATTGTTGCTGCAACAAACCTTTAGAGAGACCAGGACTGAGACTTTTGAAGCTACCATTCTAAAAAAAGTTAGTCATACAGTATAATATTTCACAGTGATTCAAATAATTTTTTGGAGAAGGAACTGTTGAATTGCTTTGCTGCAGCAGTTATGCAAACTATCATGTGAACTTCGTGCAGATATATATTTTAAACTTCAGTCAGCATTTAATTACGAACTTGCCTTTTGTTTGAATTGGCAGTTGAGTGGATGCCTCCATTGTCTCAGAAATCCTTATTCTAATAATACAGAAGATACAAACAAACATATTTCTACTTAGACAAATCTAGTAAATTATTGGTCATCCTCAAAGAGATACATCTCCTTTCCTGTGTAAACTGCAGTATCAGTATTCATGGACACGCCTCACCTAGATTTCCTTAAAAATGGTGGGGAGAAACAGGCAGCTTGTCTGTTGGGTATTTAGACTCACCAGGATCATCTGTGTCACATTAACCTTCTCTGCCCTCAGAAATACTCAGCAATGGAGTTTCCCTGAGCTCCTCAGTCCATTAAACTTTTACTTGCTTTAGCAATGAATGTTGTCATTGCATGTAAATGCCATTTATGTCTCATGCTTACACACATGGTTTCTTGCCTTACACAACTACTTTGAGCTCTAAAGACTGAAAGTCCAAAATACAAACCCACAGGCATAAGTAGAAGTGAGAACTGCATGTAGGGGCAAGACAGAGTGGCAGCGGTACCCAAGGGTCTGTGCTGCAATGTACCCATTCCAGCTCTAGGATGTGTGTGTAAAAGCACATGTAAGGGCCATGACCTTGATTCTGAAAGGCTTTGCATAGAATACAGAAAAAACCCAAGGTTTTTCTGCAGAGGCAGGTCAGGGGCAGATTTCACAGGTGATGATAAACACTCACACAGGTCCTTGCCATGAGGAGCCTGTGCCCTCTGCTTGCTGTACAGCTCACCTTGAGGAACAGCACTGGGCAGAGACGACCGAAGAAGTTTTTCACTGTGTTGATTTGTGCTTCAGACCTCCGTGTGGTGATGAGGCACTGAGTGATGGGTAAATTTTCCCCTTATGGTGCTTGGTTCTTACTAACGCAAGATCAGTAACTCTCTTTTATTTCTCTTGTGCTTCACAACTTTTATCTGGTATTTGCATGCAGTGTTTTGATTTCTGCACTCTTCAGATAAAAACAAATGCTTTTATGTCTATAATGAATCACAGTCACATGAGCAGCCTTATGGGAACAGTCTATTAAAATAAAACAACATTATTAAGAAAACATGAGGATGTTAATAATAAGAAATACTAATTACTTGCAGTACATTTACTGAGCATTGACCAAAAATTCGGGCAATTCAATTACTTTAGCCATAAGGAGTGATATTTTTCACCAGTTGTCTTATTTTACATTGCATTTATACCTTGAACCATGGCATTTATTTATAAACAGTCAAAATACTCTCCCTGATAAGGTTGCCGGGTGACCAGTTGGGTAAGACATGCCTAATGCCTCTCTGACAGGCTCAGTGAGCACACACTCGAGGCCTTTGACAGTACTCTAAGGCTTTCCCTTAACTTTACTGGATACCAGAAGAGATGGACACAAATAAATGCTTCTGCATCATTTGACTCAGCTTCAAAATAGATGTACTGATGTTGAAGAGCTGCCTACCAAAATAGTGGTTGCAACTACAGGAAAGGCAATTAATCAACCCTGAAATCCTGTCTTGAAATATAAACTGCTTAAAAAAAAAAAAAAAAAAAAAACCTGAGAAGGAACTACTAGCAACAGTTTCTGAGTCTCTCAGTTGCTTGTTTTCAATATTGCACATTACATCAAATTTTGAAATCCAGAAAGTTAGGAAGAAGGTGATAATTCTCTGAAGCAAACAGAGTTCAGCAACTGATCCAAGGCAGACATAAAGAAAAAGCAAAGAGGTAAAATAAATAATTGCCTCAATTGTTGGTCTCACTCTTCCAAATTCTGCAGATTTTCCAGTTTATTAAATAAATGTGAGCCTGAGATGACCCACTGCTGCCAAGACCTCAGTTGTGTCTATCCCTCCTGAGCATGAGAGAGAAAAAAGCTCTCCAAAATGCTGTGCAATGTCTGCAAGAGCACACAAAACCAGGTAGACATTGTGCTCCTTGCCATCTATATGGAGCCCTTGCTTGACAGTGCTGCTCTTTTCTTTATAAACTACTATGTCGAATAAACTACTGAAGGGCTAAGAGCAGCTTGAAGTGGATGATTCAAATGCTGCACAATGGACCTCTTTTCATGCCTTCGCTGCTGATAAATATGGATTGTTGCTTCTCAGAAAAATGTCCATGTAAGCTTAGGTCTGAATAGATGTATTTGAATACAGAACTTCTTTCTGTTACTAAATACAGAATATCCTTCAGTTACTAGGTGAATAAGTATAGGGTGGGAGCAGTGAAGCAGGGATAAAACAAGCATTACGTTGCATTCTTGCAGTGATATCAGCTGGGGCCCAAGGGCAGAGTGGAGCTGCGAGGCCACTTGTGGCTGTGTGAATCCAGCAGCAGGCACAGTCTGAGCGTGAGGCCATCCCCCGTGCAGGGGCAATGGGCTAGATCTGCAGCTCATATCCACAGGTAGGACATCAGCTGCCTTCAGCGGAGCTAGGCTGGTTTGTATCAATTTAGCAATAAAGTGGTTTTCTGCATCACTCTCCTTTTGAGTAAGTGATGACAGCCACGCTCCTGCTCTTGCCTCTTTCATTGCACTCACAGCAGCAGCACCATCAGTTTGCTGTCACCTCAGGAAGGGCAGAGCAGGGACAGAACTGGTGGCTCCTTTGTTGCAGCTCCAGCTGCCCAAGCAGTAGCCAACATCACCCTCTGCAGAGCCCTGTAACTCACCAGCTCTGGAGGAGAGTTTAGCTTGGCAAACAGCCACCTCCTAAGTTTAGGAACATGGGCAAGACTCTGAGTAGAGGATTTTATATTTTCTTTGGGGAATGTTTTTGTTTTTTTTTTATTCTTCACCTCTTCCAGTTGTATGATGGGAATAAGAAAATATGTCAATTCAGTAATAAAAGAAAAGTAAAATTCTGTGGAGCACATGCTTATTCTTGGCAATATTGTGCCATGTATTTTAAAAACCAGGGGACTCATTTATAGTTGGTTTGAATTAGTAGAATCACAGGACTAAGTCAGCCCTCATTAAAATGAATACAAGTCTTTCTATGAAATTCACTGGAGGCTGGAGCAGGCTATTATGTGGTGTACATGATCCTTTTGAAAGAATAAGAAAGGAAATGGTTCAAATTATTTTCACTTCATGTTCTTAAACAATTTGCTTATTACTTTAATGCAATGGGTCAATGCATCAAAGGAAGTGTTTTGTGAAAGCATGAGCAATTTGAATTTCAGGATTGCAGTGTATTAGATTAATTAACTGGAAAATTACTGTAGTAATCATAATGGAACTGGAATCAAACCTGCTAAGAAGACTCCCATGCTATTTCTTATTTCTAATGGAGGGTTGTTATTCAATGTTGGTAAAGCTGTTCCTCATTTCCATTGCATTAGCTGGGAAACACTGACAGTGGAGCTAATAATTTAACTCAGAGATATAAAATTTAGAGTTTGCAGAAGGCTGTGAAGATTTGTGAGGGAATATTTCATCCTGTGACAAAGACACTGTACTTAACCACACTGATTTATTCTATCAGTTCTTAGTACATAGGTTTCTGGACCAAGGTCAGGAAAGTCAATGATCCACAAAACTCTCGTCCCATCTTTGTGCCATTTGCATCGATCACTCATTTCAAGTATTCTGATGCTGCTTAGAGTTACTCTAAATGATTGTCCTCTACCTCTTCTTTACATTTGTTCATAGGATGCTCTTTCTTGGGACTGAAACCAGGCATTATATTTCAATGTCTTATATCATGTGGAGTCACAAACTCAAATAAAAGATCCTTATCTCAAGAGATTTACAGTTTAGAAGGCTCAAGGAAAAATTAATGTTTCTAAGGCATGATTCATCCCTTCCTAAGATAGTTGTCCAAAATAGACATTCAAAGTGCCTATTTCTCTCCATTGACCAGAGAGGTGGAGCTGGCTGGTTCAGATTTAAGTATTGCAGAGATCCCAAGTTAGCATGAATAGCTTTCTGTTCCTATATAATTTCAAGATATACTTGCTGGATGTATAATATAAAGAGGTAATTGTCCAGGCAAATGGAAGCTTCATTATCACTGCGTGAGCTGCAAAAGACATTTACTCTCAGAACTAAATGTTTATGCCTGAAGAGTTTTTGCTTGTGCTTTGCACATAACATCAAATAGCTCATCTTGAGTTACTTAGGACTGCAGTGTGTTCATTGTGCACCTTTCCTGTGTGTTCTCAGAATGTGAAAACCTGATCCTCATAAAATAATGTAGCTGCTAATGCCAGAAATAGAGCAGTTTTCTTCTCCTTTCCTATTGTTGCAAAATTTTGTCTAATTGTCCAGAGGAATAATTTGCTCTTCTTTGTTTGTTGCACTGATAATAGCAGAGAAAGACATTTTTTGTGTCATTCAAGTGTGTCTTCCTACACTGGATTTTGGCAGCCTTTCTGACCTGTTCTCATGCATGTGCACATACTCCTGCTCCCACTCATGGCATGTGTGTGAGGAACTGCTGGCACCAGCATCAGCTGCGCCTTGTGCTGCACGTGCTGAGGCAGCACCTCAGGGATGTGGTTCTCTCTGCTTTATTTCTGTTCTCTCTGTCTTATTGCTGTTCCCAATATCAGCACTTTGAAATGACTCCGATATTTTTGTCTCACAGCCTCCTGCTGCAGGAAGCTGTGATTTCTTCACAATCAGGGAGCTTATAATGTGTTATTGCTTTGTCTCCTGAGCTCTGTGTTGCATCTGAAAAGACCCAAAACTCCCTGAGAGTAATTTTAAAATAATTAATTAATAATAAATAATAAGATTTGGAAAGTGTAAGCCTGAAAATTTAATTGATTGTTTCATGTGTTGCAGATATGTGGCAATTCTGATTTAATCTGGCCTTTAGGACAGTAAAGGTTGAGAAAAAATTGAGCAGAGGTGTATCAGAGAAAGCAAGTACATATCCAGACACATAACTGAAGAAAAGTTGTAACAACATATTCCATTACTCTCTGTGAATCTCTGTCCCTCACATTCTCCTCTTTTTATGTTACAATAAAGGAATAATTTTCAATAAATCTAAATTAGTTAATCTATATATATATTTCATTTGCTGCATTTATTTTTATTATTATTTTTGTTTGTTCTACACCAGCAAAATATGCTGGAACAGTAAACAAGAATTTCCAGTTGTTCATCAAAATTCAATTTGATTTCTTCTGCCTCTTCATTTCTTTTTCAAGAGGCAGGAAAAAAGTGGGCTTTCCATGAAAAAGCTGCATTTTTTTGCAGCCTGGCTACAACATGAAATATTTTTCATGCACAAGTATCTTCTTTGTGATATGTTTGAAAACTTCATTAAAGTCACATGCCATGCACATCCTTTAGTAGATCTGAAATTCTTTGGTTGAAATTAAAGGTACTTTGATTTCTAATTTCAGTTCTGTCACTAACCTTGACAAAGCCATTTGACTGCTTTGTACCTGTATTTATCTACCCAGTCACAGTCTTTGCTGCTTAGATTGCAAGCTCTTCAAGATAAATGCTATTCTAACTTTCTGTTTTAATAAGTGGCCTTACAGAACCTGCATATGTTCCATTTGGGGAAGCCATATGCCCTCTGTGATGACCAAACCCCTATTTCTTCTTGCCCTAGATTGAAATAGGCTCTAGCAATTGAAATTAAAAGAGATTTCAGCAGTTTCTGTGGGTATTGCTTATGCTGCTGGGGGATCGACACAGGTAGTCTAGGTCAGAGCTTATATCACACAGATTCCTCAACAAAAACCATCTTCTTTCCAAGTGCTTTCTTAGGAATTTTGGGTACTATAAATCTGAGCGAGGTAATCCTATGGAAAAATACTTAAATTAGAATGACAGTTCCAAAATGTTCTCATTGAGTTTAGTGGGTTTTAGGAAATGGGCATTGAGAGAAAAATCAGAAATGTGGTAAGATGCTTATATAGATTAATTATCTAAGTTCTGTGGAAACAGTGAGAGTGAGTCTAAAAATGAATTTTGATTTTACTTATTTGCCATAACTTTTCACTTCCAGTATTAATTTCAAGAAAATTGTTAGTTTCACATTGCAATCATCCACATTGATTTGAAACTTAATGGCCTATTTCTCCATAGTGAAAACTCCAAGGAGATAATTTCAAGCATTCATTTACTGAACATGTCACAGAGCCAGAGAACAAGAAATGAAAATTCTCAAGAATAAATAGATGATCAATGATGCCCATGGGTTTTTTTTGGTTTTTGGTTTTTGGTTTTTTTTTTTTTTTTTTTTAAATGGGGGTGGGAAAAGAATCAGAATCAGAATCAGATTGACTTACTGAATTTTCCCCTTGATGGGATTTTGATCTCTAAATGAAATATAGATTTTTAGAAGCTTTCCTCTATATTTTTCCCCATTATAAATTTTTAAATACCATTTTGTCTTAAAAAAAAGTGGAAATCAATCAACTTGCCTGGTTTGTTCAGCGACATTACTTTTGCTTTTCCATAGCTAAAAAATTGACCAGAGGAACAGAAAAGAGAAAGGCAACATTTCTATTCTCAGTTTGCCCTTCAGGGATAATAAGAAAATCCTGTATTTCATATTTCAGATTTCTGTCCTCGTGGCCTCCAACTTCTTTCACAGACCATGAAGACAGCTGGCTTCCTCTAGCAGCTCTCCCTCTTGTTCCTAAGGTCCTGTTTTCAGGGACTTAGTCCCTAAAATTTTTATGGAGACCTTGGAATTTTAGGTGATTTCTATGTTCTTGCAATTAATATCCATTTAACAACTGCTAATAGGAAACCTAGAAAAGATGAGGCAGGATGAAATGGTAAGTCTGCAGGAATATAAGAACTAGTACTGTAAAAAAAAATAAAAAAATCCAAAGAATCAAGAAGTTACTGTGCCTCACCAGATTGCTGATATTATCTGCTTTGTCTGCTCTTTCTAACAGTCTGAGATATATTTATGGTTGAAGATTTAGAGAATACTGCTCAATTTGAAAGCACAGTTATTGTAACTGAAATGACAAAATGGACAATCCCCCAGGGAAGTGACTTTTCCCATTCTACAAAAGGAGTCTAGTTGCCTAAAATGTTCAGTAATGATGTACCAAATTTAATCATTTCTTTCTGGGCTAAGAAATCTGTTCATTACTGCACAAATCTGAGGCTGCAATAATGTTTTATGATTTTGACTTGCAAGGATATTTTGCTCTTATCATTTTATGTTCATAAACCAGCTTTTTTTGACAGAGGATGCACCTTTGAATGTGTTCATGTAGCCCAAAGAAATATTAATCTTCAGTGAAACTTCCACTTAACCACTAGTAGCATTCTGCGGCTATAGCAGCACAAGACATTTTGAGAACTATGTTCACAGGTTAAATTTCTTCTGAAAATATATTACCCAGTAATACTTATGAGATATTTAAGTTCTAATTCTTCCCTCCAAAATTTTTAGGTTTTAGTAGAACAGAGGGTAAAGGAATGGGTTGAAAACACATTCCTTTAATTTCCTCTGCCCTCTCTGGATGAGACCAATGTCTTAGAAGATGTTTCACAGAGAAACACAACCAAACAGCCTAAAAGCCCAGAGAGTGCCTGACGCCCACCCACGTTGGAACAGAGGATGGAGGGCTTCTGCTCAGAGCTTGTTGCAGCTGCCTGGGATATCTCAAGTTTTGGACTCCTGCTTTCCCCTTTCCTGCTGCAGAGATGAAGGTTTGAACCACAAAAGTACTGCAGGTTAAAGCCTGTTTTTTGTTGTTTTGTTTTTTTGGTTGGTTTTTTTTTTTTTGTTTTGTTTTGTTTTGTTTTGTTTTGTTTTAATCTTCTCTTGTGCCTGAAAAAGCATTCCAGGTTTAAATCCAGTTTTGTTTTGCTGTGAGATCTGTATAGAAATTACAATGTTGCTTTGCAGTGTGTTTTGGAGAATCAGGACTGAAGTTCATGGCCTGGTGTTTCCGTCATAAGCTGTAGCAAATCCTAATAATGTGTTTTTCCTGTTTTACCACACTTTCTAATGGAATAGAAAACACAATGTAGTGAAACTCTAATGAATTTTCATAACATTTCTATAATAGATTATTTCACAAGAGATAGGTCAGTGAAGGACCTACCTAGGAACAATAATTAAGCTAGAGCAACCTCAAATAGTAGATGGAACACCTTATCAGCCACACAGTACATGGGAAACCTGTTTAAATTAGAAACTAAACTGTAAAAATGCTGCAATATTTTATTTAAAAAGGTTTATGCTGCAGAGCATAGATACTCATCCAAATGAAAGAGAAAGAGATTTTGAATAATTGACACCTTAATAATATTCCGGGAACAAGAAATAGTTCTTTTTTATACATATATTACACATCACTCTCTAATAAATATAGAATTCTCTTTAGGGCTGACCTCTGAGCTAAGAGAGCTGCTGCTGACAATATAGACTGTCTTAACATGTCCCATTACTGGAAATAATAGCAGGTTTAGAGACTTCAGAGGAGTTGATCAGTTTTTAAATGCTTTATAGGCATCATAATGCACTTTTGCTTTCCCTTTAACTTCCCTCAATTTGCACTATTTGGATATATGATTCTTATTGTTGATAAAATCCAGTGTTATCAATGGTCAATATAAAGGGGAATCCGTTATTCCATTGCCTTCAATAGTTGTGGAGATTAATTTAACAACATGGTGGGTTGTGGATGATTTTTCCCTTAAATTCTAGATGAAAGGTAGAATTGTTACGTCTCCAACTTAAAGACAAATAGCAAATATATTCCTTTCATGATGTTTAGAATGTACTTTCAATTATTTTTAAATCACTGTTATGTCCCATGGTAAAGAAAAACAAAATATTAATTTCATTTAAAAGTTTATTTGGTTGTATAAAGAAATCATTATTTCCTTCATACTTACACATTAGGATTCTTTATGGTTCAAAGAAGATAGAATTCCTTACTGATTTTTTAGATAAAGATTTCAGACGCATCATTCTTCTTATAATTTAACTTGCTCTATTTAGCAAAAAACCCACAAATATTGAAAAATTTGACATGGTCCAAAGATCAGAATACAACCTCATATTCAGAACATTATAGCTCTGTTCTGAAGGAAACCAGCATAAAACCCAGTCAAATTAATCTTTCCCTAAAGACTGTGATTCTCCTTTCCTCCCCTTCTTTTGTTTAGGACCTTTTAGATCCACATTAATCCATAAACTTCGAAAGTATTCTGTCACTTGCCCATCAGAACCAAAATTATCAATTAGTTATTTTGAATTAGGAGTGGATACATTTCTTTGATCCGTAATCAGTGGAAAATACTTTTTGGCAAACTGTGATCGATAATGTAACAACAAACTTTCCAGTCTGGAATGAGGAGGAAGTTGAGTCCTGTGGTGCAAATATTACCATTTTCCCCTTATTTTATATTTGACAGCTCTATTTCATACATTGTCTTACTAGGAAGTATATCAACTCGGCATATAAATAATTAATGTGTTGTTTTAATAATTCAATATAGAGAATTCAATATAAACATTTAGAATTAATGCAGCTATTTTTCAGTGCAGCACACTTGTGTATTGCAGAATATTAGAGATACTTAATATTCTGGTGTTTACTTGAGGAAGGACTTTTGGTATTTTATTATGTGTGAAAGGTAAAGACAATAGGATAGAAAAATTGAAGATGGTGCAATTGCAGTAGCAAAGTAATCCTAATGTGTTCATGTTCCATCACAGTAGTTTCAGAAGCACCTCATTAATTATAATTAGCAAACAGAAGACTACTTAAATCAGAGTGTAAAGAAAAGGTGTTTGTTGAATGTCATTATGGGGAGAGAGCAGACACTGGGTTTACAGCTGGAAGTTTGGTAAGACTCAGCCTAAGGAATGAGAATGAAAATATTCCTCAGGTATCCCCATGAAGACACTCTGTATCTTTGGGGTAGGTTTCTATATTGCAGCTCCTGTGATTCACATACTAAGAAGGGTCTATGTTTGGTTTCTGTTATCCTGGGAGCTCAGCCATTGGCAAGCACCTAGGACAGCTGATGTACTCCCCTTTGACTTATTCCACCACAAATAATTGAATATATGAGCCCAGAGCATGCTTATCAATAGCCATATGGACAGGAATAAATTCTAAACAGGCCAGGCTGATGGTAGCTGGAAAATTTTTCTGCCTTTGCCCTAAAATTGAGCCTTAAGGACTTTGTCCCATGCCTTGGGACTCCAGGAGGAGACAGTAGGTTACTGGTCCTGTAGAGCAAGAACCCAGGAGGGCAGCAGAGAGGGCAGCCTGGTGGGCGAGGGCCAGGCTTTCAACAGTGCCTCTGGGACATGGGCAGCTCAGCAGCCTCCTGGGAAAGCCATCAGGGCACTCGGACTCTACCTGGACCAGATTTGCCCTGCCTTTTGCCCCCAGGAGCCGAAGACTGAAACAATACAAATTTGTGTTACCTGAATGTTACATGTGGTGTTTCTCATCAACCCCTGGGCTGGACAAGGGGTTGGATCTCAGAAAAAGTATGTGATTAGGAGTAGTATGGGTGGTTATGAGAAGGACAGCCTGAAGATTAGCTGAACTTCAGTGCTGATATCTGTCTTTGCCAGTGTGCACAAAGTAAGAACTTTCCATCTGACTATAATACTTCATATGCATTTGGAAAACATAAGGAATCAGGTCATTTGCAATAATAATAATAACACCTCACTTCATCCATTACAGAAATTTGGATTAATGAAACCTGTATGTTAATAGGTGGAGTAATACTCCAAATCTGTAATGACTACAGCAATTAAATGAGACTTAATTGTCCACTTTAATAGCACTGCCTCTCAGGCAGCAAGTCTCCAGACACTAGGAACTATGAAAAATGGAACTATGAAAATCATTAAGGTATTACTATGATTTTTTCTTTTTTTTCATGTCTAGCTTGCTTCAACATTTAGGTTCCAACACTTAATATATCTGTATAAAATGCAGCTTTATTTTTTTCCTTTTTAATACTGCAGCACAATTTATTTAGCTCTGCTCTTTCAGAATTTCCTTGATATTGTGTGTTTGGGATGTCCCCAGACAGGAGGACAATGTAGAATTTCGGTAATTAGAGGAAATGCATTTTTGCCTTTCTTTTGAGATTGATAATAAACCCTTACCTACTGTATCATGGCAGTTGTCACCTTTTAGATTTGTCACAAAGAGTAGACATTGACTTTATGATTACTAAAAAGGCAAAGCTATTTTTTGGGTTGTAAAACTGTTAAAGTTCAATTTCTGGATTTGTATTTCAGCCTAGATCCATCTGCTAGGCTTCTCTCTGTCTCTGTTGATTTCAACAAGTAATATGGGGTGTTTTCCTGCTCTTTGAATCTTTTATTCTTAATAAATTTTCTGCTGTCTTCACCTGAGTTATTTCCTAGCTACTGTCAGAATCTAACTTGTTTTTTCCATATGGACAGTGATCACACTTTTTTGTTTTAATAAAGTTGATAAACAAAACCCTGGGAGATTTTAGCAATGCCCTAAGGTAGGAAGCAAGTTCTTCAGAAGTCTGTGGTTTATAGGATATATAATTTTGTCTACTTTATCACCTGAGGAATATGATGGGAAGGTTATATATAAACAAAAAAATAAGATACATCAAAGAGAGAGCTCACATTAGGATATCTCAGATAAGAACAGCAGCCAAAAGCAATGACAGAAAACCCTGATGGTTCTGGAGTAATAGGAGGAGTCTGAATATAAGGCAAATAATATCTTGCATGTAAGATGTGACTTAATGATGTAAGTTATTTCATATAAGCAGATTGAAAGACATCAAACACAATATAGATACCAAATGGATCTGGAAAAGTAGAATAGTTACTTCATAATCAGAATTCTAGGGGAAATGGTGGACACCAACTTTATTTTGCTGTGAGTGCCAGTACTGAATCAATTAAAAGAAGAAAGACAACATCTTGTACATGTAGTCAGATATGAAGGACACTGAAGGAGTCAATAAATTAAGCATATTTGAGGGGAAAAAAGGAGGACCCTTAGGGGAACAAAAAGCACAGAAGACAATGGAATTTGAGACTTAGGATTAAGTTGATAACAAGCAGCTGTGGAGATGAATCCACTATTCAGTCAAGAGTATACAATCTGCACATTAATTGCTAAGTATAATTTTATAAGTGTTGGAATTTCCTAGCATCCCTGATTTAACTTGCTGTAGTTTCTTTTCTATCTGTTAAAAAAAGTGAGGAAATAAATAAAAAAATAGATAAAAATCAAGCACCATAATATATGTCCTTGTTTTATGTCTTTTATAATGACAAAGCACTCCAGTATTCTGCCTTCAGCTTTGACAAATATTTTTATTGCAATAAAGCTTACAAGAAAATTCATCTAGATGTTATGGTAAATTCATCTTTGGTTTCATCCCATATCAAATATCTTTGTGAAGTCAATGAAGGAGAAAATGATTTCTCTATAGAAAGATTTTGAAAATCCTTGTGGATGGAAGTAGTTATGTACTTCTGTGAAATATTTAAACATGTCTTTAAATGATCAGTTTTTAGTCTTTTTGTCCTTCAGTTTTCTCTTCAGGCATAAAGATGTGAATCTGCTCTGGAGTTATTTGATAGTCATGACCTCACCATGTGTTCAGAGTAAATCATAAGAATGCTGCTTGGAATGTAAATGTTGTCCAGCTGGCCAGGCATCTCACTGAATCTGCCCTTATGGTTTATATCTCTGCTAAACTTTGATTTCACGTTCATTTCTATCACTACATTTTGTGCAGATATCCTCCCGATACTGTTTTCTTCCTGGACAGGAAATCAAGATTCTTACTTTTAAGTATTGTTACTGCTGTTATTAAAAATACAGCAATTTTTATTTAATGATACAAGTAATTAATTCACACATCATCAAGGTAAGCACAACGCTCAGACAATATTTGTGCACAATAACAATTTATATGTCAGAAGTCCTTGTAAAATTCCTGGCTGCCTGGAATATCAGAGTTTTGGAGGCATCCTTCAGACACGATGAAACTTCAAATTGTTGCTGGAACAATATTTTTCCCCCTTTCTATACCTGCAAAGAATGATTACCTGGCTGTTTGCAGGTAATAGAAGGGTGGGCAAAAGCTCATTGTTTTCTCATATAGTGCATGTGGAGGTCATTTTATCCTTTTCATAAACTATATAGAATTTTACAGTGAGATTTTGAGCTCCATCCCTCTCCCATGTCACTGTTATGATGACAATTGCCATTACCTACTAGAAAAGAGAACTATTTTCCCTGTACTGTCAGATCTGGGGGGTAAGGTTTGCTCTTCTGTTTCATATCAGAGATCCCATTGAGCAGCTGGGTATATATAAAATGTTGGTACTCATCATATAGATTTTCAGCCAGGAGGATATTTCTACAGCTCACAATAAACCAGAACTGATATCAGGACGAGGAGAAGGTATTGCTTGAAGGAAATAGAGAATAAAGTTTATGCACCCGCACTCCTAATGCAGCTGCTGTGTAGATTTTTTCCTCATGTATTTAGTGTCATGTGGTGCAAAGAACACCGTTTGAATAGGGACACTGTGAGTACATGAAAAAAAAAAAAAAAAAACAACTAGATTGGTGAAACTTTTTTCTTTTGAATACATTCCTGCTCATAAAAAACAACAACCCACAGAGAATGAACTGAAGAATTCACTTTGAGCCTTCATCTTTGAGGTTGTTTTGTAATGTTTGACTCCATGACAGCATCATGACATCTTTATAAAAACCTGGATATTTGGACTACTTCCTGATAAGTCTGAATGGCAAGTATGTTCTCCATTTCCAGTTCTTATGAAAAACTTGCAGGGCAGCCTGATGCATTGCCTCAAAGTTGCAGCAACATCCTCCCGTGTGGGTTCTTTGTTACATCACAAAGTCATGAATTCTCTTTCCTTCTGTACAGGGTGCTCTACTAGCCAAGGTAAAACATATGTAGACCTTTGCATTGCTGATCTCCTTTTCTTTCAATCGAGAAAATGTTAAGGCATAAGGGAATATGAGGTCTTTTTTGATTCAAGTGAAACAAGCAATTTTTATGACTAATATAAAAGACACTGGCATATTCAGAAAAGAATGTATTACAGCATTTTTTGAGAAGATTCAAGAAGAGAAAACTCCATGTAAACAGCATGAAGAAACTCTAGCAGCTATTTGGATACAGAATTTTTGGAATTGACATTTATGGCAATTTTTTTTGCCCCTCACATGCTAAACTGGACAGTATAAAGTTTAAAACCATATTGCCCCCCTCAAAAATTCCTGACACTAATAAATTTCTCAAAGAACAAGATAACCATTTAAGCAACTTTTGAAAGCAGTATGAATACTAGCAGCCATGCACTAAACAAATGGCATGGCCTACCAGGAAGCAGAAATGGCAGATTGTGAATATAACATGCCAGCTGTGCATACAACCCGATGCTGCCAGGTACAAAGGAATAGGAACTTCTGGAGATTTCAAATAAGGGATTGATAATAGCCCTAATTCCTTTTTGTTCAGTTTACAGGTCACGTAATGTTGGTAATTAACCTTGGTTTTGCTTGCTCTATTTCTTTAACCAGGCCCATTCACCACACTGTTGAGGTTCTCTGGAAGAGTGCAGTGAGTGGCCCTGCATCTCTACCATTTATTAAGAGGGCATTATCAGAAAACACTTCCCAGTGGTTCTGTCAACCTTTTGCTTGCTTCACATTTCTTTGCCCTCACTGCTCATTTTGTGTTTTATGAGCTAAATCTGGATAAACTCTATTCGCATCAGCTCAGCTAGACGAATTTACATCCTCTTCAAGATGTACCCAGGCTAGCCCTTTCCCACCTGGTGCAAAACCTCTGTCTCATGTTATGAGAC
Organism: Regulus satrapa; assembly: GCA_013396955.1. Taxonomy (NCBI): domain Eukaryota; kingdom Metazoa; phylum Chordata; class Aves; order Passeriformes; family Regulidae; genus Regulus; species Regulus satrapa. Next base: position 601,557 of record VWZN01019500.1, on the reverse strand, counting down.
TGTTACATTGTTTTCCTTTGCTTCTGCAGTTCTCTTGTTCATTATTGAATGCTCCTGATTCATTATAGTGTATTCTTTTCTAAACAGGTCATAGAATCATAGAAGAGCTTGTTTGGAAGGGATCGTTAAAGGTCGTCCAGTCCCAGACCCCTGCGATGAGCAGGGACAGCTTCCACTAGATCAGGTTGCTCAGAATGCTACCCAACCTGGCCGTGCACATTTCCAGAATGGGGCATCAATCAGCCCTGTGTGAAACCTGTTCCAATGCATCATAACACTCATTGCAAAAAATTTCTTTTTTATATATAGTCTAACTCAATCCTCTTTACATTTAGAGCCATTATCCCTCATCCTACAGCAATAGACTCTGCTAAAAAATTATGTCCTCATCTTTCTTATAGGCCCCTTAAAGTATTGGAAGGCTGCAACAAGGTCTCTCCTTATATAACATGTCAGTTAGGGTAAATATGATGCATGATTACTCTGCTTTGTTTTTTCCAGGCACTGATCTCATTATGAAGACAACAAGCTACTGCTTCATGATGACATTAGTAAATGAGAACATAATGGCAAGAGTAGTTACTCATGTCACAATGTAAAGAAAGAGCTAAAGGAAAAGCTGTGCATAGCAGTGACAATGAATGATTAAATATTTACTATATTGTGAGCAAGAACAAAATATTTCTGGTGCTGAGACTTACCGCTTGAAATTAAAAAAAAAAAAAAAAATTTGGTACAGTAAAAATATTGTCCTGCCAAAACACTTGTATTGCTTTACTCATTAAATAAATGTAACATTTTAAATTATCTTGTAATGGAGTGCAAAAATAAAATATTTTTGCTTCAATCACAAGGCTAATTACTACATAGGGAAAAATGTCTCTTTTCCAGCACTGTATTTATTCTATGATACATTAAAGTGTCATTGGAGTCAGCACTTCCTTTGTTCTAATCTGGTCAGAAATGTGTTTATTTGAAAAGGAACATCATTATCATTAAGAAAAAAAATGTCAAGAATTCAAATAATAGTAAGTTGAAGTTATGTAAGTCAAAAAGTCAGAGCAATTCTGGTTTCAAAGTACATTAAAAGCAATGAAGATAGTTTTTATTATATAAGGAAAAATAAGACAAATCTAAAGTGCCAAATCCATGAAAAATGGAATATGCATATGCTACGCATTATAAAATATTTTTCATAAACTTTCTAGAGAAAACCAGGTAGATTCTTAAAGAGGGTCATAGTGTATTTAAACTGGTCACCCACCAAAGCAAACCATATCCATTGAATGCTCTAACATGTGTACTGAGAGCTAAGACACTGCATTGCTATAGAGAACTTTGAAAATATAAAATATGGACTGTTGTTGTTGAGCAGGCTCTCTAATAGAGACAATGACTCTTTATATGTGTTTATGCTGGCTTGTAGTGATGGGAAAGGAGCAGTGACATTAAACTGACATAAAGTTGGTTTAGATTAGATATCGGTATGAAATTATTTACTGAGAAGGTGGTGAGACTCTGGAAGAGGTTTCCCACAGAAGCTGTGAATGGCTCATTCCCTGGAAGTGTTTAAGGCCAGGTTGGATGGGGCTAGGAGCAGCCTGGGATACCGGAAGGTGTCCCCGTCTCTGGCAGGATGTTGGAATTACGTGATCTATAAAGTTCCTTCCAACGCAAACCATTATATGATTCAAAGATAAATCTAATCCAGGTGACCTTTCCACCTACAAGGTTCCTAGTTTTGCACCAGAGCCTGCAGCATAGAGAGGAAATCTGCTAATCAAAGTGATTAACCTCGGTACTGATGTACTATGCCCCAGGCAGGAGTAACATACTGCAGGCCTTCATAGTCTGTAAGCAAGAATATTCAGGGTAGTTCCAGCACCTACAACATCCTTGTATTTGGATGGCATGTTCCTGGCCTCCTCTATAAGACTGAATGTGTTTTTCAGCAGGAACTTGAGAAAAAAAAAAAAAGGAATCATGTGTGGCTGGTTCAGGCACTGTTCATGAGGGGTCTTCTGAGGAGCAGCTAAGGGAAGTGGGGGTGCTCAGCCTGGAGTAAAGGCAGCTCAGGGGACATCTTATTGCTGTCTACAACTACCTGAAAGGAGGCTGTAAATAGGTGGGGGTTGGTCTTCTCTCACACGTAAAAAGTAATGGGACAAGAGGAAATGGCCTCAAGTGGCACCAGGGGAGCTTTAGTTTGGCTGTTAGGAAAATGTCTTCACTGAAAGCATTGTTGAGCACTGGAACTGTCCAGGGAAGTGGTGGAGTCACCATCCCTGGAGGAATTTAAAAGATGTGTAGATGTGGCACTTAGGGACTGTGGCTCAGTGGTGGGCTTGGCAGTGCTGACTTGTATTCCATAAGCTTAGAGGTGTTTTCCAACCCAGATGTTTCTGTGATTCTGTTGCTTGTTAGTGAGTTATATAGCCAACAGCTATAAATATTCACCTTGCTCACCTCCAGCCTTTATCCAAGCAGGCTATTCTTGAGCTATATGCCCAAAATGAAAATCAGGGCTCCAGATAACCAAAGTAAGAAAATCACTTCTTGTGACAGTGCTGTTTTGGATTCAAGTACAATGTTGGACTTCCTTTGCAGCCTCAAAGCTATTAGATTTCTCTCCAGTTTGAGAGTCACTACTATATCTCAACTTGATACTGCAGCACTTGATTAATAATTTCACATCCTGTGTTCCTGCTGTTGTTATTCTTCTCAAAGTATAAAACTTGGCTATTAAGTTGCATCCAAAATATTTCTCCTATTCTTCAAAGCCATTTGGACTATCTCAAAACATACTTTCAGTCACTCTAAACTGGAAAACTCACTCTTTGTTCCATTGTCCAAGTAAATAATGAAGATAAAAAATATTATTTTACCCAAACCAGAATGGTGAGGAATGCAATTTGATATGTTTTCCATTTTTCCAGCACACTGATTATTATTCATACAATACTGCCATCTGACCCCTCTGACTGACCCTGTGTTAGCTACCTCTAGTCAACATCACCCTAACATGCTTTAAGTGACAAGATGTGACAAGATCTCTGACATCCTCTGCCTCTGCTTCAAGCAGACTGAAAAATTTATTTATGACTGTAACAGTGTTCTTCAAAGAGGTGTTTCCTGCTATTCTGAGGAAGATACAGAAGCCTCATGAGCTAAGGCTTGATATGGAATATAAACCACAAGGCTTCTGTGGATCTTGGGCTGTGACACAGACAATGCATCAGTGTTAGTGAAGGGTTAAAGAAACGAGGAACTTGTCACATAGGGTTTCAAATTCACTTTAACAAAGTCATCTGACTCAGAAAATAGAAGGAGTTGTCAAGCATATCACAAGTCTTGTGCTCTCAGAAGTGTTCATCAGCCATGAGCAGCTTGGATTTTTTGAACACATTGCAAACTGGGGGAAATTGTTCCTCTACACATAAACCTAAAAATGGCTACTGCCATGAGATCAAGCAGATGTCTTTCAATGACTTAGTTAAGACCTAAGATGAGTTATTCATCTCATCAAGAATTTTTCTATTATTTTAAGTAAAATAAGAAGAACTCATGGATAAGCAAGATCTAAGGGGGGAAAAAGCCTCTGCATTCACATGAAGATCAATTCAAATGGTATTTCTGGAATAAAAAGATTGTTTTCTTGAAATTTAATTTTTTCATTTATGTCTTTATGATAATGAGGTAGTGGCACCAATTTTTTTCTTCTTTAATAACAAATATTTTTTTTTAAATATAATTAAGTTTTCAAAAATAAATTTTAAAAAATTAAAATAAGTTAGTTTATGGACACCTAAAGAGTTTGATGTAACTCTGTGTAGAGAAACGTCAGTGAAGGCCTTCCTTTTGTCATGCTGTTTGTGCCATATTTAGATCAGATGGACTATTTTGCAAGTCACTTCTGTTAAGAGTTCCAGGTTACAAAACAAAAAAAAGAAATTCAGGTCATCCATCATGCAGCGGACATGTATGACCACCCAAATAAAAGCATAAGTGACACAAAAAAAAGCGTAAGAGACAGTTGCTGCAGGATGTCAAAACAATGATGTGAACTTTTCCTGCAGTAAAAATACCACTAGACAGACAGGCATACTTTTGATTATAAAGCTGAATGACAGTAGTAGTGGATACTTTAGGTTTTTTTAATAGGACTTTAGAAATGCCATTCCTAACAGCGAACACAATTCTCTTGGTGCAAAGAGACAAAAACTAAGTAGGTTTACCCTTAAAGACCAAAAGAACCTTTTTTGTCAACTCCTTCCAGTTAAATTTGGAATGGAGGCAGACACAGGTTTAACATATTTCAACCACTGTTCATCAACGAGCAAATAGGATTGGGAAAAGAGAGAAAATGTGACTAGGTTAACAAAGGAGAGATTACCAGAGGATTTTCTCCTGGGTATAATTTTGCAATGATTACTGTAACGACCAGCCCAGGGACAGCACTTCTGATTTGTAATACAAAGCATGTGCCACAGATAGTTCAGATCTGAGGCACCAGGAGACATTCAGAGTACTTGACAGCCTGTCTGTTCCACAGACAGTCAGGGTGCTGCTAAGCATTAGCTGCAGAAGTTTATTATCCAGTCACTGGCCTTAGATTTGCATCCAGTAACTTTAAGAGAGGTGGTTAAGGATTCTCTGGCTCCTCCAACCTGAATGTCAAGTCTTGGAGGCTCTGGAGCTCTGAAAGGAGGCAAATGCTGCAGCAATGGAACCAGGGGGTTAGAGGCATGACCTCAACTACAATTTTTAAACAAATAATGTCGTAACTGCTAAAGCAATTAATAAACTACTTAAAAGTGTATTTTAAGATGTACAAAAGAGATTATGTACAATTATTTTGAAATTTATATTTTTCCTTCTTTTTAAGTTAGAGGTAACACAAGTTTACAAATTTAGAATTCTGTGATGTATTTACGCTGAGATTTATAACAATTTTCACAGAGAATCCACAATCTACCTAGACTACTCTAAGAGTAAGGCAACTGCTATGTCTCAACATACCACTGTAAGCTGGATTTTTATCAGGGCTTTTTAGAGGTTGGTCTTTGACTTCCTGTATTCCACACCGTACTGCTGGTCTGAAGAAAATTGAAAATTGCTGCTGACAAAGTTCACAGAGGACACAAGTAATGAGAATGATAAGTAATGGTGAGGATATGTTACAGAAAGAAACCAATCACAATAATTACTTGATAAATCAGGCTGCAAGCAATTTATTTGACCTTCAATAAAATTGACTGTAAAATTACACATTTAGGAAGGAAGAATACAGAACCTGATTACAGCATGGGGAGATCTATCCACATTAGAAATGGCTTTAAAACAGGCATACTGAGAAAATTGTGATAATCAGTTGAACCTTGGCTCCAATACAATTATTTGGTCAAGGGACTAATGAAATCTTGGTTGTGTACATAGGAGTTTATCAAAAAGGAAGTTAGAAGCAGTGATCCAATTGCCTTTTTAAATACCTACATGTGGAACAAAAATCTGATAAAGCCAGATGCCCCTCTGTTTCACAGAGACAGGCAAGAAGCTACAAATGCTTGAAATTAAACCTAGAGAAACCTAGTCAATAAGTAGAGCACACACTATTAACAGCAAAGACCATTAATCATTAGTACAGTTTAACAAGAGCTATAGTAGATAACTTTTCCATCACTGGAGGAATTTAAAAATTGCTGACTACTCCTCTAGTTTCTGCTGTAAGCAGAAGTTAATCAGGAAAATTAAGTTTTTTGTTTTATAGGGGCCTACAGATTACAGTGGTCTTTTCTGTCTTTGCCAGGTGCAAGTCTATAACAGTTTTATATCTTAATAATTGTCACTATGCTCTAAACCTTCATTATAATACCAGACTTTGAGATCTCTGTGCTCTGCTGTACAAAAAGGCAATTATTTTTGATGTTCTGTTGATGTTAATCAAACATGACTTTGACTAAAGTGTCTCTCTTAATGGGAAAAATATATCTTCTTATTGAAACACTAGAGAGTTCAGTTATAACTTTTGCTCCTTGATTCACACATAAATGTACTGGTGTTACACAAGATATTTCTAATGTGTCTCCTAAATTTACACATAAATGTAGAAGTATGACCCAAAATGTATCCTAATGAGCCTTTCAGTGTATATGAAAACATATACATTGATGTAGTCAGGGCTGTGAATGAGAACAGAGTTTCTTAAAGTATTTTTTACATTTAAAAAGAGCAGCTAGTGAAAAATTAAGTGGTTTTACTTTCCTTTGTTTACATCTGGGATCTTTGTTGTAAATAATATTAATGATGTATTAAACTAGTGTGTCTTTTTGGAATATGAATCTGTTGACAGCTGGGTAGTAATCTAGGGTAATAATCTTTAGAGTGATGCTAGAGCAGCATTTCATCTGAGGCAGTAGTGAGTTTGGGGATACACTAATTAGAAGAATTACCCTGTCAGCAGCAGCACCTATTCATAAAAACACATTTTTTGCAAGTTTTAAAAGAATAATCTCTGTTTTCTTAGAAAATTTTCTTATAAGGTAGATTGGTTCCTAACTTGTGTTACTACTTATTACTGATATGGCTAAGATTTTTTTTTTACTCTATGGGATTAAGATGCCTCTTCTGAAGAGGCATAAGACAACTTATGAATGTCATGCCATAAAAAGAAGATAATCTTTCAGAAAAGGAATGAGTGCCCCATATCTTAGGAGCTTGCTTTCATGGTCCATAATGCCAGCAGTCTGATTTCAAGGGGCAAACAACTTGCATCATGCCTTGTACTAGTTCTAGTTGAAGCCTCAAAGAAGGCAAAAGAAGTGGTAAAACTTGATTGCATTGTCCCTGAAAGCACTTCAAATACAGACTGCTCTCCAGAACACCTGTCACACAAATATCAGCCAGGACATATCACCTATTTCATCAAATTTCCTTTGTTATAATTTGAAACCTGTGGCTTATTGTAGAGAGTTGATATTTTAGATTGTACTATCAGCTAGATGTAGTAAATTGAAAAAATGTAAGACCTTTTAATTATGAAAGAAAAGGACAGTTACCATACTAACAGATAAATACTTGTGCAGTGTGCCAGAAGCTTCCTGAATATATGTAAATATATGATAATCAGCCAATGTTCATGGTAAAACATTTTCAAGAGCTAGCAAGGCATTTCTTCATCTGATTAAGCAGTGAATATGCAATAGTAAAAGGTTAACTCAATGTGAGTCTGCCATGTGATGTTCTAATAGCATCATGCTGATTTAAGTGGGTAGGCATCATTTAAAGTAGAAACTAATTTTCTCGGTCATCATTTTCTGTAATGTCTCACAACATGAGAAGCACATTCAGGGAGTAGAAAGAAATGTAAGATGTGACTTCAAGGCAGTTTTTATTTCAGACACAGTGAAATACTGATAAAAGTCTGATCAGACACTTTCAATCTCTGTGCTGGCTGTACGAGTGACCTTGGAATAGTCCAGCATGAAGCATATATAACTAAGGACTATTTGAGTTTGCAATTTGTAATTAAATAGTACTTCTGCTGCTGAAGAAGCCTTCAAAACTAAATTACATGGCTGCATTCACCCAGTGCCTTTAAATGAGTCTGAAAAAATCCCTGAAAAAATCTTGACTTCCAGATATTTACCTAAGACTGTATTTTTCTGATCTCTCCATATCATTCAATACTGACAATAGATTTCTTAGGAAAATATAAAAGATGTTGTCTCAGCATCATCCTTTATCTGAAACTTGCATAGAAAGGGCCTTACTTATCCCTCCCTGAAAAGGATAATTTCTGTTAGGTAGCTGTTATAGAGTATATAATTGTAGTTTGAACCAAGGGACAGACGTATAAGAGTCACACTTACATTAACCTGCCTTTCTTCACAAGGCTGTTACTGATCCCACCAACCAAGGATTATATTTCCCCTCTTATTTTTAATTAGTGTTACATTATTCTACTTCTTGCTCTACTTTCTGTTTCTGTCTGCATCCCATTTCCCTGTTAGCACTGTTCACCCTCCTTCTGTTTCTGTTTGCCAGGACAATATTGAAAATGGTCTTGAACTGTGTCCGGAAGCATCAGTAAATCCTTTCAGCTTTCTCTACCAGAAGACACATTTCCCAGAGCTGTCTCCCAAGAACTGCCAGGCCTGCCTTTGCTAGTGCATGTGTCCAGCCCCTTTGGAACCTGTTGTTGCCATTTAAATTCTATCCAGATAGTTCCTATAGTGAGTTATAGTTGCTTGATATTGGAAAGTCATTGTTCCTATCAGCAGTGCTCACAGGGATGGGCTTAAATGTATAACTTTTGCCGTCTGGAATCACGGTGTTAATAAAAATAAAGCATGATTTACTCCTCTGAAGCTGGGTATGAGGGAGTTGCAGTAAAGTGTTTTGTTGTTGACTATGCCATTAAGTTGAGCTCTGTGCATGTGTGCAATGCAGGACTGCAGTTTTAATGAGAAATTCCCTGAAAGTTATTACCAAGAAGCAAAGTATTGCTGCACAGTTTTATTATCGCAGAATTCATCTTTTTTTTTTTCTCTTGGCCTGAGCTAAGCACACAAGAGAACAAGAAAAAAAAAATAAATTAAGAAGCAAGCTTCCACCCTTCTGGTTCCTGCAATATCATTGAGATATATTTTATCTTGAAGATTTGGTGCTTTTGATCTATTTCTACACTGTTCTGATTTAGGGGTTCCATATGCATGAATCTATCCCACCTGTATGGGATCTTGCCCTCCAGCCCTCCCCCAGCATGGCACATACTGGCCAGTTGTCAGCTCTGTTAGCTGCTGTGGTCCCTGCAGTGTGTGGTTTGCATTGGCAATCCTGTGGCATGAAGAAAATTTAAGAGCAGGTAACTTCTGCGGAGGTCATGGCTGTTGTCCAATTAATTTAGAGTTAACCATTTGTCCTTTGTTTCTTGAGATGCTGTCACAGAATAGAAATCAGCATCTTTTTCTTCAGTGGCAACTGATGGGTGATGAGGGGAAGGCTGGCAGGAGATGCAGCTGATAAAGAGCCCAGAATGAAGAAACAAAAATTTGGCAAAATTGATACGGAAGAAAGAATGCAGATGCTGCTGTTTTGATTGATGAAGTAAAAGCTGTTAGAGATGCTCTCATTAAAGATTGCTGAACAATCTCCAGCAAATCACATACTCAGCAACCTAGTGGGTTTAGTGTGAATGTGACTTGAGCAACTCCTCCCATGTAGGCCTGCAGAAGGGGAATTGCAGCGTAAATGGACAATAAATAGACAAGACCTCTGCCGGTGTAAGTGATGACTGACGTCATACCCAGCCTCATTTCTTCACCGTGGGATAAGGGTTGGGGGACTCTCAGTGCCTATGTCTCCAACAGTGTTGAAGTTCTCTTCTAGGGACTGTGGACAGCTCCTCTGAATTTCTGTCCTGCTGACTCATTGTGTGTTCTGGAGCAAGAAAAGCCATCTCAGTTTTCAGCCTCCCCCACACCGCTACCATTACCATGGTTTATTGGACATATGCAACATTCACAGGGGTACTGGGACAAGTCATTAATTAATATTTGACCTGAACTCTGGCAATATCTACTGTGGTCTAAATACTCAACTTTTCTTTGGCCTTCTGATAGAAGTGGGAGGGACAAACAAGATAAGCTGTTCTCCGCGGCTAGAATCTCCTTCATGACCTAAGTCTTTCTTTTCACAAGTACTGCAGCTGTGGCCAGATAATCAATAACTATAACTAAGTTCATGGTAGTTTATACCAGGAAGTACCTCCCCCTTTTTTTTTTTTTTTTTTTTGAGGATAATTTGTCAGGGAAACAAGGATCACTTCTGCAACATTTGGTGGGCTCCTTGTTGTGTACAATCCTTACAACACCTGTTTTCCAAGATGTCCCATAAAGCACCCTCAGTGTTTGCCAATGATCTCTGTTTACCAGCTCACATTCGAACCAGCAGATGTCTTCTCCAATGGGCTACCATGGAGGTCCACAATGCTACCAAATAATCCAGATCTTTCCACCAGAAGGGGACTGATTTAGATCTTTCTCCCCTGTAGAAACACTATTTCCCATGAAGCTTACATGACTGTAGTACTTTTGGGCCATAGGCACCAAAGCCATATTTGTTTGAAATTGGTCAGTTGGTTCAAAAATTCTCCGGAACTCACAACTCAGGACACACAAAGAGAGGTGCTTTCAGGAACATAGACCCTTACTTTATTTCATGTTATCTCATGGAAGAAGCATGAAAACTTCATTCTAAAAGCCAATTTCTATCAAGATTGCTGCTAAACTTTGATTTATATAATTTTTAATGACACAACATTCTGATTAAACACCGTTACCACCTTAGACAGTGATATCTGAATTAGAGTTTTCTTATATATCCAGTACTTACTTCTCTGTACTACTTTCTCCTAGAAAATTCCCACAAAAAAAGGAAAGTACATTTAATACTCACACTAGAGGAAGGAGTTTTTAGCAGAAACTTTTTAGTCTTTCTTTATTCCTCACATAAGTGCAAAGAAGAGTCTACTTGCTCTCTTTCTCTTTATAAGTCACCTTAAAATTTGCATCCATAAATTAGAAATTTGCTGTGATATAGCTAATAATCCTTCGGGAATTCATGCACTGCTGGAGAAGATTTCCTCTCACAAAAACAGTCCTTGGAAAGATAAATACTTCTGTTACTGCGATATAAGGAAGAAGTAAATTATTTTTTCCATATCTGTGCAATTATGGTGGCTGAGCTACTTGGATTAGATCCACATGGGAGTTAGCACAAGGCCCAAATGACAACGAGCAGGGGAAAATGTCCAAAAGCGTGGATCAGAGCAGCTTCTTTCAAAACAAAATGCTCAGCTCAGAAAGCAGTGATAGATAAGATAAGGGTTTGATCCTGTGATCTATTTCAATGTTAACATGCTGAGGACTCTGGAGGAAATATAGTTGACCTCTATTGCTGCTATGAAAAATGGCATCATCATGGATTCTCTGCTTGCAAATAAATCTCTCTGTCTTGCTAATTAGACTGGTCAGAAAAGTCCATTCCATTACAGAAATATAGGCTTTTTTGGCAGCCTCTCTGCTGGAGGAAAGGGTACCCACAACTCCTATTGAGTTAATAAATGTACTTGCAACAACTAAAAGAAAGAGGTTTCAAAGCAAGCTCTGTTTCAGCAACTAATAAAAGATATTTGATTTGTATATGCGCCTGTGTTTACACAAGGGTTCTGCTCTCACTGCTGTAAGTTGTGCACACACACCTTAGCAAGCTTGTTAAAATGCATCAATTAATATGGTTTTCATTGCACCTCTTGTTGTTCTTTTCAGACACTGATGCCACTGATGGTTGATTCCTGCCCTACAGAGGTATCCAGTGTTAGTCCAACAGGACTTGATCTCTGAAAAAGTTACTCATGTCATGCCAGTCTCTCTAGTGCCCAACAAGTAACCTTAGTTTATACTAAAAAAACTGTGTGGCAACTTTGGCAGCACTAACACAGTGGTGAGACCTTTGAAATGAACCTAAGAGAGGTTAAGGCTTCTATGTCTCTAAGTGCTGCCTGCTGGAGATCTAGCAAGGCAGTGTGACAGCTGAAGTGTGATAATTGACCAAGGACACTTTCAGGTGAAAATTACTTTAGCTGTAGACAAACCACAACTTTTCTTATCTGGAGTACAACTTTACTGCCTTCAAAGTCTAATCATGGGTTTAAGACCAGGTTGTTGGATCAGCAGGGTGTAAAGGGTTATGTGAAGCTTGAGGCCAGAATTATCACAGACTGTGTCAGTGAAGCTGAATGTAGTTTCAGAGGGGGAGGCTCATAGTCAAGAGCTTGTGTGAGACTTGCCTGAGGCCAAGAAGGACAAGCTCCTCACCACGTTCCTCAGCACCCTGCTGCCACCCAGTACCAAGGACAGCCATGAGGCAGAAGGAAGCCAGGAACCTTTAGCTGTGTGAAGTTGGAGCAAGTGTTGGAGACATGCCTAGTGCCTCGATGCTCCTCCTTCTCTGCTCTGTCAAGCCAAAATTCACTCAGGCACGGTTTCATCTTGTAGCCACAATGTTCTTCTGGCCCTGAAATTTACTGCTTGACTGAAACTTGTACTGCAGCCAAAAGAAATTTTAGTAGAGGGAAAAGAATATGGGCCCAAGGCTACACAGATGTATTTATTATACATCCAAGATTTATAATTGAATTGGACATTCTGGCAATGTGATAATGATCTGATTACAATTTTTATCACTGTTTCTCAGTGTATCCAAATGTAAAAGCTATCTCCTCCCTTCACATTCCACTATAAAGTCTGCCAAGGCATGTAAGCCCCTGTGTGCCATTTCTGAGGGCTTGCTGTGTGAAGCTTCTGTGTTATCTCTGCCTGGTGCCTGGGCCAAGAGATCTCCTGGCTATTAGCCCACAACAGGCCCAGTGCATGGCAGATTTCTCTAAGCTCGCCAGGTACCCATGTAATGTCTGGTGCAGCCTTGTAACCTATCAAGACTTGCTTGAGGCATCTGCTGCAGATGGGGTTTTTTCCTGTAAAAAATGAAAGGACAATATTTTAACCAAATGGTGTAGGTTGTTGGTGATCTTCTAGGTGACAAGAGCAAGAATAAAAGGGAATTAAATAGGGGAAACATGCAAAAATTACCTGTCATTAGTCCAAGAGAGCTACGAATATAAGTGTGTTCTACATTGACTGTATTAATATTTGATAGCTTGAATTGGTTACTGTGTCTTTTCACATGACACCAAATCTCTATTTTTGACAGAAGATGTAATTTGGATTCCTGCAAGTGTTTTTTCTGCCTTTTTTTTTCCCCAGGTTTGTCTGTTTGAAGTATCTGTGCATAGAAGGGTTTAATTCCACTTTATTTTACTGTTCTTACTGAATAAAATAAGTGTGTTTCCTTTTCCCAACTTCCTACAGATGCAAAAAACCCATTAAACTGAACTGAGAAAAGAACTCCTGAAAAGATCTTGTGCCCATTACTTTTAATCACAAGCTCAGCATTTTATACATTTAAAGTTTTATTTTTCTTGCTTATCTAATAAAGAAAACTCAAATTCATAGGGGGAAGAGTCCAGTTATTCGAGATAAATTGGAATTATTTGCTTATTTTTTATCAGCACATTGCCAGAGGGAACTCAAGATACCTGATAATCCATTTTCTGTTACAGTGACTACTTCATGACAGTGACATTTTCATCTTTCTGTGTACAGGTGATCAGATTTTCCTGTTATCTGTCTCATATTTTAATACGAGATTGCAGCTCTCCGTGGGAAAAGGATGAGGAGGTTTCAGCTTGGGCTTCCTCAGTTCTGCTTCTGGCTCACTCCAAGGAGGGACAGGGACATCAGCTCTGGATGCAGAAGTGTTGAGTAGTGCAGAGAAGGCTTTAATCTGTACAGCAAAGCTTGATTAGAACTAATCCTTGGATTTGCCTTAGATAAACCCTGCCAGTGGGAACACATAAATGAACAATTAATTCCAGATCCAAGCTGGCTTTACACCTTCCTCTGGTCACTAACTTGGGCCTATGTTACCTTAAATCTCTGCATGCTGCTCTGCTGCATGAAACGGATTTGGCCTTAGTGAGTGTGATTGATAAATTTCATTTGACATGTCTCAGATCATTCAGAACTGGGATTAGACAGATTCATTTTGTGGTGTGAGTCAAAGTGCAAATGTCCACAAAATCAGAAATTTCAAAGGGACACTGCAGCAAAGCTTGCCATTTTTGTACCCTGCATTCACACACCTGCAAATTCTTTATTTTTCAGATATTTCATCCCTGGGATCATCCCTTGAAAAATCAGTATTTGGGAAGATCTGAGAAAAATTATGTTTGTGTTCCAAAAATTAATTTCTGGAAATGAGGTACTTTGGAAATGAGCACTTTGGAAAACAGTAGCAGTGCTGCACCTCAGCTGTGCATATGCTGGAACATCCAGCACATAGTTTTGTGTCTTTTTGATTGTCATAAATGAGCCTTCAGATTTAGACACAAAATTTGGGTGTTAGAGAGTTGTGTAACAACTGTGTGTGTGATAAGTTTAGGCAATTATAGACATTAGAAATTTAAACAGTGGATTCAGAAAGACTGGACTCCCAATATAGATGCTTTTTATCAGAAAATATTCATAGCAATATTCAGCTGACAAATCATCATTGCCTAGTGCCAGTTAGATACTGTGGGCTATCCTGTGCACCCTCCTGCTGCTACAGGACACTGGTTTCCCTCTGGAATGGGGTCATATAGCCCAACCCTGTACAGATGTATGACATCCTCCAGGGCATTTTAAATGGCATCCCCTATTCCTGTTCAGGCAACAGAGTTCTTACTCATTGACTTCACTGGCCAGGTGTTCATTAGCTGTGCCAAGGGCTGATGAATCTGATTGGTCTGTAAACACCTGCACTGTAGACACTCAAAAAAATTATGTGGAGTCAGTTACCACCCTTGGTTTATATTTGCTTCTCACGAGTGTGTCAGCTACAGTAAAAACAGCACAGCAGTCTTATTGGGTCTGACAGCTGCCCAGCAGCAGTGTGATGCTGGCTGGGAGTTTGTGCTGGTGCACCATGACTGAATCATTCATCTTAATCTTTACTAAGTTGAGCAGAAGTCACAGAATATGTATGATATTTCATCAGATTTCTCTAATGCTGTGTACAAGAGCAGTGAGTTGTTTTGGGGTATTTTTGGTTTTGATTTTGGTTTGATTTTTTTTTTTTTTTAAATCAAGGCTTGTTTTCCTGTGGGTTTTTCCTGGCACAGTTCAGGGCTCTGTCACCTCTCAGCAGGATTAGTTTTGTGTGGAGCACTGCCCTGAGACACACTTGATGCTTCCAGCTCTGAAAGATAACTCGAGCATGCCTTAATGGGTAGGCAGCCCTACATGTCCATGCATCCAAAGACTGTGTTAGCTACTGCATCACACTGAGAACATATGCCATTCTGGTGATCAAAATGTTTTTCTGATTCGCTGTCTTTTAAAATTCAATCTTTCCTGCTGCAGGTGTGAATGAAATGTGAATTTCCAGGTGAATGAGTTTTATGCTTATGTCGCTTTACAGAACTGACATTATCTGCCAGGTCCCCATATAGTGAATTTAAGGACTGAAATTCTAACATCACTTCCAGAAACAGAAGGTTTTTCATTGTAGATCTGACATCCTTACAGGAATTACTCTGCTCAACTTACAAAGGCTGACAGCAGCTCTGAGTTGGGAAGATTGAATCTTGCTTCTTTATTCTTTAATTAACTTATCCTCTGCTGCACTGTCTAGTTAATATTAATGTGCTGTCCTTGAGCTCCACTACTTACCCATGTCACTATCTAAGAATCATGAAATATCAGATTAGAAGGGGCCTCAGGGATCCTCTGGTCTGAGATATTAACCAGTGTTGGACTCAATATTGATCCCTGGGGACCCAAATGTGGCAGACTGCCAGTTTGAAGGAAGCTATTTACCACCACGCTCTGGGTGCAGCCCGTCAGCCAATTCCCCACTGCACAGATCACTTGTCCAGACTATAATGTAGGAGGAGATCTTGGGAAGCCACATCAAAACTTCGGAGAAATCTATGTCGACAATGTCTACTGTTGGTCCCCCATCAAGTGAGCAAACTTCTACTCTGTCACAGAAAGTTATCAGGTTTTTTAAGCACAACTTTCCTTGGTGAATCCATACTGGCTTTTCCCAATCACGTGCTTCATTTGACTTCTGATGGCTCCCTGGAGGCTTTATTCCATAACTATCCCAGGGACTGAACAAGACTCATGTGCCTATAATTTCCTGGATTCTCCTTCAAGCCCTTGTAGGTGGATTCAACATTTCCCCCAGTCTTCTGGGACATCAGCCAATCTCCATGGCTTCTCTGAGGTTATGGATAGTGGCCTTGCCATGGTGTTAGACAGCTCTCTCAAATCCCTCAGCAGATATTGCCAGGGTCTCTTTATTTGTAGGGCTCAGGCTCCTAAATAGTTCAGACATCAATCCTTCCCTCACTGGCAGTGGGTCTGTGTTCACACCAGCCTGGATTTCTGTTCCCGAGGCCTGGGGCCCAACAGTGCTGGAAAGTCAGAGGTGAAGAAAGCAATGAGAATCTCAACACTGGGACCTCTGAGAACCTTTTCAGCACTGGGCTCAGTGCTCCCTGGAGCTGTTTCAGTCCCCTGGAAGGGCTGCCTGCTCCACCTCAGGAGTCCCTGGCTCTGGAACCCTTCTGTAACTCCATCCACCACTTTGCCTCAGGAAGTACCGCGTCCACCGTCTGCCCCATCAAGTGATCTCTGTGATCTTCCATTGTCAAACAATTAAAACACCCCTTTCTCTTGCTTTTAGTTAACTTGTTGACTATATTTAATGAAATTAAATTGTTCTGTTTTACAAAACCTAAGTATTTAAATTTATGAAGGTGGTGAAAGTAAGTACTTGGAACACAAATATTCTCTGTTCAGATAGAAAGCACAAATATTTGTTTAGCTCTAAAATGAATTAACAGCCATTGGATAATTTACCTTCTACTACTTACACTAGGTGTTTCTGACAGATGAATGAAAATTGAAGAAGAACCGTATCTTTTATTTTAAATTAATAGTTAATGGAAAATCAGCCAAGTTAATAAAAATTCTAATCTGGATCAGATTTTTTCTCAACTTCTTTCTAAATAAAAGTAAAAATGGTATCCTCAAACTTTTACTTTATGTATTTTTATGAAAAAGGGATAAATATTGCTTAAAATTTGTTACAAAATATTCAGAAAGAATGAAAAATCTATTTCAATCTTCACGAATGGAAAGAACTTTTTCATCTAAAAATTTTCTATATCCAAGGTGATTGTTTCTTTCAACATATGCCTAAATACTTGGTTTTGCTTCTACCTTGTCTGTAGTGCTTAGTAACCATAAATAAATTAAAAATCAAAGTGTTTCTCCTAATTTAATGCATTTAACAATCTAGCTGGAAAGACTGAAAAATCATTAAAGCTTTATGGACAATGAAATGAATTTGGAATGCACAGATGTATAAAAATGCAAAAAGAATAAACCAAATGTTCTAAAACCTCTCTGTATATAAGATGCTAGTAAAAATATCATTACCCTTAACCATATCCTCCAATGACAGTGAATAAATACATTATCTGACCATGAAAGTAAAATTGAATCTACCAGACCTTTTGTGGAATAAGATTTTTGCTTTATGGCTATTGACAATTTTTGCGTCATAAATAAATAAATCAATGCCACATTTTTGGCTGTGTGAAGCTAGATATTAAAGCAAAATATGAATTTTGTGTAAATCAAAGTGTATTGCCTGTGCTAGACAATGAAGCATGGGCACAGCATAAGACAAAATATTCCACACATTTGTTGCTTGGCTTAGAGCTGCAGCTCCAGGTGTGCCACCCCCAGAAATCCCTGCCAGTCTGTCTGCAGGCCCTGGCTGTCTGAGCAGACTTGTACATCCCAGGGCACCAAATAGATGCTGTCACTGCAGTGTCAGCCCGTGCCCTGTCTTTGGACACCTGCTGCTTCTGAGAGCAGCTGACCTGGCCTTAATTCTTAGGGAAGTAGCTGGAATAAAGGAATCACTTGTTCTTACTGGGTTGTGTGGGACATGCTTATGACAGCCATTTGCAGGAGCTAAATGAAGTTCAGCTGCTGAATTTTAAACCATCTCTGGTTTAAATCTCATGATGTAAAAAAAAAAAAAAAGGAAAAAAAAAAAGAATAGCTTTATGACTATTCAATGGAAAGGCAATATCACAACTTTGCATTTCATTAACTGGTAGACAGAAGCTGAAGCTGAGGTGGAAGCAGAGACCTGTCCTCACAGGATTTACTCACACCAGGCACTGAATGAATGCTAGGTTAAGCTTACACCCCACTCATTTGCAACCCAATTTATTGGGTTATCCCTTTTGCCGTCGTGCATTTTTAATTATGCCATCTCAGAGTTCTGAGCTGTTTTATAGTTTTTGCAACTTCACAAAGCCAGTGGAGTTACTCTAGGGATCTTCAAAATCATCTCTGTACATGAGATAGAGAAAGAGAAAAGAAATATGAAATGGGAAATATGAAACATCAAATATAGAATGTGAACTGAGAAGTGGGTCTCATCTCACTGATTGTTTTCTATTCATAGAATCCAGCTCCTGGTTTATCATATACTTCAATAACAACCAGAAAATTTGATTTCTACCTGTGATACTGAGTAATCATCAGTAGTCCTGTCATGAAAAGTGCTTATTATGATATCTTTTGCCTGCAAGATAGTGGGACTCTTCACCCAGATTGTCCCGTTGCTTACAATTAATGATTAGCACACTAGTCCACTGAGGTGTGTAAGACTTCAATATAGAGTTTGGATCTCATTCTATTCCCACTGCACAGGCTCTACCCTATAAAGCAAAAAGAGTAAGTGCTGGTTTTACAGATAATTGAACTCAACATCACCATGATTCATTCATATTTGTTGCAAAGAACAGTTAAATAGTGTAGTAGGATGAAGGGTGTAATTTTGGATGAACTTTAATTCTGATTGGAAATGTCCTCATTCTGAATGAATTTCTAGGTTTACCTGTGCCTTTCCACTTTTGATCTCAAGCCATTCTTTCCAAGAAGCAGACTTGCCCCTAGATGTCTCTAGGGGTGAAAATCTATTGTCTATCTCACATTTGAATAGCCAAATGATAGGAATTTTCTCCACTATTTGAGATTTCACGACAGGCACCAGCTGACTCCACTCCTTGTCATTTGTTGATTCAAGGCAACCCCTTGTATCAAGGAAAATCTCAGCTATTTATATCATAAAGGAGAGGAAAAAATCAAGACAGAAGAAAATCTCTTTACAGCTGAATTTCATTCTTCCCTTGGAAATCTTTGAAATATCATCTTTTTGACCCATTTGTTCCCCTGGGACCTGGATAGAGCATAGGAGAAATTCTTCAAGCACTCATATTAATTCTCAGATGTTGGCCATACACTTCCTGGTGTCATCTGGCTTGCACATCCTTTCTCAGGCTAGACAAATTGTACTGAGGCTATGGTACAGCTGCTGGCTTCATGCAAGCTGAAACTGAAATCTGTAATTATATGGCACAGTTTGATACAAGCTTGACATTCCCTACCTGAAACTGTTTAAAAGATGACTTAGTTGTACCAAGTGATTAATATATTAATCAGGAACTTGAGAACTTACCCAAGCTGTCTAATTAAAACAGCAAAAGCCATCCAAAGACAAAAGTAGATACATGCAGAATTGAGAGCAAAACTATTCAGTCTTAAGCAGACCAGATGTTGCCATCAATCCCATCAAGCAGGCTGACTGAATTGCTCAAATTTAGTAGGTGAAATGCTGTGGTAGATGTGTTTGCCTAAAGCATGTATGCCCTGAATAATACTATTGTTCTTTACCAGTTTACTGTGGAAATCACTAAAAGGCTATTTTAAATTTAATTTAGTATAAACAGGAACATTGTTTTAAAGGTCGTTATTATGGAAACTACTTTCTCTTTACAATTTTCTAAAAAGAAACAAGACAGTAAATTCATTGCAAATTCAGATACCTCTTTTTGTACAGGATATCTTCTATTCTTTCCAGCTACTTCTTCCCATTTTAATGATATGAAAGTTTTATTCCTGTCCTGCCTGGAGACTTTTGGAAGACTCTTGCAAATCACAACAAATGACACTTCAAACGAATCACCTCTTNTTTGTGGGAACAAAGCAAGTACAGAGAAGACAAAGGAGAAAAAAAAAATTTTCAGTGAATTCTATATCTCCAAGAATTTAATAACTAACACTAACAATATTTGTTGTCTCTATGACTCTATGCACATATATTTATCAGTGTTATCTTGAACCTAGTGAAATCTGTTCATCTTGCCTCTTGTGATTTATTCTTCAAACTCTGGAAAATGTTTGCAATGGCTGTTCAATGATATTGTTCAAATCTGTTGAAAACTGGCTTAAAGAAATAATATCTGACTGCTCAAACACCACTGCAAAATCACAGAGCCTGGATCCTAAACCAGATTTTGCTACTTTGGACCATGCTTCCCTTTAGGGATGAAGTATTACCTCAGAGCACCATAAATTTACTGAATGCAAACTGAAGATGTAATCACTGATAGTTATGATCTATAACACAAGAAAAGGCCATTTTTTTTGGTGAAGTCTCAAGGTAGCTGGTAAACGTTCACCTGCATTTATTTGTATGCCCAATCTGTATTGCCTGGAGCTGGGTAGAGAACGTAGAGATCAGTTATCTACCAAGCCCTAATATGTATCATCCTTTGAATAGAATGTCACAGATAGCATTTGCGACTAAACACTGTTCTGTGCAGCTCAAATAAAAAAATTGTGTTGAAGTTTTCTGTATGCAAAGCTTCGTAGTTCACACTTGATTCCTTCTCCACTATCACTGGTGGTATTTACAGTATTTGTGTTATTTCATGAAGAAGACACGTGATTTTACTAGTTTTTTGTTTTAAAAACTTACATGTTGTACCAGACCCATATTTATTTTCTTATTTTAGGTATAATCTGATATGTCTTGGGAAAGTAATTTCTTTTAGCTCTTTTCAAAGAGACGTTTTAAGGGAAATTTCACAGGGAAAAAAATCCAAGAGAAACATGCAGTGGGAGGTGGCTACTTTGAAGTTCTGTTTCTGAAGGCTCTGAAAACCAATCTAATTGACAAAATTGCACAACTCATTTATGAAAAATATCTTCTGTGCACTTCTCTCACATTTTCTCCATAGGATCCTAGTTAGGATAAAGAGTAAATAAAAAGCAGCATGTGCAGCTCTAGGAAGACTTCAAGTACAAGTTATGAGGAGATGTGGGGATATTGGGACAGGAAGTCTGCACTGACACACCCTGTTCTGAATCATAGCACACTAATTTGTAACTACTGAGTTCAGTGGCTTATCTTCCAAGATATAATTCCAAGGTATTTCAAGAAAATTCTGAAAAGGAGATATGGATACAGATAATTGTCCATCACTATGTGACATCAAGATGTTTCAAAACTACACAAAAATCACTCCATGTTACATTTTGAAATAACATATGGTGCTGGAAGACAACTTGAACCACTGATGTTGAAATGTGTTTGCATGTGAATTTCTCTATAATGTTTGTAAATTGATAGAAGAAGCCAGGAGCTGTTTGTCATGTTTTTGCCTGCGATTTCCTGGACTGAAATGCACACACATACATACACATGTTGTACAGCTGCCTTCTGCGTGAGAGTGAGCCAGATGTGTTCTAGATATGTTGAACTCGCAGTGCAAAAGCAGATTGATAAATTCTGCACAAATAGCCCAAATTTTGCTCTCTTATTTAAAGAACATTTCCAGGGGAGAGGGGCTGTCGTGCCTTTTAGTCCCACCCAGGAATCAGGACGACACCCAACCATCACTTTACTCTAGATCTTCTCTGGCAAGGTAACTGTTCTGCTGCTGCTCTGAGCCAGACTGGCAGCTGGATCTCTAACTGTGATCAAGCTGAGCGTGGAGTAAATATTTCCCAAACTTTCTTTTTTTAGGCATACTGGCAACGTGGCAGGTGTTGCAGGATTATCCCTAATGATGAAAGAGGCAGGAATACCTGCCCACAGTTCAGCAGTTTACATGTTTGGATTCCTCTGGAAAAATGATTAATGTGAACTCCTGTGATTAGACTGCATTTTAATACTGGAATGCTCACATTTCCCCCCTGTATTTTCTGAAACAAATACACCTTTTAAATTTTATTTTTTTTTTTTAAATTTCAGTGGCTACGTAATTTGAAATCCTCTAACAGACTTTGTCAAAGCAGAGGATTCCACAAAATAATTTGAAGAGAGTTTATTAAGAACCTAAGTGGAAACTATGGAATAGAATTATATTGTTTACAAAATACAACAGCAAGTACTCATTTTACAAAAAGCAGCCAGAAAATAATTAGTTATATTGTGACACCTTTTTTGTAATAGTGATACTTAATCTGGTAAGTAGCTACTTCAAAAGACATGGAAGTAAATTCAGAGATCTCACTGTTAAAAGAAGTGACAGGCTTTGAACTAAATTTGTGTAATTTTTGGAGAACATGGATCAATAAATGATAATCTTAATATGAATCATTGTTTATTCAGTACTTTGGCTCTTTGAAGAAGTACCTCAATCCCAAGATCAACACATANTCATTCTTTGTAGATCAAACACAAAAAAAAAAAAAAAAAAAAAAAAAAAAAAAAAAAAAAAAAAAAAAAAAAAAGTAGAGTTTAAGCAACTAGGGGAATATATTGGCCATTTAAAATCTATATAAATAAAATTAATGATTTATAATGAACAATAAAAATCTTTGATTAGAATATTAACTAAAGCAATACAGGCTTAAATTGGGTATTATTCCAGAACCTACTTTAACAAAGAATATGCAGTGATTTGTTAGATATCATGTCTTCAGAATTACTAGGGAGGTCTTACATAGGAGTCAGTATTGATTTGGCATATTTCTATTCATTCTTGATTTGGGATATTTTGGGGGATTAAAGCAAAAATGTCATTTATATCTGGGGCTGAGACCTCCAAATACCTCTCATGAACCCTGTTTGTAGCTGAAAGATCATACACTGCTATTGACACACTTTAGATTTAAGATCAGATTTGGGCAGACTCCGTTGTCTTTTGGGGAATTTTTTTTTTTAATATTGACTCTAGGGAAAATTTGGGTTCAAACTTTATCTGCTCATGATTTCACCTGAGGTAGGTGTCTGAACTGGCATCAACTTTCAAACCCTAAGTGGCATAAATCTACCTAAGAAGTTATCTGTAACTATGATTAGGATGTCATATTTTCTCTTAGCTATTCTGCCTGCTTTTAGAATGACAGATTTTAATTATATTTTAGGTGTATTTTCTAAGTTATAGCATGTGGTTACAACAAAACTTTGGTTTGCAAGCCTACCTTGTAATAACCAGTAAGGCAGGATGAGGCACTGGAAATGTTCAGGAAGGGTCAAAAGGATTTGAGACAACTGGTAATTTCGCACATAATTTTGAATCTTGATTGTTCAAATTAAAGTTCTTTAATATCTGTATAGGAACTGCAGTATAAATGACTTGCTTTCCAAGGAGTGGGAAAACCTTGGAATCTCTTTTGAGATTTTTTATGTGAGATCCCAATTTTTATCTAGGTGTGTGTATCTTGACAACCCTGATGAAAGCTTTTTTTGGCCCACTAACTTTGACCACAGAGATGCCTTCCTTCAGTCAGAAAAAGTCTACCAAGTCAAATGAGCCTGACATCAAATCAGCAAAATTCATCACTTGGTCTCCTTTTTCCCACAACACTAAAAATAAATAGCATTTTGTCTCTCCTCCCAGGGCTCAATAGAGACTGTGAATGTAGGACTGAGTTTCCTACTGAACCACAAAAAAGGGAACTTTGTGAACAATTCTTCTGCCTATGTTCCCTGCCTCTTCCCAGCCATACAGCACCTGAAAATGAAGGTGACTAGTGTAGCACATCCATGGTATATCTAGTGATTACATTTCTGCTAGGATGGCTCTATTTCTCCTTAGAACCAAAGGAATTGCTGTGACATAAATTGCTATGTACAACACTGAGATACTTCTCTACACTGATCAATCTAAGGGCAATTTATGTGCAAGAACCATGAAATGAAGCTAAAGTTACTCTGGCACCTAATAAGGGAGTGAGATGATGTTTTTCTCTGGTGGAAAGCCCACAACTCTTTAATTATAAATCACTGCCCCAAACCCACCTTAATTTCATGCATTTTTGGGTTGATCATAATGGGGATTCTTGTTCTTATTTGAATTAAATTTTTAGCTTGCTTTTTCATTCTGAGCCTGGGGAATAGACTTTAACAACCAATCTACCAACACAAACATCACTCCTGGTTACCTCCTGAAAGCATAGCAGAAAACAGACACACTTCTCTCTGATCACTGAGGAGGGCTGATGCTACTAATCAAAAGGGAGAGTAAATGATTTGAATTGTTTGTTATATCATGTCACTGCCTAAATCTTGGATGCTAGAAGCACGTAATTTGCTAATATGCATTGATGTCATCATATATGTTGCTGCTTTTCTTCTCCTAAAAACTTTTCAAGTGCAGAAACTAGTGTGAGCCTTCAGAGGAAAGTCCTAAATTATTCAGGTAATTTATTGTTCTGCCAATTAACTTGCTATTTCCAGAAGCCCTTGCATAGATGGGCATGTTAACTCCTCCAATCAGTTTTTAGCCACTACCCATGACAACATTGTTCAGTGAATCTCCTTCCTTCCTGTGTCTGCAGAATGTCGATCCCTGACAAGCTGTCAGTATCCCCCCAGCCATTTCACAGTGTTGGCAGACCTCTTCTGATGTACAGCATGGGACACTGAATGAATCAAATCAACTGCAGAGTGCGACAATTACATCAGGGAGATACAGTTTGAATGGCCCAACTGAGGTGATGCACTTTAGTCATCAGGGTAGCAATATGTTTTTTGACAAGAATAGTTTATATATTCTAGAAAAAGCTTCTTATTTTTTTGTTTTTCTTTTACTGCAAGTCAGATTCCACTTGAAGAGTGAAAAGATACAAATTAAGGATGGAGAGTTATCTTTAATAATTAATCTCCTAATTTAAAAGCAAAAGATTGCTATACTCATAACTGCATTTTCCCTCTCTTTCAAAAATATTTTTTCTTTTTTTACTGAAGTGTGCATTCATAGTTCTGGTTATTGGAAAGTACCTGGCTTTTCAACAACAATATTGACTCAATTTTTATTCCCTTATAAAGGTGCTAACATTTCATCCAGAAACAGTTTCGAAAGGAAGTAAATATTCCACTGGATTTTTGGATTGTTTTACTTACTGAATTAAAAATGAAATCATTTAGGGTTCAATTTGAGGTCTGCTCTCAATAAAATGCCCAGGGATGCATGCTGGAACTTCTATTAATACTAATGGAAGTGATTAAGTATTTCTTCTCCAGGCGTGACAGGAGAATTTCCTGCTCATTTGTAAAGCAAGTGGAAAGCAAAAGATTCTCTTCTCTGTCATACTCCCGGAAATGTTCATTAGGTGTGGCTATGAACATTATAAAGGAAATTCCAAATAATCCGTTTTCAGTGGATTCTGTGGGAAGGTAGTAGGAGTTGAAAAATCAATGGACGTGGCAGTATACTAGATCAAAAAATGACCTTGGCTGATATTTGTGTTGCAGCCAGTGTCGTCTTTGATAAATGACTCTTATACATCCGTGGGAATGTTGTACCATCCTATCTGAGATAAAAAGTTTAAGTGCTTCTGATGAACTTTCTAAATGCCAGCCAGCAGATGCACTTGGGAGTTACAAACTTTTGTACATTTACAAATAGCAAAACGTAAATACAAATGTAATACAGGAACCAATCTAGCAGAGCTCTTGATGAGAGGAGCACCAGCCTCCACTGCTTCCTAAAGGAAGACATATGACTGAAACATTATTCATCAGAGCTAGCTTAAATGAATTGTATATGAAATATCAGAGGAATTTTGAAAGAAATTTTGCGTATTGTCTACAGATTTAGAGGAACAATTTGTGTACAGCTGTTGAAGTCCATTTTCTACAGGTTTTCAAGCTCCTAATTTGATTTTTATTAACTTATACACACAGAGGTTTATTATTTTTACCAAACCAGAAGTGCACATATGTTATGGTGTGTTGATCCTGTGACCTGAATTCTCAGATGATTCAGGCTGTATTATATCCCTGTCGTGGATAGATCAATATTGATGTGGGAAAGAATAGCAGGTAATGGGGACATTTGCTTCTCCATAGATCAGTTCATGTTTTCAGAATCTGATAAATCACAATGGCACTTTCTTTCTTCTTTAATTATATGTTTGGCTATGGACAAAATATCACTGCTAAAATAATCTACAAATGGATATTTTGTTTATGTAAAATGGTGGACTCATATTTTAAATCCTCCATTGTTCACTGGGGATTTACACTTGACCTATGTCCACACTATAGCTGAACTCTGAGACTGATTGCCTGCAATGTCTTAGAAGAGATAAAAATGAAATATCATATTTACCCATGAAGCTGACAAATTCAGAGCTGCAATTAATTGTTCTCATCCAGAAAGAACCAGCTTGCAGAGAAAGAAAAGAACAGTTTGGTAGGCTTTGAATGAATACAACAGAAAACATCTCTCTTAAGGATGTAGAATAATATAAATGTAAATAACTTACATGGAAATCAATTAGGATTTTAAAGACTCTGAGTTACTTTGGAATTAACATCAGCGTAATTGTTTAGGCATGCTGAAAAATGCAAACTGTTCTGCAGCTTTAAGGTATCGGGACAAAAAACCAAATCAAATTATTTTAAAATCCCTTTTTTCTAATCTTCCCAGCAGGAGACAGCACATGTATGACACTGATTCTCCTGATAGAGCCATCACAGAAGCAATTTGCTTTGATATTTTCTTTAATGGTCTCTCCCTGTCTTCTTGGAAATATACAATTTATTTAATATTTTATACTTTTACAATGAGTATTTATGTTACTTAATAAATATGGAAAGCAGAGTCTATTTTTTCTGAAGATTCTACTCTTTCTATTCATGCCTTAGAGACTTCCCCATTTCCTTGAAAACTGGAGCAGCATTGAAAATGCCCATTCATATTACAACCCTTGCATACAGACTTTCTGCAAGCAAGAACTCTTAAAATGAAATTTTGGTTTGGAAAGCTTTCAGGACTTTCCATTTCAGGATCATAAAGAGCCTTCACTTCCCACCTAGGCAGCAATGAAGCAATACAAGTTTTAAAAGAATAAAATATTTGAATACACTGAGAGACTAAAGCGCTGTAATCACAAGATGCTTCTCCTTTTATATAGCTTTACTGAAACGTGCATTTATTTGAATCTCATTTCAACCTTATAAATGGAAATATTCAAGACACATATACACATGGGGATGCCACTACACGAGGGTGTCATGGTTAAGGATTTCTGTTAGGAAAGCTTGGGGATGAGCTGGGATCACAGATTTGTTAGAGAGATGAAGCAATAAAAATTTTTTAAGAAAAATTAAATTTCTAGTGAGACCATAATGCTTTGGTTTTGGTCATATATGAAAGATTTGTTTTTATTAAAGAACATAAGCCATAAACTCAGTCTGAAGTATATTGCACGGGTAAGTCAAGCCCAAATCAATATAGCAGAATGAACCTGCTCAAAATTTCCTGCACACTGAAAGAAATGATGGCTGTGTAGTTGAACAGAGGAAAATGTACTTGAGATTCTTACTTGTGAAACATGAGGCAAATGCACATATTTATTTAAGCATGGATACAAACCCCTAAATTGAAGAATCTTGTGCTCAGGCATAGAGTAGTTGATGTAATTATTTATCTCATTTTCTGCTTATATGTTCGTCTTGTCAAATTCTTCTTTGAATTTCAAGCTCCAATAATCCCTTCTTCTCACTACCTGGAATTCAATTGAATTTGATTGGTTTTACATGAGTTATATGTCAACATAAATCTGTCTTGTATTTGTAGCAAGGACTGGTAGTATTGGTCTACATTCCAAGCAGGAAGTGAGACCTCCTGGTTACCTGGTACCTGACACATCCTTCGTGCCCTCTGCACTTCAGCAAGCTTTTCATCATGATCTTTTAGAAACAAAGTATGCCTCAGCACAATAAATCAAAGCAAATCAGGAGTTATAGCTCATCTTCACCAGATTGCAATGGCAATGAAAACTGAAGTGCTGCAGTGAAACAGCACTGCTGTGTCTGAATGCAGCACTGCAAAGCAAAAAAATGTCATTGAGGGTGTGTGGGTGTCTGTGGACTGATAAATACTGTATTACCTAGTTGTCTAGCCTTTTCTCTGACTCTGGACAGCAGCAGTCCTAAAATGCATAAGAGCAGGGCAAGTAACCCCTAGGCACCAGTAATTTGTACCTCAGGGAGCTCCAGGTATACCTTTGTATTTCATAGTTCTCAGTGGATTTCTTTATGTTTCTAAGGGTTTTCTGGGCATGTGAAAATATTTAGTGGCCAACAACATCATAGCTGAGAAAAAAAAAAAAAAAAGCCAAATATTCATGACACAAAGGAAAAGGGAGAAGTGCAATACTGCAGCAGTAGGATTACTGCACTTATGAATAACACTGGTGGCTAAAGCTGGGCTAAGTGAATGCAACATGAGTATCTACTTCTTTTGAGGATTTTTCATCTGTGTCTTCTTTCTAGGTCTTAAGCAGCAAATCTGATGTGAATTCTTTCCCTACTGGGAAAAAAAAAAAAAAAAAGGAAATGCAGAGCCCAGTTTACACCCAGGACTCTACATCCCTGCTCTGGATGTATGCATCAAACAAATAAATTCATATAATCTTCTGTTTGATCTGAATACACTTCCTTCATGTAACTGGAAGGATTCATTACCATTGAACTACAAAAATAATATTTCTTCTTGACAGAGTTGTAGTCTGTACAAAACAACAACTCCCAGCTAAAGCAGGCTCCTCAGTTCAGGTAGGTACAATGAAGGATGCAAGCTGGGGACTAGGACATGTTTCTTAATTTTCCTGTTTTGAGCAATAGTTAGAAAGCAAATAACACACAGCAACCAGAGAGCAATAATAAAGGCTTCCATTAACTGAGGTGGAGCATCCTGGGTTAGCCCACAGACACTGTGGCTGAGGAAGAAAGCAGTGCAGTTGACAGCAATAATTTCATCAATTAGTCTGTTGCTGGGACAATTAATAGAGACTGATGGGACAAGATTTGCAAAGTAAAAACACACAATTTTCAGGAAAATTTGATGAGATGACTGAATAATGGGAGTGTATTTTGAGCTACAAAACTGCCAAGGGCTGCCCCTGGAGCACAGACTGGGAAGAGCCAAAAGGAGGGCTGGACATGGTGCAGCTCAGGACGGAGCTGTAGGGGCACAGCCCAGTGCTACTGGTGGTGCCAGGTACATGTGGCACTGTGGAAACCCCATCCTCAACACCCACAGAGGCTGCTGTGCAAGACTGCCTCATACCCAATATATTTTCTCATTCATGTGACTGGTCAACTGGCCAGCTGCCAGTTTTGGAAACCTTTTGATCGGCTCCATGTTGCCTTTTGCCCAGGAAGCAATCCCATTTAAAAATATACAATATATATCTACCATTCCTTCTATAGATAAACAGATTTTTATACATGCATAATGTATTACATATAAAGTTATATACTAAATTGTACAAATATATGTAAATAAGTATTTTATTTGTATATTCTCACTGCATATAAAATATGTGTATACATATATATATATATAACCTATATTTGAATATATTTAAACTAAATATATATCCTTAAATATGTGGATGAGTAACAGAAAACAGCTTTAATAAGAGCAAGTGAATTATAGGTTAAATTTTAACATGAATAGAAAGTAATTGGACAAAATCAAAAGGCTGCTGCAGGCCCCCCAGCTCCATGGGGTAGTGGTGGACACAAACATGATGCAAAATGTGTCATCAGAGGTCAGAGTACCACCCCAGCCCTTCCTTTTCTGCCCCACAGCATGTCCTGTTTCTGCTGAAACCCCCTCCTGTGTTGGGAGGACCACAAACATCCATTTTTGAGCCTTCCCTGCAGCCTCTGCGCTCTCAGAAGAATACTGGTTTTGGATATATCTCATTGTAGCATTTGGAAACTGCTGGTGATTAATCTTTCTACTGTGTCCCACTGCTGTAAGTCATTAGAATTTAGTCAGTCTGTGCTTCATAGCTGTTTGTTCAGAGAAATCACAGTGTGCGCTGGGCTATTGATGACCTGCTCCTGGAGGCCTCACCAACACACTGTAATTTTTACAGTCCTTCTCCTACTGGTGTTTTGCATCCATGTGTTCACATTCTCTCTCCACTCATATCAATATAAAAATATTTCCAACAGCTTTCCACAGCCCTAGGAGATTCCCAGGCTTCTATTTCCTAACACTTACTATCTGCTGACAAAAAATGGCAACTACTTCTAGTGGTTTGTAAGTCTTCTTAAATCACCAGGCCTGTGATCTTGCATTATGTGCATTATGAAAAACTTTCAATTTTTCTCCTGCAGAATTGCAAGTTAATATTGAAATTAATTTCCTTCTTTGCAATCATTTTGTCTATAAATTCAATCCTATCCTGTCTTCATAAATATCTGCTTTATTGGATTCTCATAAGCTTTATTCTGTGCTGTGATTTCTCATTGTACATGACTCACCTTACATTATCCCTTCTTTTCCAAGAGAAACTGAAGAAAAAGGTTTGAGAAGAAGAGGAAAAAACACTGAATTATAAAAAACTTTCACCAATTTCTCCTACTACGTATTATCAAGGGCTAAACCACTGGATAATCAGAAATTTATCGGCAATAATAGAGAGGTAATTTGATATTAGATATAGATTTTGGTCCACGTTCAAATCCCACCTTTCCAGTTGGGAGCAGCAACTGACTCTCTCCTGACATTAGCAGTGTAGTCTTCAATGCCAGATAGGGAATATGAAATTCAGCTTAAGAAATCTATTGTTAGAGAAGTCAAGGAAAACTGAAGTGAGAAAGAATAAAGCAGACATTTTTATAAAGACTTCATATAAGTGAGAGGAAACTTATTTTCTCCATCATTCCATCACTGAGCTGATCTCACACAATGCTAAATGTTGAAATTCAACTTTAAATAGCTACATGAGATTTGTACCTTCTCACATTCTAAGAGCTAGAGGAATAATATTTCAAAATATGAAGAAAGAAACTGTTTCAATATTTTCTCATCAGACTTACTAAAAAATTTGGAAATCTTCTCCAGAGTCACTAGAACAGCCATGGAAATCTGCTAATAAAAGTGTTCCAACACAGTTTCACTCACTAAGGGGCAACCTATGCAGGCCTTTGTTTTGGTTAGGGTTGATGTTCTCCAAAACAGCCCTGGTGTGGCATCCAGCTCCAGGTACTAGAGCTAGCATGAAGACAAAACAAATAAACACCTAAAATGCAATTCATATTAAGATGTATATCCCTATTACATCTCTTGCATCCTGACAGACTAGAAAAAAAAGACCAGCAATGTCTGCCAGATCAACAAGAGAATGCTGCTTTGCAGGACTGTGGCACCTCAGTGTAATTTTATGAATCAGGTAGATGGATAAAGGAAAATGCTGCCTGACAAGAGTAATGTAAAGTTTGTTTCCTTATCAGCATCCCACAGGTTTCTCTGCTGTTGGCATTGTCCTGGATTTTCACTTTGATGGGTCTGTGTTGCCCATGAGGGGCAGTCCTGAGCAGAGCCCTGAGGCTGACCCAGCAGCACAGTAGAGTCCTGATAATGGCCCTTCCTCATACAGGTATGCTATGATACAGATATATAAGTATATATGTATAAGATATATCTATGTATAAATAATAATGCATATTTTTATACTTTTTACACATATTTATACAGACAAAAATAATAAATACACATCTAAAGCAATATGTATTCTTTAAATAAATTTTCTTAAGAAGTCAAAGGTGTTTCTCAATTAAGAAACCAACGTTAATGTTTCTGCTGTCACAGTCCTTGAGGGTGATAGTAAGAAATTATTTAGGTGCTCTATATCTTAGTCCTTACTTTTTAAATTGAAGACAAAGCTTTCCCTTGAACATAAAGGCTTTCAGCTTCAGAAGACTGGTATCTCTCAAAAGGAGTAAAACATCCCCTAGAATAAAAGTTCATAATCAATTGGGATTTTTAGGTGCTGCGATAAAGAGTAGCAGTACATAGTACTTTGGGGTCAAATTGTATAAAAGAACAATTATAGCTTAATCTCTGTGTTGTAGCAGTTCACATCTATCTATGCTCTGAACACAGGAAAGACTAAGAACCATTGTCTAAGGTGAGCAAAGTCATCTGGGTTTGCTTTGTTCAAAAAGAAAAACAAACCCCACACTGATGAGGGCACACTAATTAGTAATTAGTAATTAATTAGGTAATTAGTTAGCAGAACTACATTTCTTTAGAAAACAGAAAGGTGGTAGCATTTTTCTTGCATTGATGCCCAGAAGTGTTGGTGAGGTGTGTGTTAATGTGCTTCAGAATACCTAAAGGTGAAGATGGGCTGTAAGAGAGAATTGCCATAGCAGGAAATAAAACTGTGAAACAGGATGGGAGAACAAGTCCTGCCACATTGGCTAATGGAAGTTCACATTCTAGAATACACACAATTTGTGGTGTCTCTTCATACAGCCCCCCACCAGCTGATGAAAACTGGGGAAGGTTTCCCACACCCTCACATCCCTTGTCCAGCTGCATAACAGAGTATTCAGCTTCCTCAAGGTAGATGTAACTTTAAAATGCAATAATGTGAGGTATATACCATCCCTGATATAAACTGGAGTACAGAATTTCTGTGGCTTGGGAGACTGGGCTCTGTTTACCTTTTAAATCTTCTCTAATTGGGGCTTGTATTAGATAATGAAGTTATCCAGACTGAGGAACTCAGGGCTTTTTCTAAAAAAAAAAAGAATAGGAAACACAAGAGCTGCTGGGGATCAGCTGTGAATGTACTATTGATTTCTCTCCTACTGTTACCATGAACGACAACTGCTTTGCAAGGCATTCTAATTTAGATAGAAATAAGAGCTTTTCAAGCAAAGAGCAACAGCACCACCACAATACTTCCAGCGTGAGGGGAGGGTACATTCTGCCAGAGATTGCCTTGGTTAACAATACTGGTGAAGTTAGATACAGAGACTTGCATTTTCCAGAATTACCTGGACTAAATCCCTGGATTTTCAGTCAATAATGTTAATCATGCTTTATGTACATCACCATCAGCCAAGCCACAGATGAGTAGCATTTGTCTGCCGTGACACGTGGCAGTAGCCCGTGCCAGGCTTCTCACTTGGCAGCTTCAGGTGGCATCAAACAGGACGTGTTTGCTTGGTAATTCCCAGGAGGTGGAAAAGCAGGCTGAAGATAGCCAAAGCAAGTTTTATCTGTGCCTATTATCCAGCATCTTGAAG
The DNA here is from genome assembly GCA_013396955.1 of Regulus satrapa. Classification (NCBI taxonomy): domain Eukaryota; kingdom Metazoa; phylum Chordata; class Aves; order Passeriformes; family Regulidae; genus Regulus; species Regulus satrapa. The sequence continues at coordinate 568,500 of VWZN01019500.1, read as the reverse complement.
TATTTTAAATCCAAAGTGATCTTTTGGCAGATTTGGGGAAGGATGAAATTGTGTTTTCTCCAAATAGTCAAAGAATGGTAAAAGAAGAACTTATTTTGTGACCTGCACTGCTTTTTTAGCCTCTGGGCAAACAGAGGCATGGGTGTACAATGGTTTGGACACTGGTGATTTCATAATTTCAAGGGAGTTATGTCGAAAGAAGAAATAAAAAGTCTTATTATTTCAGTACATTTCAAAAACAGAAACTAATGTGCTTTTAGTTTTAAATACAGAATTTTACATCAAATTTGTATGATGGCTGAACTACCTTGGTTGAATTTAAGCAGAAACGTTCCTGATAACTCCTCTTAATATAAAATTTGATGCTTTTGCCTGTGTAATTGTATTAGACTGCTTAAAAAAAACCCATTCATCTTGCCCTTTCACCAGTACCAGATCAAAGAAGGGCAATAACTAACCAGATGTTGCTGCATATGTGTCTGTTTGTGAATCCTCTAACTTTAAAGTACTTTAAAGAACGACTAAGTAAAATAGTGTAATTGTAGAAAAAAGAAACTGGGAATAATGCAACATTACATTTTTACTCTTAAGAGATTTAAATAAATAACTGAACAAATCTACTTTGAAAATATGAAGTCTGTGCCTAAACAACAAATTATTTCTTACTCTCATGTGCTTGTGAAAAAAACACATCAAAATTTATTCTCTCTACTCTTGCTACTTGTGTACTCAGCTCTAATATTAGGTCAGTGTATAATAGGATGCATAGCTATGAAAGCATTTCCAATTGCCATCTGAATGTGTTAAAGAAATCTAAATGTTACAGTACAGTGCCCTGGACCTCACTGGGTTTTTAAAAGTAACAGTAATTTCTACAGAGGAAATCATTCCGTAATCCCATTTTTTTTTGTTGCATTTCTTAAGTTACAGAATAAAATACATTGCAGTTAAAATGTAGCCATTTCAATTAATGTAAAGTGTGTGAAAGTCTGTGTAGTTATACATATATGACTAGAAAGACACTTTACCTGCTTTGATCCTCTAATTCCAACAGAATTCAGGATCTCAGGGAATATTTCCATGAGGATGAGAATTCTGATCAGAAGTAGCTGCTTTTGAATGGGGCTCTGTCAATTTACAGAAATTCCAGACAAATCCCTCTTTATGGCAACACTGCAGGAACAAACCAAGAAGCCCCTCCCGTCCATGTGGTGCTTCACTCTGTTTGTGCCAAAAGTGCCTATACAGCAGCGTCAGGGCTTTTCAGATTTGTTGTGTTTTGGTTTTGTAGTTTTCCCCCTGGCTTCTGCCCTCTAATAGAAACACACAGCCATGATCTAACCAGTTCCTTCTCTCCACTAACCACGCGGACACTTAATTACCCCCTCCATTCGATCGAGCTAAAAATGTTTCAGCAGGACAATAGTTTTATATTCCTGTGTAAATTTTGGCCTTTTATTTTCTTCACAGTTCTGGTGGTTTTCAATGAATCAGCCCTTAACATTTTGCTCTTTCTGGCAGCCCCATCTTCTGAGTTAGAATTCTTTGCATTCTTTTCACCATCCTGAAAGAGGACCTCAACACCTTCTCATCATAGGAAGCAGATTTTGTTCTACCTGACCAGCTGGGAACAGACTGTGAGTCATGCTGACATCTGTGCCCTCCAAGGGGTACCTGAAATCTGAACAGCCCTCAGAAGATGCCTTTCACTCTCCCAAGAAAGAGAATTGGACAATTTCTTTCCTAGTGTGGGTCATCACTTGCAATAAAGAGGAATTACTCCAAGTTGCTATCAGCTGAATACAAGAAAAAGTCTGCAATTGGGAATCTTATGTTGCTTACTTATTTCAGGGATTTTGGATGTCTATCACACTTCTTTCCCCCCCTCCCCCCAATATAATTTTAAATTTCAAGAAAATAAATAGAAATTGTTCTTTCTAGGAAAAACTGCGTTATACATTTAAATTTAATTTTGTTTGCGGCTCTGCAGGGTAGGGATTTGGGAAATAATGGAGTGCCAGGTTAATCGTCGGTGTTTATCTTGCTGTAACAGGATCACCTGGAGGACTAACTGTGAATTAAAAGTCCTTATCTGAAATGCAAGGGATCTTTCTTTAAAAATTTTCAGTGTGAAATAATTGTAGAAGGTATCTCCTGTCCTATAAGTAAAATGGGATCTAACTGCTGAGGATGAGTTTTGTACTGCTCATATTTGCACTGTAGCAAGAGAAACTCTTCAGTTCTGCCCTCAAAAATCTGAAAGTATAACAACATTTTTCTTATGAGACTGACTTGGCAGCCTGGACAACTGGAAATATATATTTAAGGAACTTCCTCAGAAAACTTGTTTTCCCCATTGCATCAAAGAATGTCTTCACTTGGAAAGACTCTGCAGTGCAGAAGGACATAGGAGGAAGCCGAGTAAGAAAAAGAATTCTCCACTAGAAAAGAATGGATTAACAAAACTGATCAAAAGTTTTATGAGGGTTTGATTCATTAATAGATTTAAAAAATTTTTTTTTAATTGGGGGGTGGGGGAGGGAAATGATGGTTACTTGTCAAAACTGAAACCATTAAAAATTTGTAGAAAGTGTAGGTGATGGTGCATTTTGCTCTCAAAATCTATTGAATTAATTATTTCAGCAGTACTTTAAAAAAGACAAAAAAATTATCACATTTTAAGATTTGAAAAAATAGATTTATTTTATATCCTGTGTAAAAAAAAAAAAAATCTAAATTATCAAAACATAAATATCTAGAAAAGTTTCTAGTGTTTTATCTTTTCTCCAGTCAATTCTTCTTGAGGGTTTGGCTAATAAAAATGTATGCAATTTTTAATTTTCTTACCTTTTTGCAGTAATTATTTTTGAATATCTTGATGATTTTTTTTTTTTTAAATTTTATGGGAAAGCTATTTCACACTTACATCTGCTAATTAACTCAGTTATTCTTAGTCTTTGGAAATGAGTGATTGTCTCATAGGTCCTCACTATGTTATCTATGCCAGACACAGTCAACTTATCCCGTGAACCTAAAAACCCCAAAAAAGCATTAGAGGATATTAAAATTCATTTATCATTATATTTTTATCAAAAAATACTTTGCCTTACTTCTATTCAGGCTCATTCTCTATTGTATCACATGCGTATGAACTGCTGATGTCAGATTAAATGCTGAGCTTTGGCAAAGCTAATCTCCTGTTTCCAAGGGGGATATTGGGGTTTAAGTTCTTACATTGGGAAATTAAGTTCCATTTTCCAAACCACAAATATATTGTAAAACCAGAAACATTTCTAGGCACAAATAATATTTAAACCTGTTCACTTTTCTTATCCTATGACTGCAAATCTGTGCTCCAGAGCTAATCTGTGTTCCAGAATATTTTGGAATTTTCATGTCTGCAACCCTGTTGCAAAAACCAGGCTCTGCTAATGTTGCATAGAATGTTCCCCCATTTGAAATGTAATGTATTTTAAAAATTACAATGCCAGAATCATGCTAAGTGCACATGTTCTACCACTTCTTAACTGTTGTGAGTCACTTTTGAGTGGTTTGCTGCAGAAATATATGTGTAATTTTCAGTAGATGGAAATACCACTGCCATGTTATATAAATTAAAAATATTTCAGAATTCAGATCTGCGTAGGACATGCTGGCTTGCTATACATTTACTGGTAGAATTTATGTTTTCCTGTAAGGCACATTGGAGTAATCAAGGAAGAGGTCTAAAATATTAGGTATTCTATATCCAAAACTATGAAGAGGAAGTACTAGTGTAGCACAATAAAAAAGTCTTAAATCACTGGGCACCAATGTAAAGGTTGAATATATTAACTTTGCATCCTTATATACATGTTTTCCAGATAGTTTCCAATTATTTCACAGAAATAAAAATGAAATAAAACATACTATTTTTATATTTACATCATGGTAATGGAAATTCTTCATCAAGGTTTTATACTAATTAAATTTAACTATTTTTCTAAAATATTTTTTCATGGAAAGTTTTACTCTTTTTGCCAATAATTTTTTTTTTTTTTTTAAATAAGCATATTAAGCAAAACTTCCAGTGAGGTTTTTTTCCCCTCCAATTATTTATTTGGGATTATTCTTTAATTTTCTGATTATTACTTGTTAGAAATTTAAAAAAAGGAAGTGAAGTCAAGTAACCATAAGTTGTCATTTGGTCAAGCCAAAATATAACCCTGTAAAATTTTTGTTACATAATATATCATATTTTCATATCTTTCCATACATTAAATTTTTATTTTCCTAATTACTAGAAATGCTTTTCCTTAAAGTAAAGGGGAAAAAATTCTTGGCAATTAAAGGCCTGAGGAACAAAATGGGCCTTGTCCACACATGCTTAAAGGCACCTGCTTGCTTAGTTCCTTCAGCGCTAACAGAATAACTGATGTATATTAGCTTAACTCCTCATATGTTAAATTATTCATAGACTTAAGTATTTTCAGGACTGGGACATGGTTCTGGTAAATGACATGAGTCCTTAAACCCTTGGGGTTTGTTTCTCTTTAAATTTGATACGTAATGTCCATAAATGCATCTCTCATGTTTCATTAACATATTATGGCACAGTTTTACCAGAATGTCTCGTTACATTCTCCATCTTATAATCCATATTAAATTGCACTGAATAATGCAAGTATATAGATTTCTGTTGCAAACTGACGAAAAGTCTATCAAAATCTGCACTGTCTGATGCAATCAAAATTTCCTTGCTAAATCTGGTTCCCTCCCAAAGCTATTTATACATCTGCTAATGCCTCACTTTGTGTTACACCAGATAAGTCACTTTGCATTACAGCTGTGGAGTGTAACATGTCATAAAGGGGATAAGCAGGTGTGACATAGTGGAAAGCACTGACTGGAACATGAGGTTCTAAACAGTTATGCAAAAACACTCTGCAATACAATTCCTACCATTATTTATCTTCAACACATACATATACTTATTATACAGCACTCAGCAGCATCCTTTGAAAATTAGTGAAGAAGACCTCCTTTTGATTGCTGATACAAAGATTGTCAGAAACAAGCAGCATTTCAACCCTGGAATACATGGTGAGAGCTGTTGAAATATGTGAGCTCATCTATGATAGATTAGCCATGATATCTTTGCTGTCATAGGCCTGGCAGGAAATGTCTTGGATCTTACACTGGTTTACCTTATTTCACATCCCAGACCATAAGACACACGCCTGCATAAACCTTGGTATAGTGGTGTAGCAGGACTTCTCCTTGCATTGATAACCCTCAACACAACTTCCTGCTACAAAGAAGCTCTGTGTCAGCGAGATCTTTTGTGTCAATGTGATCCAGTGTGCTACATGGCAGTGAAGCCCCCATAGATTTCTGTTCATGGCCATGTGAATTGTCACAGAACTATAGATGAATTTCAATTTTCTCTCACCAGTAATTAATTTAATTAAAATTAATTCACTTAAAAAAAAAAAGTCTGGAACTCGTGGTATGGCCTGAAGCAATGTAATTAACCACACTAATGATTGTGGGGCACCTCAAATCCAGCAGGAAGATGCTGCTTGAAAGATACATCTCTCTAGCCCTTGACTCCCTGGCCATCCTTCACAGCTTGCCATGAGTACAATCCCACGCTGGTGTGTTTGTTATGAACAGGCTGGTTTGTGGCTTTCACAAGATGAAGGTTATTAGGTAAGGACCACTCTGGGTTTAGCAATAATCACTTTAAAACAACATTTATTTGGATAGCATCCAGAATAAAGACCTCTATTTTTACAAGCTATTTCTACATTAAAGGGTTTCCATAGTTGTATGAAATGCATTAGTTTTGCTTTAAGGGTTTTTTCACATTCAATGGGACCATAGAAGAAATTTTAAAAGGGAGTTTTGCATTGTTCTGTGAAATGCAATTGTTTATATCTTAAAACTGAACACCTGAAAGATCTGGTTTTGTTAGAATGGAAAACTTAACTATTTCATCTGGAAGGTGTTAATTACTGGTCAAAGAGTAGGAGACTAGGAAGAGATAGTAAATTAATTTTGGCATACCTGACACTAGATATGGAATTGAGTAACGCAATGGGATTGGCATATGTGAACAAAATGAAAGGTCATATTATTGTATTGATAAAAACTTGAAATTATGAACATTTATACATTATTCACCTATTATTGTCTGATTACACTGATTATAACACCCCATAGAGACCATGAAAAATATGTTTCTATTGCTTAGAAGTTAAATGTTTTACATTGTTTTTTAAAAGATTTAAAGGAGAAATTTTTAGCAAAAATAAATTTTTACAACACAACTTTTAATACCCAGTTGCAAAGGTATCAGATTTTTTTTTTTTTCTTTCAGAAATGTTAGAGCTTCAGGAAATTTTAATGAGTCATAGGATTAAGAGCTGCTTAAAATAAGGTGATATCATATGACAGTCAAGCAGTTCTCTTTGTACCACATTAACCCTCAATAAACATTTCAGGCCTTTGGAGTAAGAGAAAGGAAAAGAAAGGGAGAGACACAAAAATATATGTTGCTGCATGGAAGAAACTATTTATATACATAAAATATCATTATACGGGCTCAGGGAATATGCAATTCAATTGAGATAAAATAGCTGCTATATTTATCAGCATTCTCTAGTGTTTTAAAATTTCTTAGCAAAATCGCTGCTTATAAAAGGTGCAAGACTGACAGCACAAGAATATGAAGTCCTTTGTCTGTCTTCTGGAAAAGAACTGAGTAGGCAGCAAAGTCCTGGTTCTCTTTTCCTTTAAAATTATTTGTCATTTGTGTCACTGTTGAATTTACTGCGTGGTTCGCCTTTGATTGACAACAATAATTCACAGAGTATATGCCTTCCTGCACTGTAGTCCCTTTATATGTCAAATGAGCAAGGCAGGCAACATGAAAAATTAAAAAAAAGTGACTGTTCTCTGTTGCTATTTTGTGCCTTCCAGCACTGGACCAGAGAAGGAACATGATGCTTTGAGGAGCCCACTGAGCAAGCACAAATCAGTTTCCCAGCCCATGGGCAGCGAGAGAAACTGGCACTTGAGTGTGATTGGAACCATGGACAGGGATCTCTGAGGCTGGGATCCCTGGAAGGAAGCATGGCAGGCAGGCTGCTGGAGGTCTGGAAGCCAGCAGAATCCTTACCAAAATGGAGTGGAAGTGGTGGCAGCAGTTAGAGATGCCATTTAGTCCTTGGAGTCTATCCATATACTTCCTCAGGATCCTACTGCACCCACAGTTTTGTCATGTGGACTTTTTTATCCAAGGAAATGGGTTGAAACTGAAAAGAGGTCCCATAGATAAGGGAGAGATGATAACAGTCCCCATGTCCCATGCCAAAAGTCTAATAGGCATCTTAACTGTTCCTAGGATAGATGCTGATCTCCTGCCAGCTGGTGCGCAGAGTGCAGTGTGTGCCAGCTGGGCTGGGTGCAAAAGACAGTTACATCCCAGCATACATATATATATTTTTACCCACTTCATGGTATTTTGCCTTTATTGCCAGCATTTTTGGAGTACACAATTCATCTGCCAGCATTCCTGCTCCTTTGTGTGGTGTGAAGAAAAGATTCACACTTTTGCTAATATTCTAATTTCACACTCTAGAAGCACATTCTTGTCACTAGTGATGCCCCAAAGGTTAAAAGCAATTGCAAGGCGTTGATGAAGTTTTGTTTCAAACCTGTAGAGAAGAATGCCAAATTCAGGAAAAGGGGAGTAAAAAGCACTGGGCTGTGGGTTAGCAAGTGCCAGAAGTGATGGGCTGCAGTTGTCAACCAAACCCTATAGATGCTTAGAGTGGAGCAGATGGCAAATTTCAATACATTCCACATTATGAGGAATGTGCTTTTTTTTTTTTTTTTTTTTTTTTTTTTTTTATAAGTTTTTAAAATTTTCATAAA
>VWZN01019500.1:534247-556361 GCA_013396955.1 Regulus satrapa | reverse complement strand
TTTAAGTGCCCTGCAACACTAGTCAATCCATGCCCAAACTGAATTTCATCTTTAAAAAAACCCACAACAACTCCCAGGGGAAAAAAAAAAAAAATTAAATCACTATGTCTCAAGGCAATGTGGTTACTCCCTAGACAACAATATCCCCTAAGCCAATTTGCAATGGCCATGATCAGCAGAAGTGTTTCCCACTCTTTACAAGTCAGCTTAGGGCTATGGTTAACTCCTTGGGTGGGATGCATTTAGCAGTAGGGGTGCAACCTAAGGATATTAAACCCTGTATACAACGTGTTGGCAGTGCCCTTCCAGTGTCCTGAGGTGCGGACAGACAGATCTGTCCTCAACTCTTTACACTGTGCTGCTCACTGTGTTACATTTGCTGCTTGGCTACATAAAAAAAGCTGAGGAATTCAGCAAACAATGGTGCCTATTCTCCCTCAAATGATCATTTTGGCAATCTAAATCCTCACAGATGTACCTCAATAGCATACAAGGCTTTTATGGGGAGGTAATAAGGATGTACTACTTCTCAAAAGCAAAATTAATTCTCCTTTTCTCTTATTTCACTTATGATGCTTAATCAATTCTGAATTTCACCCTGTTTATGATAATTCCCAGAGTTTCTTGGCGATGATCAGGAAGAAAATTCCTCAACACAAGATCCCTTTAGAAGCTATTCGAAGTCTCTCACTCATATTGGGATGTGGCAGAAAATATCTCTATGTGGAGTTTTAAATAAGAAAAGCTATGGTGATAAAAACCTGGTGAAAAAGGTTTTGTTCATGGAAAAATTCTTAATTGAAGAATTCACTCTGCTGAAAAATTTTTCAGAAACACTGGGGTGTTTGGATAAACCATTTCATTTTAGTGAAATTTCTAACAGAGTTTTAGACCGTATTAAATTTTCTTTATTTTTGTTTCAATAGAATCATAGAATGGATTGGGTTGGAAGGGACCTTAAAGTCCCTGCCATGGGCAGGGATGTATCCCCCTAGACCATATTGCTCACAGCCCCATCTGGTGTGGCCTTGAATACTTCCAGAGGTGGAGCATCCACCAATTCTGTATGAAAACTGTTCTGGTGTTCCATCACCTTCTGAGTAAAAACATTTTTGTATGTGCAGAAGGCTTTGAAATAAAATTTCCTGAGAAGAGAAACCTCACACCGTCCCAATCCTACCAGTTTGATACCAGTGCCTATTTTTAGTTGGCTTTCTTTTTTAAATAATTATATTTTAATTTCACTGAAACTTCAATTATTTAATTTTTTAGATCGATTTAAAATTGTATCACTGCATGCTACATTTACAGTAACAACATGAACCATCTTGACACCAACAAAATAAAACATTCTGGTGAATTGTTGAATTTTCTAAAATAAGTTTTTGAATTCTTCTTTCTCATAAATTTAAATATTGATGTAGTCTACTGAGTTTTAGGAGAAGTATGAAAATGTCAGAGTCTTTCATTGGAAGAAAAATTGTTAACAATGATCATAAAAGGCAGAGAAAGCAGTTTGCTCTCCGTCCACCCACCAGTGGGAGTTCATTACCTTGCAGAGAAAACTGCTTCCCAGCCTCATGTGGAAGAGAACTGAGCTGCCTTGCTGAAGTCAGGCCTGTGCAATGTACCAGTGTCCCAGGGCACACCCTTGTCACTCACCACGGATCTGTAACCAGAAGGTTTCATGCAGTGTCACTAAAGGGCACAGCACCTCTGGCAGCTGTCCGGGCTGGGAAGGCTGAAGGGAGGTGAGGCTGGTATATAACTACAGGAGAGAAATTATGCCCTTAGCCACTGGGGTGGGAAGCGTTTCAGAAGCAAAATCAAAACAGTTGAATGATAGTGAGTTTTTGGAGGACATTCACCTCTGTGCTGAGGTACCACGTAATGCTTAAAATTGTCCCTTCGGTTTTAGAAGCCGCTTAGAGCAGTAAAAAGGTAGCCAGGTGGAAGAACTTCTGCGATGGGAGTTTGAAACACAGGGGGACAGAGGTTATATATGAGGTTTCTTTCAGTAGCAGGAAATGTCATGTCTCACCTCAGAAGAAGCTGAAGGCAACAGACAGCCCTGTGTCCCCAAGCACCGTGGCACAGGAACGACCCTCGGTGCATCAGGTAGATGCACATCTGGGCAGGAGTACTGTCCTTGGGCTCGAGGACACCATAACTGCAACTCATTAAGTGTGTGTAGAGACTGAGGAGCCATCAGGAATGCTGCACTACAGCTTCTCTGAACCAGTTTTAGGCAGAGAAAATATTTCTCAGCATTATTATTCCATTAGTGAAAGATGCCGCTGCCTGAATTAAGGTGCAAATGTGACTGCGTGCCAGTAAGTACCACAGATTTTATTTAACAGTTATTGTGTGAGGTGGAGAGCTAAATGGAAATAGAAAGGAGGGGTGGGGAGGGAGGAGAAAGAGAGGGAGAAAGAGAGAGAAAGAGAGAAATCAGGCAGAAGATAGTGACCCCATGAGAACCTAGCAGTGTTTTGTCAGTCTTCCCTCACCCTGGGCTTCTTGGTGTGAGGTTATTCTCTCAGGGGGCCGGTGTCATTCTTCTGTAGGTACCACCTTTGTACAGTCCAGGTTCCAGGTATCCAAAGGGCACAGATGCCATTCCCATCACTTGGGATGATGTGTGTATGAGTAGCTGCTTCCTTTCCCACAGTTTGTCACAGTGGGAATGTTTGTCTGGCTGCCTTAGCTCAGCTGGTCAGAGCACGGTGCTAACAATTCCAGAGCTGTGGGTGTGATCCCCATATGGACCACTCATTTAAGAGTTATAATTGGTGACACTTTGGTCCCTTCCAACCCAGAATATTCTGTGATTCTTTGATTAACCAGGATGTGCTAACCACATCTTGCTATCAGGGCTGGAATTAGCACTTTCCCGTTGCAAATTCCTCCCTTCCCAGCTTATCTCAAGCAACGAAGCTGCGGTGGCTTAGTTACTTCTCACTAAGTTGGCAAGTTACTTCTGTGGCCTTGACACTGCTTTGAGACAGAAAGCTGTATTTTTAAAGCCCTTAAACTCAGTTCTTGTGATAAATTCTCACGCGATGCTACTAAATGTAGGAAAATGTCTGCTTGGTTCCACCTGAGAGGAGGCAGCATTCCAGGTGCTCCCTGTGGTACACCAAATCTGATGGCTTGTAAAGTGCTCTAGAATCCCTTCAGAAGAAAAGGTGGATATTTAAGTGGAAAATAGTGATTATTTCTCTTATCTTTTGTTTTCTACCTTATGTAAGCCTTCTGAAATAAAATTAATTTCATAAATATTGATTAAAATAACATCTAGGTTTCTAAAATGTTTCTTCTGCTAGTTAGTCACTTTAGGCAATAGAAAGAAGGGATTCTTTATGATCTCAAAAAAAGTGCACTTTCTTCACAATTCTTATTGTTCCTGCATGAAAGAATCCTACTAATCTTAAAATAAAGCACATCGGGGATCCATAAACCTTCAAAGTATGTAATATATTTCAGAAATACTGTTCATAAGCTCAGGGGTTTTTTTAAGCAATATTTGTAAGCACAGGATCATTCTCCACATCACTCCTAACTCCCTCTAGCACTCACAACAAAAACCAAAGGAAGAATCTAAAAAATCTGCACACATATCAGCCTAGGATTGATCTCTCCCACGAATTCAGCAGAACAGAAATATTGCAATTCCTTTTTCTTCTATTACTGTGGCTCAATGATCGAATTTATGTAACCTCTTTTTAAGATGACCAGCAAAGGAACTCTCTCTTCTGGTTTCAGAGAAAATTCATAGCAGAATACAGTAACAACTGTGTAGATACAAGTCATGGCCGGGTTTTCAAAGTGCATGGGCTATAAAGAAGACTTAAAATTTTGTTTACTGGTTATATCATGGGAAAAGGCTGGAAAATTGAAAACACCTCATTGTGAGTTTATTCTGTAGAAATATTCCTTTGCTCGGCAGTGAGGTTTCTCCTGTGCTTTGAGATCCACAGCAGAGAGCGACCATCTATAAATATGAAGCCTCTTCTACCGTGCTCATTTTAAAATAAAATCCTGAGGATGATTTCTGCCTCATTTACTGTACCATGGGAGAATGTGCTAAAGAGGTTCAGGAAGAGGCCAGTTCTTGCTTGCCTTCAGCTATGGTTTTATTCTCTTCTGCTTTGTCCTTTGACAAAGATGACATTTTGGCATGAAAGGCACAGCCTGCTCCCTGCTCTGTGTGAACCTGTGTGGGTGGGAACTGATGCTGGGAAAACTTCACTTTCACAGGGAAGTTTCATGGAGGCAAAGAGAGAACAGAGATGTCTAGTTGGAGGTGTCAAACCCCACCTTTGAACCCTGTGGCAGGAATACCCTGGCACGGGTAGCCATCAGAGCCTTTTCTGAAGAGCAGTGAGGGAGATCCTGACTCTGGGGTGTTGGGACCAGGGGCTGCCTTCCCACCATGGCAGCTCCTGCACCCTCTGCGCTGCAGTGGAGGTTTCCTCAAGGATACAACCCTGTTGTTATTCATTTCCAGGATTCCTGCTGAATCCAGTACTGCATTTTGAATTGTGATGGAAATAACCGTCACAGAAGAAATAGTCATTTCTTCCCGGAACTTTAATCAGCTCAGTCATAATTACGGTACATCTGCTGTTACTAGATTATTTGCTAACACACACATGCCTGCACACTCTGATAGAGTAAGGACATGCTGGTATTTCTCTGAGATGTTGACACAGAGACAATGTGTGCAGGCTGAGACATTCTAACTACACTGTTGTTTCAACTCCCTGCATTATCATCAAGGATTGAGAACAGAGGAGGACAAACCAACAGGTCATTCAGCCTTATGGCTGCTCTGATTTAGAACGTTCTTTTAATGCTTCATTGCAGAAACTAAAGGAAATTCCTGCAATAATGTTGAACTGGACATGGTGTATCGTTTTGTCCATTCAAAATACTGATTTAATTCAAGATGTTAGATGTGGGTTGCTCGCTGATGAATTTTATTTCTATATACCTCGTCCCCGTCTGCTCTGTGTTTAATTTGCAGTGAGTGGGCAGATTACCTTTTATTATTTACTCTAAGTCATAGATTTTTATTATCAGATGCCAGTGTGGCTGGCTTGGTTTGTGCTTTACTGAAACAATTCAGCATGGAAATTCAATCAAAGTGCAATTTCACGAAGAAAACTTTTCTAATGTTACACTCAGCCTATATTATTCATCTATTTTATTAGATACTATAAATTCACAGCCAGCTACAGATCAGTAAGGGTATCTTGGGAAACTCTTAGATATTCCAATTCTGAATGCCAGGTAAGATAGCACCTGGCTTTCTATGTCAGGCTTCTGAGAGCAAACAGTACTCAATTTTAGCAAAACAAAAATGGTTTGAGACAAAATGTCAAGTACCACAATTTGCTGCAAATGCTCCCTGCAACTCATTTCTGTATAGCTCTTTCAGTCAGGAGCCTGAGGAGGCCAATTTAGACTCAACTGAATGCTAAAGGAGTGACTAGAAAATTGCAAACCTCTCATTAATCTGCTGTGCTTACTCTCCCACTGAAGCCATCTTTCAGATTCTGCATATGTTCATAACTTAAAATAGATCTAGAAAGGGTAAAACAAGTCCAGTGATGAATGTGTTCCCAGGTGTGCACAGATCATCTGAATTTCTCTGTTTACAAAGAAGTCAGCAGCATTATTTAACAAAATATAAATCAGTGATGCCTTTCCCCTTGATAACTTTAAAAAGACAAAGCCTGTTTTGTATGACCACCATAATCATGAGCTTATTACTTATGGAAAATAAATGCTTGGCCTATGCTTGGCACTGATCCCTTTCCAAGGTGATAAAGGGTAAAGCTACTTAAGGGATTGATCTACTAGACAGAAAATCAGCTCTTGCCTGCACACCAGGAGAAGTTCTGTTAGCAAAACTCTGCACATCCTAGCTGGAGGCAATGTTTCAGAATTAAACCAGCATAAATAATAGAGGATTCATTGTGGGATAAACCAGAATGTGTTGCTTGACTTCAGAGTAAGAGAGGAAATATTTCATTTATGGGTTATAAAGTCTTTACTATAAACTTCTTTTTTCTAATTGTTGCTAATTTAAAATTGTAAAGTAATGTTTTAAAAAAGTGAATCATTTCATAAATGTAAAAGAAAAATTCTTACGTGAAAATGCAGCTTAACATTTTTCATTTTCTGTTGTTTAAACAGACCCTATCTACAGAAGTATTCAAAACAGTATTTTTGCTAAATACATTATTTGGTGGAGAAAATATATTGTTGTCTACTCTGATTCATTGCTGGCAAAAATCTTACACTGGCAGAGGAGAGAAGGAGAGCACCGTGGGGTTTTTCTTCTACTTAGCTTTCATGGATCTGAGGTTTCTTGAGGTGGCCAAGTTCATCTGGGTTGTGGCTGGGTGGCAGAAGCTGTGACTGCATCCTGCTTCCAGACTTTTCCGTGGAGCACCACCCTTGGGTGCCATTGACTGGACTGAGTCCAGCAGGGACAATTTGCATGGGAACTGCAGAGGAGCTGATAAACTGTCACAGAAACAGTACTTTGAGCCCAACTCTATGAGCACTTCTGCTTAAATCTAGCTGTAAGTACACAAGAATTGTCCCCAGTCATAACCTTTGCCAGTTGTGGCACCAGCTGGTGGCATCTCTCCTGGTATTTCCTGAGTGACTTTGTTGCTTTCCTAAAAGATGAGCTTCAGTTAAAGAAACAACAACCAAAAAATTGTCAGAAAAGCCTGATTTTCCAGCCTGATTTTTCCTGAGGCCACTTTTTTTTTGTGCTTTGCCTAGTATATCTTTAATTTGAAAAATGTTAATGTTCCACCATATTCAGCATTACTGTTTTTCACCATCTAATGAATTAGGTTTTGACACACATCCTGATAACTGTCCAACACATCATCTTTCCTCTTTATGTCCCCTTACTCTTAATTACTGTTTTGTGCATCAAATACTCAACATCTCTGTGATTTAATAAGGCAATTAATATTACACATTACTGCCAACACTTCTTTTTAACGTTTTGTCTCTGCATATATCTGAAAACATTTCTGTTACTGTGTCTCAAAGCCATTGCATGAGCATTTGCACTGCAAAACTCAGCAGAAAGGACAAGGTAATGGAGGCATTCAATATAACACATCAAATTCTCTGCTGAGCTGTTGCAGGACTTCAGACTTTCCAAATAACACACAATCCATAACAAATTTTACACCTGCATTCATACCTGAGCATCAGCAATAAGATGTGAGTGTACACTGTGATAACAGCAGTCTGGACTTTTAAAGTTCATTGAAACCATCTGAGTTCTCTAATAGAAACCAGCTGAGCATTTGTTCATGCCCTGTGTTACAGAGGAAAAGAATCAATTTTTAATGGAGACTAATTAATTTCCCAGGACACTCTTGAAATTGCTTAATATTTAATAAGGTTAGCATTTTGTTTATTGAATATTTATATCAATATTTGCACTAATTATATTTAACAGTTGTTAAATAACCTCTGAACAATTATTTGCACAGCTAGTAGGTAAAGTTCTTTTAATAACCTGGGAAGGAGCAAGGTATAGAACTTTGTATATTATTGCTCCCACAGCAGAGATGGTGGAAAAAGTGCAGTTTATTGCTGTGAGAAATCTTCTTGACCAAATGTAGAATCCAGTTTTCATTAAAGCCAGAAATGAAACTTCTAACATCAGGTCCTGGATAGCATCCTCTGTGAATTTGTATTGATCTGGGATACTCCATAACTGTCTGCCTCTCTGGAAGGGCTGTAATGTACAGGCCATTTTCAGTTACCAGGATTTAAATCTCTTCTGCAAGGCAATTAACAAAAAGCTAGTGCTCTGGTTTATTAATTACACGCCATCTAAGAACTGGCATCATTGCTAAAGACATCTGGATAAGGCACAGGGCAGGTTCGTGGTTTTTCATCAGTCCTTGTGCCCAGAGAGAGCCATGGGGAAGAGTGGGAGCAGCATTTAGAGGCAGAGACACTACCAGCCCTTAAGACAGGGGTTCCTCTGGCCACCAGGAGTGTGCCACTCTTCCAGTTGAGCTGGGGAGCCAAAACAAGGAATGTGGATGGTAGTTCTGGTTTTCATAAGTACTCTTTGTAAACCCCTTGGTAATCATATCATGGATATCCTGGGTTCAGAGACCATAGTAAAAGCAAGCAAACCAGAAAACAAAACTGAAAAACCCTCACACTTACAAAACCCTAAGACTGATGCAGCCAACTGTTGAAAGCAAGCTGGCTTGGACTGGGGCTAGAGACACAGAGCTGTAAATCACACAACCTTGCCTTGGAGATAGGCATTATCCCAGACACTGAGATATCAAACCCCTTAGAAGGGTCCTGAAGCCCTTCTTGGCCTCCCGCTCTCCGTCCTCCCCATTTCATGCTCACAGAATGTTCTAGGGGCGAGGGAGCTCCCTCAGGTCTGCTTTCTCAAGGTCTGTGTGTCATCAAGGGTACACTGCTGTCAGTATGGGAAAACCAGATTACAGATGTGTCAAATGGGAAAAGTCAAGTCCTTGTTGTCCAGAGAGATCTGGGAAGGAGGGAGGCTGCCCCTCATTCACTGCCAAACCACGGCGTTCATTGGCAGAAGATGGAGGAGTAAGTCACAAGTCTCTCAGGAACAGCTCCTGTTATCTGCTTTTGCTGTGTCTGGTACCTCAGGGTCCTGCTCAGTGGCTGCAGCAGTTCAGTGCTAATGCAGAAATGAAGTGCAGGAAAAGTTGGATAAGCAGAAGTGGTTTTGGATAGTTGGAGCACACTCAGCTTATGCCTACAAGCAGGTTTGATGACAGGCTACTGTGATGGAATGTTAATCAGCATATTTGTAATATTTGTAAGAGCATCCAACAGGTTTCTTCTTTATTGACCTGCCATTTCCAGCATCCAGTGCAAATTGAGAATGGTTATATTAATGAAAACTGAGCTCAGGACAATATGATACATTCACTGAATTTCTACATAGTAATTAACTAATATCTTTTGGTAACAGACCTTATATATTTTAACGTCCTTGGCTACTACCCATCATTGGCCATATATTTCTTTAATATGAGATTATTTGAATTTGCCAGTTAGATATTTTGTCAATTCCTTAAATAATAAGAGCAGTGTTCCCCATGGTGTGATGTTTGTCTGTGTCTGTGACAAAAAATTTGAAATATATTTGCACTGACATATTTAAGCAACTCAGAATAAAAGCAAAAATCCCAATTGTAATTTGAGTAACAATGACTAGGTGGCTGATTAATTATGTGAGCCTAGCTGTGGTATGTCAATTAACAGCTCATCATTTAAACTTTTTAAATTTAAATCTTTCTACTTTCTCTATTCAGTTAACTAAAGGATATAGAGATGAAATTCTGCATGAATGGTCATGAATAATAGCAAAAACTATATTCCAATTAAAAAGTCAGTAACCAATGAATCTGACAGATACCAATCAAGCAGTGGTAGCTCTTTTCTAGCAATTTTGTTCCTTAGTGGTCTTCAGGCACGTTAAATTTGCATTAAATCCATGCAAGTAAGAAATAATCAGTTTGAATAAATTTAGAAAAAATGATAAAAAGTGAATCAAATATTGCATTCTAAAGGCTAAACAAAACTGCAGTTATGCACCTGTGTGCTTCTAACAGTTTGTCTACAAGGAGCTGCTATTGCAAAACACAGTTAGAATTATACATTGGAACATGGTTTTTATTCTCTCTTATCTTCCCAGCTTCTGTTGAAGTTCAGAGCTATGGGCAGAAACACGGAAGAGACAAGTGCATCTGAGCCTTGCTTGTGATTTTGGTCACTGCTGCTGAAGCTCCTCTGGAAGCAGAGTGGAGTGGTCACAGTGAGGGACACATGGGAGGGACAGTCACCATCAGAAATATCATAAGCTCAGGGGCAAATCCTGCCATCCTCTGTCTGCAATGCTGATGTCCTGCACACTGAAACATTTTCATGCACAGGAACACTTGGCTGAATTGGCAGGGACTCAAGAAGTCCAAAGCTGTTTTAAACCAAAGTTGAGTAAATACTGAAGTTCAGAGTTTGATTTTTTTTTTAAACTGGTTTCTTTCAAAACTTTGTTTTCTTTTAAAAATAGATGCCATCTTCTTTAGGATACCAGATTTAGAGTTTTATGACCTCAGAATTCTATGAAGTTATGTGAAAAATTACATCAAATTAAACTTTTCTTCCCAGAATGAGTAACTATACAACAAATATGTTTGTTCATTTGTTTGTTCATTTCCCAGAGAATTAGTACTGTAACAGGGTGCAGGGAAAAAATAAAGAGAATAATTTTTTAAGTTCTCTCTCTGTCTGAAGCATCTTGAAAGTCAGGTACTAACACACAAATGAAGTATGTCTCCTCCAATGCCTGTGCATCTTCCTGCCAAAGTGCTTGATAAAGCACCAATAAACTTAATTGCCTTTGCAGAGCACTGATACAAAGAACAAAAAAAATATGTGCCCAAGTATGGCTCCCATTTTGCAGTGAGTTACTTATGCATTCTTCTTCACTCTGTATGCTTTATAATCAGGAGCTGCATCTTGGAATTCACAGCAATTCTCCTCTCTGTGCTGAACATTTATGAGATTTATTACTCTTTTTATAGATGTCGTAAGTAAATATAAACTGGGAAAGTGTCATAAAGTATAAAACTCATCAACAGATGCTGATTAAGGAGAATTGTTATATAAGCCATATATATTTTTTAATTTAAAGTTTAGCTTTCCTGTTTAATTAGAAAAGGGCTCATAACAGAAAGGTAAGAAACAGGAAATGGTGGCAGAAGGAATTGTGGACACCAATGGAAACATATATTATGAAAAACCTTTACATCCTACTATTGCTCCCTAATAAATAGTAAAAGAGGAGTATTTTTAAAAGTGATTTAATTTGACCTACTATATTATGAATAACACTATACTATAGTGTTATTCTACACTACACTATAGCCAAAATCTGTGACCAGGGTCATTGGAAGTGATTTTTTTCATCGTATCATAGAATGGTTTGGATTGGAAAAGACCTTAAAGATCACCTTGTTCCAACTCCCCTGCCATTTTCTCAAAGCCCTATCCAATTGGACTTGAGCACTTCCAGCACTTCCATAGCTCCTCTGGGCAACCCATTCCAAGGTTTCAGCAGACAAAAGATAAAATTCATTTGGCTACTTCAACTTTATGCAACTCTTTGCTTGGTCATCCCACAAGAAGTCAGGAGCTGAAGGATGCAGCAGACCTGCACACAATGTAGACAATGGTGGAGACATGGAGAAGGCAGAATGGGAGAAGCTTTTGAAGGTCTCAGGCTTTGTAGCCAGGGCCAGAGAGAGTTTGTGGAATGACTCCTAGTAGCCCATAGAGAGATTTTTCAATTGTGTTTAATCCACCGTGTTTTCCCATAGCAAACATCAGCCTTCAAAGATAAACAGTTCAAGGAGGAGATGCTGCTCATGGAACTGCTTCCTTTGCAGTGCTGAATGTCTGCTTCATGCCTTCACTTGCCAAATACGGGGACTGAGGAAGACTGGCTGTGATCCAAAGTGAGGAGCAGGGTTCAGGGTAGGAAAAATTCACGTAGCAAATTCCTATTCCCTGAGCTTTGGTGAGTTGAGTTGCCACAGACCATGGCTGCCCTTACAGTCATCTGCAAAAGAGCTGATTCCTGCATCTCCGAATGAACCTGTGTTTCTGCAGCTGAGCTGGTAAGCTATGGCTGCCACAGGCAGTGGGTTTGCTGCATTAAGAGCTACACACTCAGCTGTAAAAGTAACCTAATTGCTGTTGGACAGAGGCATTAGGTACACAGTGAGTTCATCTCCAGCAGAAGCAAATAATTGCTATGTGCAATTTTACACTTAGAGGGTCAGATTTTGCTGTGTTAAAATCAAACTGTTCAAAAGCAATTGGCTTTCTTCTAACACAGAGAAATTTGGTTCCAGTGTGGGATAGCATAACCAACAACACTTCACTGCAGCACTGACTCAACTGCAGTGTTCCTCGGGTACTGGTCAGTATAAATCTATAGCTCAGGGCTTGACCCAAAGCCATGTTTCTGTCACTGTTTTCAACAGGCTCTAACTCAGGACCTAAAAAAGAAACCCGCTGTGAAAAGCCAGGGAGCTGAGTGTATGTCCTACACAATTCAGCTGACTATTCCTGTGCTCAGCAGCTGATAGTTTAGGGCTGCAGTATTGATTTGTGTTACTGTACTTTATAGCTAGTATGTTACAAGATTAATTTTGTGCTACTCAGCATCTGCTTTCTCCTTGGGAAGTTTTGTAAAGAATTTTGCTGACTATAAAGAATTGACTTTTTCTTTTTTATTTTTTCAAACCAGCTGAACACATTCTTTATACCCTGCCCTTCCAAAGCATAGCATGACAGATACAGTTAAGATGATTATACTATATACTTACATGTGCTTCTGTGCTCACAGGCGAAGAGCTGAAGTTTTATTAGTACAGCTCAGCATCCTTGTTGAGTCTTCTCTCGCTTACTTCCAGCCAACATTACTGTGCTAGATTATTATTCTGATAGAGTAGGCTAGGCTTTGGATCCTGTCCAAAAAATTATATAAATCTATACACTTTTACAGATGAGTATTATTTTCTTCTTGCATTTACTTGTACTTTTAAATGGGAAATAACAGGAACTGTCTACAGGTAAAAGGATAGATATTTAATTCAAGAAATAAAAGTCTAAGTAGCTCAAAAATAAAAAATGTTAGGTATTACCATGAATAAAAATTCAGATTTCAGATGGAATTTGTTGATTTAGGTGTCTATAAATATCAGTGAAGTGATATCTAATACTGACATCTAGTACCTTTTTACCAAATCAATAAAGGCAAGATTTTGAGTACCTATGATTTGGCTGTACCTGCCTTTGGGGGTCATTTAGGAGCAGGTGGTGTGTGATGGATGGCAGGCAATGAAATGGGTCTTTACACAGCTTAACACCACTGCAATGCGCCGGGCTGATTTCAGGGAAGAATGGGAGAAATAAGTTGCATCATTTCAAGTCCTGACATAAATTCTTTTCCTTTGCTTCAAAGGAAAGGAGCTGTGACCCCATTTGTTTCTGGACTGAGCAGTTTTGTGCTGGCTTTGAGTGAGACTGTGCTTCATTGCACATTGCTCTGTATGCTTTTGTGCCTGCACTATGCAGCACGACATAAACCTCATCCTCCAGCTTAGTCACTGAATTAAAAGCAAGAGAGATGTGAAAAGTACATGCTCAGTCAAAGTGAGAAGAGGAAATGAAAGCATGGATGCTTCTTAGAGATTAACCCAGGCTGTGTCTCAGAGGCAGGAGCAATGACAGATGCTTTTTAATGAACCCTGAATGTATTGCTCATGAAGGTTCTTAGAGAGGTATTTCATCTACCTTGCTCCAGATTTGTTCTTATTGGGTTTTATGGCAGCAAAAGCCCTGTTTTATTCTACAGGGGGGCCACATGATGGTAGGGCTGGGAGAAGGGCAGAATTACAGTACCAAAGATTACAAAGCCTAAATCAGATCATCTCTGAACATGAGTTCTCACACCTGAAGTTTCCGGAGAAGCATGCAGGCATAAACCCAGTGAATTTCTGTCCCTTTTAACTGGGAATGCACCCAAAGGCTAGAACAGGATGACAAATTTTTAGTGAATTTTCTGTAGAAATCTGGAAGTGTACAAGTTTTAGTCCAGAGAAAACAGAATAACTAACATCCTCCATCAAAAATTCATGTCCTTCTCATAGCACAGGCTGTACACCATGACACAGAGAACAATTCAGTAAAGTTAGCAGTGTGTGAACAAAATTGTCAAGGTCCTTATCTCCAATAACCAAAATGTACATGTAAGTAATCCTTCAACCCAAGACACCGTAAATAAAAAAAAGGTCAAGAAATCTTGGCAAAGGATCTATGGCAATGCACTATTATCTGGGTAAAGGCTGCTGTAAATCACTTTGTATGGCACATGCTCACAGGCAGAAATGGTTTAAAATAAGTAAGAATAAACTTGGGAAAACTGACTGCAAATAACCAGCAGATGGTGGTAAATCTTGGGAGATGAGTACAATATGTTTATTGCTGCACCATAAATGAACGTGGTTCTGCAGATGTAAATAGACCATAAATCTGATTCTGCCCTCAGTTAACAAGGCCTTTACTGCTGACCAGAGATAGAGCCACTACAGTTGTGGATTTCTCCCTCAGAGATAATCTCGATACCTTATGGCATCCTCAACAACTCTACAAGAGAAGGAAAAACAGTTTAGTTCCCCTGAAACATTTTTCCAAATTCTGTTTAGTGTTATCTTCTTGTAACACCTTAACTGTTCAAATAATAAAGGCAAAGAGATTCACTTTGCCTCCCCTTAGCTGTCAAAAACTCATTCTGAGCATGTCTCCATGGGTTCCAGGATATCATCTTGTGGAGGGCAATTCACCCAACAAATGCAACTGACCAGTTTTGTGCTCAACACTGAATACAGGTCAGTCGTGAGTCCAGACCAGACTTCTAAGTGTTTACATGTGAACAAGCTATGCCAGGTCCACTGGTCATCCTCAGCAGTGAATTCAGTGCACCCAGTGGAGCCAGAAGGCAGGTCAGTTCTGTTCAGCTCACCCCAAAACAGACATGTCTTGATCAGACACCTTAAATGGGAACCTGATATTTTCTGAACAGGAAGACATGTTATTTATGGAAAATATAAGTATGTCAGGAGGGGCAGTAAGACATCGTGTGGAATAACTTCAGGTGCCTCAAACAGCAGAAGATCCTAATGTTTAGAAAACTGAATTCTTTTATGTAGATCATTTAATATGAACTTAAATTGAATCCAATCCCTAACTGTATGCATAAGGACAAATCAATCCCACCTGCTATATTATGTTCTGTCTATGAGATTCACACACCTCATATATTGAAAAAATATTAGGGCTTTTTGTGGTGTTGGGCCTTATTTCTATATCTTTTCCATTCTTAAAATTGTTTAAGACTTTCAGCTGCCACCAAAAGGGCCTGAATTGAATTTTGTAGGAGGCCAGGGTTACTTCATTGTTCTAGGTCATTTATCACCAACAAATTACTATGCATGGCTCAGAAATTCAAACTTTTATAAACTTATCTATGATGTCTATAATTACTGCAGGCTCTGTTAGAAATCATCCAAAATGAGAATGATCTTCCCTAATCCCTGCTGTGTGTCTCATTTTTTTTTTGCATTTGTCATTAATTCTATTTATAAATCTCTTGAAAACATGTAGGGAAAAAATATATGCAGCATGTAAAAGAAGATAAATTTTGTAATTTTAAGAAGTTAAAACAGCAGGATCCTTAAATCAGTGTGAAAAAAAATTCACTATCAGAATAAAAGAAAACTGAAATACATGGTGAAAGAGCACTTTTTACTGGAGTTTTTTGAAAGCTTATTTGTCTGATACTTCCCAGATCCATTCAGGATCAGACCCTGAGTATATTTATCATTAGAGAAACACTCTGAAGAGCAAGAGTGTACTATTAACCATAATGTATTCCATCTTCCACTCAAGTTTCCAACACCAAGATGCAGCAAGAAACATTTGAGGCATTGTACAGAAGATGAACAAACCCAGAGCAAATAAAAACTGCAAGGATGTCAATGTCAAACTTCTACAAGCTTCCGCATTTTTGGACAAGACTTGATTTCTATTATAATATGTTTAAAAGAATAGATATCAGCACTCAGTGTGAGTCTCAAACTCACATTGTAAATTTGGAGAACAGGTTGCTAGAGAACAGAACTACCAGCAAGTACTAATGTTGCTTTCTAAAAGATAAATCTCAATTACATCCCAAATTACCTGTAATTATGAAGGTCAAAGTCATAAAGTCAAATAGTGAGATGCTTTTTCTGCATTCTGGTAAAGTCATCTTTGAGAAAATCCTTTATGTTTTGGTCCATAGACAAGAGAAACAAATGTTAATGAGCCATTGCAGAATATCTTTTCATCATAAGTCTGCATTTGTTTCCTTTGATATCAATATTAACAATTAATAATGAGACAGGTATTAATTACATCTTTAAGTATTGGGATTGATGTTCAGAGGTGGGACAAACTGGTACTTATGCCAAGTACTGTTGGCAATTATACATAACCTTCTTTTAATCCTAATTTCATCCATTTTAAAATATAGCATTAGTGTGGAAACAATAAATCAGTTACAGACAGTAGAAAGGTTCATTTATCTTTGTAGAGATGCTGTAAAGAAGCCACATCTGAGTTATTGCAATGAAAAGTGGATTTTTGGACACTTGTGAAAGTGCATTTGCAGAAAAGTTTCTTTTTCAAGATACTGATTTTTACACATTTTCACTTACACCTGCTCATGATTTTTCGAAGCAAATATTGTTCTGCTTTTAAAAAATAATAAATTTTCTCAAGGAACATGATACCAGACACAGAGGGAAACCTGCAGTGATGCAAGCATGATAGCATAGACAGGTTAGAGTTAGAATAAACAAGGAGCAGTGCTTGTTCCATGCACAAGGTAATTTTGAATGGATGGATCTTCGAATAAGCAGCACTGACAGCAAACCAGTCTGTTTTCTTTATCCCTAATAATTTGTCCAGTTACAGTTCCAGAAAAGGAAAGGCTGGATATTTTGGCAAATTGGGCTGTCTAGCACACTTGGTATCTGCTGTGGACCAGCATGTACCTACCCCTCTCACACTGCTTGCTGCTGGTTTTGCCTTTCACACTCCCCCAGTCCCCCAGGTGCCTGCCCCTCATGGCTGGTCTCACCAGGCATGTGCATAGCAATCCTTTCTGCAGACTCTGTCCCCATGCCAGAGTGAGCCACAGATGCTCCTTACCCCATGGTCTCTTATTTTATTTTCTCTCTGGACATCTGAGGATGACTGAGTATACTGAGGACATGCATCCCATGAAGTTTGCCATCTTGGCAGGAAATTAAGGGTAAGGTTTATTAGCTGGACTAAAGCCTATGGCAAAGGCACTCCAGGTTCTTTCCATTTTAGTAAGTATTTTGGGATGAAGAGATGCTTCCCTGACACTTTACACCCTATCTTTGTTAGTATATTTTCTAAATCTGGGTTGTTTTTTTCTTCTCTGATACTGCTTTTCCCTGTAACTGTCATGGCTGGTTTGCACCAGAGATTTGGATATTGATTCATTATCAGTGCCTACACACCATGTCCCTGGCAGGAGCTGCAGGAAAGAGGAATAATTAACGAGTGCCTGAGACGGCTCCAGAGTACATTTAGATCAGTGTGTATAGCTGTGGAGAACACTTGCAGCAGTCCAGAGACCAAATCAATGTGGGTATCACTCACTGCCCACACCAACTGCTCTGCCTGGCTGAGAGGTTGGCATGCAGGCTGACGGTGAGAGACCCAGCTGGTTTGTGACACCAGGCAGAGGGGTGGCTGCTGCAGAAATTTGTCGGGCAAAGCTGGGCTCTGCCAGTGAACCAGTATTTTCATAAAATCTTAGAATGGTTTGGGTTGGGATGAACTTAAATATTGTCTATTTCCAAACCTCCTGCCATGAGCAGGAACACCTGTAAGAGACTGAAATGTTAATGGTTAAGGACAGGAAACAATTACCCATTTGTGGAGGGGCAGGGTGTTTTGCTGAGCCAGGTTTGCACTCCCCAAGGGGGAGAAAGGAGTTTTTGGTGTAATGGCAAGACTGGTCTGCATAAGAGAGAGGGGGTGAACAATCACCACCAGAGGTTACAAGGGCTTTACGGGTAATAAGATGCAAATCCTGAAAGGTGGGATGGTGCTTTTTGTCATGCCAATGGTCCTCCCCTCAGTTGTAAAGATCCCTCTCTCCTCTGTGGAAAGTCCTGAGGATGTTCATCCCTTCTGATGGGACCTAATTGGCTCAACTGCACTGATGTGAGAGCCAGCTGTCCTGCTTTAGAAGGTGTCATAAAACATCAAAGACCCCCAAAGTACCCCCCAGACTAATTTCTGAGACCTTCCACCAGAGGACTGAAAGCTCCCCCTGCTCAGGGGAAGTACCTGGGTGCTCCAACCTGAACCTCAGCTACTGAGGTTTCATCAGACTTTGTGCTTTGCGGGCTTTCCCTCCAATGTGATGCAGCAAGATGGTTACCATCACTTCAACAACCATCACTTTGATTAACAAATTGACATCTACATTGCAACAATCAAGTCTCCTTTTGAGATCCATGGGCGATGATAGGTTTTTGCTTTTATCCTTTCTTTCTTCCTACCTTCCTTCCTTCTTTTCTCTTACAGACTTGTTTAATTTTTATGCTTTCATATTGCCATATTGCAATAGATAATAACAAAATTACTACATAACCACTTTCCATTGCAACCAAACTGTTCTGAAGTAAAGCCTGTATACCTGTATTTATAAACACTAATGGCTCAGTGTTGCTTCACTCTAATCCTGCCCACCCCAAGGGATCTATTACCAAGAAACTGTGTTATTCATGTCTTTAGGGGAGGCTTGTAACAACACCTCTCATTAGACCTGCTTGGTCAAAGGCCCATCCAATCTAGCCTTGAACTCTTTCCCATTTTCCACATTGAAACTTCCCTGCTCTGAAGTTGAGTCTGGCATGTGCTGGGTGAGCAGGTTCAGTTGCTCTTCTGCATCAGATTTGTGGTCCCTTCTTGGACTTATTTGTCTGGCTAATTTGTGTGTTTTCATCTGCTGGCTCCTTGTTATTCAGATTTGTTTGTTAGTGGTAAGGATTTGTGTATCAGTCATATAATTGCAGTAGAAGAGAAGCTCTCTAGTGGAACACAGCATCTGTTTAACAGTTTGTATCAGCAGTATGCAAACTGCAACAATACAGGGCAAAGAAAAACACTGCTAAAAATCCTGGAGAACAGAATGAAAACCTACTACTTGAGGCTATAGAAATCTCAGCTTTCTGAAAAGTGTTGTAGATACTCTAAAGGTCCCTCAATGAGTCATGATTTTACAGACACAGTGGAAGTGCCTCATGGAAACCCATGCTGGTCTTGAGCTCATGTCACAGCATGGCGCAGGAGGTACAAAGTCACAGATATCAAAAATAAGATTACCAAGGTTTTTCCCTTGAGGGCCTTCATTTGAGTAAAGTAGGATTTTTCTTTGTTTGTGGATAACTGTCCAGATTGGAGTTTGCACTGGCTTGGTTTAATTTCCTCTGCACGCAGTATAATTGCTGAAATAACTGAGCTAGATGCAATTATTGGCCATGCAATTTCATGCATCTGTGAAAATTTATTGAAGTACAAATCCTTGCATTTGCTCTAATTTGTGCTAATGAAAGGCCTTGGCACGTTTGCTAGTAAGTCTTATAAAGAAGATGATTCAGAGGGAATTCAAAGGGAATCACTGTAATGATTTCAAATTAGAGTAATAAATTTGACTTTATCACATTAAAATTAATAAAACTGTTGTTAGTGATTTGATTTTCCACTACTGTGCACCTAGTATGGAATATAAAGATGGATCTTTTTTTTTGAAGAAGTTTCTGGCCATCCACAGCTGAAACTTTTGATCAAAGCAAAACTATAGATTTATATTCCAGCATATTTCTGATTAATAAATTTATCTCTAAAGGAATTATTAGAAACTGCAAGAAAGAGTGGGCTACAGAAACACAAAGGCTACCCAGCTGTAGAATGAGAATGAAGTTTAATGAATATTTAGTTTACAATTTAACTAATGAGTTAATTAATAATACAAAGTTATACTTTTTTTTCCTCCCAATGACAGTATAATCAGAAAAGCGATATTCAGTAGCAGTATGGACGTGACATCTTTATTTTTCATGCCTAAACACTATCTGCCTGAAGAGCAAACATACTGCTGCTGTGCTGGTTGAAGCTGGTCTACAGCAAACATACGCATTATGCTTAGCCATGGAAATGCATCTCTTTGTCCATCACGTTGTACTTCTCTGCAGTGAAAGCAAAAGCTTTCAAATGTGCTGTTTCCTTCTGTATTCACAAAAATAATAAATTTCCACATGAATAAAGATGAATAAGTTGAGGAAAAAAAAGCAGCAAAGCCATCCAGCTGTCTGTTGAAATTCAGCTGCACTGTATCCTCTTGCAGCGGAATGGCCCCACTTGTACCCCCAAGGTGGGAATCACCAGCCCTGCCCTCCCAGAAGGGTGCTGAGGGCTATGCTCTGAGCTCTTGCTCTCAGTGGGGCTGCTGACTCTGCTGTGAAGTTTTAAACAGTGCCATTAATGAAATAGTGCCCAGATAGCAGTGCAAAACTAATTTTGATTGCAAGACAAATGGAGCGATCTTCCTTCAGTACAAGGTGAGAAGGCAGAGGAGGATTGGTAGCTATAGGATTAGGGAACAGGCTGAAGAGGATGGAAAGAGGAGAAAGACTATTACTGATACCAATCCTGTTTTTTCATCTTCTCTTCTTTTTCTTAACCTCCAAATTCTCCCTTCCTCTATCTTTTTTCCATCTGACATTAGATACCCTTTAATCCTGTCACCTCTTTCTAAGACACTTCCCTGTCTGGCCAGAGGAGTTGCTGGGCATCCACCTTGTTGTACTTTTGTTGTCCCAGGAGTAGAGTGACAGCAATCTGAAAGTACTGGCCAGATAATCTCTCTTTGTGCCAATAAATTACTATTACAAGAGCAAGGCCCACCCTCTAGTCCCAGGGGCATTTCCTGAGCCTGGCCCCTGACCCTACTCAGCTGCCAGCACAGCTGGTGCAAACAACACCTTGAGGAAGAGGTTTTTTGGCACAGGGATACCATACCTAAGAAAAACCACACGATCCCAGAGCTGGACATAGGGAAGTTCTATATCATCATGATCTTCAGCCAGCTCTTGGTGTAGGAAACCATCAGTTGGCATTGGATAGCCAGGCGCATGTCAAGATTCCTGGAATGAAGGACTGCCTGGGTGTCTTTAGTGGCTATTTATGTTCAGGTGGGGTGTATAATGGTAATAAACTACAGTGAGACCTATCCTACAGTGGATTCCCCCTCGTGGGAGAAACTAATTTTCAACACCCAGCTGTTCTCTGTTTTGGAGGAGGTAACACGGGAACACACATTACACGTGTAGGGAAACAAATCTCATGGCCATGCTTCTAGTGGTACTGCAGACAGCTGTGAGGCTGCTCAAACAGCTGACTAAGGCCCTCTGTTTTGTTTTCACTGGAAAGCGACTGTTACCATGTTGTCACCAAATTTATCACATTAAAAGGCAGCACTCTGTCATTACTTCCCTCATCAGTAAGGTACTAAGTTGGAATTAATTATTGTTTTGAAGATTTTCACCTGCTTGACATTACCCTTAACTAAACAGCATGTATGTATGCCATAAAAGGACCATGGGTGGGTAGTGATTTGGTGCTAGAGCTATGGAAATGAAAGTCATTCAGCCTGAGTTCAGTAAAATTTACTTTACATACAGCTTAAGCTATGTCTACTTTTTTATTAACTATATATTAGAGACACAGATTTCAGTGAGAAAAAAGGAGTAGGGAAGAAATGTTTTCAGGAAAAGAGAATTACTCCTGGGTTTTGGAGATATTTATTAGAGGGCTCCCTTTGCAGGGTTTTAGAGTTGCTTTTTTTCTCAGAAGCCAATGTAGAACTGCTGTCCAATATCTATCACAAATTGATTAATTGTTCAATTTTTCACTCCAAGATCCTGACAATCTGGATCTGGAGCTAAGCAGCAATTAACAACATTTATGGATGGCTGATGCAAAATAGAGATTGACTACAAGGTGATCCCTCTGCTCTGCTTAGGTCTTAGATTTGCTTGCAGGCATAAGGCAGATGGAGGAGAACAGGATGTACAGGGAGAGCACCATCTTCTGACCACGTTCTGAACCAATTTGAAAAACAATAGCCTAGTGTTGTAAGAGTTATTTTCTAATTTTTAAATTTTACATACTTGCTTTTATTTTAAACATAAACTCTCTCACATTACAAATCCTATAAATGAACGTATCCTTTGAGATACTACAGTTCCGCAGCTGAAAGGTATGACAGTTAAGCTCTCTGAATGGATGTAATGACACTTTTTTGAACATTGTAAGATAGAAGAATTTCTGTCTAGAACTTGTC
>VWZN01019500.1:516850-534230 GCA_013396955.1 Regulus satrapa | reverse complement strand
TTTTTTTTCTTCCTGTTCACAGAGCAAAAGCAGTTGTCATGCAACACACTCATCTAGGGGAAGGTATTATAGGTATTATGTGTTGCATGTGTTGTTTAGCATGAGGTGTTCCAGAAATCTGAAACAAATAATCAAGTAATGTTTTAGGGTTTCTGAAAGAGCTGCTTGAAACAGGTAAATTCTAACTCTTACAAAAATGTATGCCTCTCTCACTAGGAGCTGAACAGCATAAAGAAGTGAAAGTCAGCTAACAAGAACCCAAAGAATCTTTAAGGTATCAGAACTTTAATAGGTGTTTTATCAAGGCTTTCTGGGTCTCAAAGTGAGAAACTGAAAAATTCCATGTTCTGAAGAGATTTAAGTCCTACTTGCAGGCTTTCAGGACAACAAAACAATATCTGCATGTCTGGGAATTTTTCTATTTCAAATGTCAGATTAGACTGGTCCACATTCATGCTTTAGTTTTGAATAAACTTGGGCAGAAAATCTTATGTTTGCAGGAGACAAGGATTTATTCTTATCTACCCTGCATACCACTTACCTATCTGCTTGGTGGATTAAAATTAGAGTAACTCCTGGGGGAGAATGATTAGTGAGCAGAGAAGAAGGAAGTGGCTAAGGTACTTTATAAATAAATTTATCACCTAACTGCACTTTATGACTTACATATTCTCTGCTAGCAGCAACTAGAGTGCTGCAAATTACTTTGTTACTAAAGAAATAAATGTCCATGTCTGTCTACATCAATCTGTCTCCTGCTTCATATTCTTCAAGACAAGAATATTGCTTAAAATAATACATGCAGTCTGATTGCAAAATAAGGTTGAAATTAGTTTTAATTGCTTAATGGATCTGTTTCTAGAAACTGGGTTGAGAACTTTTTCTGATAACTGCATCTCAACCCCTCACAACAAAATTCATAGGCTGCCTTTAGTTCACATTGAACTTTGAAAAAAAATTATTCTATCCTGTAGTACAGTTCCATATTGATCATAATGGCGATGTCAAAAGATGCTCTTCTTCTCGCTACGGTTCAGTCCTAATAAAGAAGAAAGAGGGAGCAGGGAAGGAATTTTTCCTCCCCAGCAGTCCTCTTGGGGTACCCTTGGTGCAGCTCATGCCCTGCCCTGGGTCTTGCCCTGCTGCCAGGAGAGTGTGATGTAGTGACAGGAGGTGGCTGTCCCACTTCAATCCTTCACAGCTCGGCAGCACAAGGCTCCGGCTCAGCCTTCCATCGGCGTCCCCTGGAGGGAATTGTTTGTGTCCATTTCTTATGGATGTGTAAGGTGAACTCCAACAGGAAATGCAGACTTTCTCAGCTCCAGCTTTCCAGGAGGTCCAGCCCTAATGATGTTGTTGCTGTAATTATCATGCCCCATTTGGTGTTTGCAAGAAGAATGAACAATGATCACTTACAACATCAACAAGCAAATGTGTTTATGAAGATCAAACTGGTGTGTGACTTAGAGACATCCAATTTCATATATTTCATTCGCAAATTGTTCCCTGAAGATTTTATTTGCTTTTTAATAAAATCCTTCAGCTTTATAGAAAATCAATTCTCTGTCATCTAAATGTTGTCTTATAGCTCAGCATGCCTTCAATTTAGTTTGGTATTGCTCTCTATTAATGGGACTGTATATTACAAATAGCTGTGAGATATATGCTATGCTTTTTTGCTGGGGACAATTTTAGAGAAGTTTGATGAAATTATAGTTAAAGTGAGTGCTTCAAATTTTAAATTTGTATAATTTATATGTCCAGGGTGACAGATTAATCATAGGTGCCTGTATAACTTAAAATTCCAATTAAAATAAACAAAAATTAACTTGTCGG
Source organism: Regulus satrapa (assembly GCA_013396955.1). Classification (NCBI taxonomy): domain Eukaryota; kingdom Metazoa; phylum Chordata; class Aves; order Passeriformes; family Regulidae; genus Regulus; species Regulus satrapa. Next base: position 532,394 of record VWZN01019500.1, on the reverse strand, counting down.
AATTGCCATGTATGCAAGAAATTAGAATTAGTTTGAGTAGTAAAAGAAGACTTTAAGCCAACTTTTCCTTTTCAATGTTCCCAGCTTTAAGTTAGTGGAATTGCTGGACTACCAAAGTTTACCAAAGGCAGTTATGTGTTTCAAAAGGGACTGATGTAGACAAAAAATAATGATGGCTGTCAACAGCCCTACATGAAGAATCCACAAAAATGACCAAAAGAGAAGAGTTAATTTATGGACTTCAAGCTAATGGCTTGCACTTGTAAAAACACTGATGAAAAATCCGAGTGCCACTGACTGTCTGCAGAGGACATGTTAAACAATAGTATTGAAACATATGATAGGACAATCTGGGGTTGGGTGGAAGTCAGGGCTATTAAAAGTCAGTTATTAAAATAAACATTTGTTTTTTGACCACTGGAGTTTATCTGACAAGCTATAATCTTCAGTTCATACTGGTTCCCTTCTCTTTACCTCATAATACTAAAATCAGAGTCTTCTCTTGCATTCTCCAATTACAATTTCTTATCAGCTCTAGCATCTCTAACTCCACAGAAGAGGGGAAGAGAGGCATTAGGAGTGAAGGAGATGATGGTCAGTCTGGAATCGACCACCAATGTTTTTGGGGGAAGCAATATAGGAATGAGGGTGAAATAAATAGACAAGAAAGTATGGCCATTGGACACAGAGGAGAGAAGTCTTGGAAAAATCACATCTGTGAACTTCACCAATTAAAACTGAAACTAGCTAAACCAAATTATAAAAAAACCTCCATTATAAAAATCACCATCTTGAATCATATTATTTCAATAAATAATATAATCTTGGGAATTTAAAACACTTACTATGGATAAATCCTGAATTTAAAATAATACTGTATATGAAAACAGGACTAGAACCTGGATGTTGCCTTTATTTTTAATAATAAAATTAGTATTGAAACTTGGCTTGTGCAGATAATTGAAAGCACTAACCGGAGAAACCAACCCTTCCCCCTAACATTTATACACAAACAAATGTGTAAAAGTAAAAGAAACATGCAAGTATTAGTCAAAACATAATGATCTTGATGTATTAAAGCCTCACCTCAATGTGTCTAGCTGTGACAAGGAAGTCTTTTGAAAATGGAAAATTCTCTCACTGCAAATGAAAATAGAAATTGAAAAAAAAAAAAAAAAAAAAAGCAAGAACTATGATATTCCTAGTGATAACAAAAGCCCTCTTAAGTGTAGCAGACCTTGACCATCTTGATAACAGACCAGGAGTATCACTGCAAAATCCTGGTAATGGTCCAAAACATTTGCAGTCCAAATTATTCTTATTTAAAAGATGTACTCATACCTCCATAGGAAAAGTACAAAGTAAGTATATTGTCAACCTGTGCAAGATGGCTGACTAATGACTAAATCTTACAATTTGAACCAATGTTGTGATAGATTAATCATGGCCATGAGGTATGAAGGAGCTCAAATGGGAATACTCTGACAGCCCACAATAAATCAACTACGAGCAGCATGCAGAGCTAGTAAATAAGCTCAGAACCAAACATAAAGCACATGAGTCAGGCACAGATCTGGAATAGGAAATAATATAAATAAATATGGAATAATATAAATAAATATTTTGATGGAAATATAAATAAATATGGAAAAAGAAAGATGTATTAAATTGCTACAAAAGCAAGTACAGAAATACATGGATAAGAGGAAAAATAAAATGAAAAATTAAACCTAAGCACTATTGGCACTTTAAGAATGGCAAAAATATTTCCAAGTGTACATTTCCAATCTGTAGAACAACACTGACAGCAATTTGGATGGGCAGGTATTTATATCAGTCAGTTCTATAAAGTGACTGCAGGGCAGGCCTTGAATAGAGCAGTAGAACAGCCTACAAATAACCCAGAACCCAGGTGGGAGACAGCAGCATCAGACTGGGACCACAGACTCTTCAAAGAGGCAGTCAGCACAGCTAGATCTGGGTAAATATGAAATGTTGATTATTTGTGGACATATTGGGATACAGACCCTGGAAAGGAAAAATCATTAAAAACCAAAAGTAAGCATAATAAATCAATTCAGAAACACTGTAACCAACCTCCAAACCTCAAAATATCTCCCATAAATCATAGTTGTTTGCCAAATCTGAGGCACTGATCGACCAGAGAATGAAACAACCATGGCTTCTTCCTCTTGATATATTTGTCCCATATGTCAGAGAACTAGTGACCTATTCTAAAACACTTATGATGTAATGAAAAGGTAAAGACAAGAGTGATGGGGCAAGAGTTGAAGCACTTTCCTATGAAAAGGACAGCCTTAACTCCTCTTCAGTGACACTAATATGAATGGAATAAAGATAGACAAAAAATAGAAAGAAATATTGGGCAGTAATATTTGTGCATGAAAAGTTCACCCAGCTCTTTCAGGAGCAGGAAGGCATTCAAGTAGAACATGGCCATAGATCACTGGAGGGCATTTCTTAAAAGCAGGCTGCTCCAGAGTGCTTTCAGTCCATGCTCCAAGGGAACAGCACTATTATTTAACACATATGCTGCAAGAAATGGACTGCAATTACTGACAACTTATCCAGACAGGAATTGTAACATTTAATGAAAGACAAGTGAATAAGAATACAAAATTGCAACCCTTCCAGAAATATAAAAGACAGGAGACCATTGGAAAATACATTTTCACACCTCTTTTAAGAAGAGTTCTGAAAAGAATTTTATAAAATACATATGAAAAACATTTACAACAATTCATAACATTTTTCCTTCCGTCTGTCTGATAAACAGAAAGAAATCTCAATTCTATTGAAGTGTGCTAGAAAGACTGACATAAGATAAATATCCAAGAATGTATCAAAATGTACTTTGCAGTCAAACTGCAGTGCCCAGACTACTGAGAAAATAAATTCTCCATTCCAGAATACAGGCCTGTATCAGAAAGCCTAGGTATCCTGTGTATCAGGAAACAGCCTGAAGATCTCTGAGATCTAATAAGATGTGATCAATGTAGGAGAAGTCAAGGCAAACCACAAGAAGGGAAAAAAAAAAAAAAAAAAAAGTAGTCTTAGAGCAGAAATAAAATAGATCGCTTGAACACAAAGCACTCATGACAGTGGTCTGACTCCTTGACTGCCTCAGTGACAGATGAAGCACTGTGTTTATTACGTACATTTGTTATCACAAAGTATTATTTGAGAGAAGGGCAACAAATGGAAACAGGAACCATTCAGGGTCAGATGGAATGATCACCTAGGAAGAGGGAATACTTGTGGTTGTGTAAAAGAACAGGTTGAGCACAGAGGTAGTTCTGCAAGATATTCCTTTATTTGAATATGGCCTGGGACTTCCTAAACCAAAAGTGTTTGGTTTATTAGCCTCCAAGGAATGTTTCATTCCATGTAATTTTCTTTATTGCCAAAGGATTCAATCCTTTTAGTACCTTTCAGTGTGCAGTATGCCTGTAACTGAAGTGTACTGTCTTCTCATTTCTCCATCTCATCTTCTAAAAGCTCTCTCTAAAAGTACTTTAGAGCTTTCTCTGGTAACTGCTGCTGTTCTCATGTGAGTTTTCTCATGTGTTCACAAACATTTTCTAAGTACCATGACTCATCCCAATATCTCTTTTCACATGAGGCTTTGCTAATGTGGCATAGCCTGGAAAATTAACCCAATACATTTTACAGGTGAAACGCGCATTTCTTAGTAACTCAGAATAGCATAGAGGCAGAACAGCTGGAGTTTTGTTGGCTATGATGTTATTTCTGTGAGAACAAAAGCACATTTGTTTCTCTTGTGCCAAGGTACTGCTGGGATGCTATCCAGAGTAGGGCTGATTTCACTGGAGGTTATACCTTTGCTGTCTTTTATCTACTTACAGTGAAGAAAATAGTTCATGTATAGTGCACGGCATCAGCAGCTTTGTGGAGTCATTCCCTACTTATCTGCATGACTGTTCCAAGCTGCCTGTTACATAAGGCATGAACACTGAAGAGTCAGTGCCTAGATGTCAACATAATAGATAGCTAAGAAATATCTTGTATGAAGGGAAAGATTTTGTACATCAGTGAAGAACAATGAGCTTATGAGTCATGGATGTCCTGCACGAAATGTCTTAAGCTTATTATAAGGCTTATCCCATTCTAACCCCAAATTATCTCACTAGGTCTGACTGGGAAAAGGGGAGATGTTTGCATATTCATCTTATAAGAATTTTCCATCTATGTGATGCTTAAGTGGGTTTTCTGGGAAAAGAGAATTAAAAGAAATAATCTAATTTGGAGCGGTAGCATCCAAGGATGCAATTAATTTTCTCAGCACATGGCTTGTTTCTCCTGCAGCAGAAAGAACACAAAACACCCTCCTGCAAGGCCATTCAGACTCACTGGGACCTCTGCTCTGGTTCCCCTCAGCACTCACCAGCTGGTCAGAAAACAACAGCAGCAAGTAAAGGAGCTGCTGGCAGCATCTTCCTGACCATAACCAGGTCATTCCCAATACTCAGGTCATGATCCAGCCAAGAGTGATGAGAATTTGCAGCCCAAGAAATTCCACAGGTGTTGCAGACATCTCTGCTGCACACTGAGCTGACCTGGGGAATGATAGAAATCATGAAATTTCTGCAGGGCAGGGGGTTGAAGTGGTTCAACTTTAAAAATTCTTTGTCAGAGTCACCTGAAGCATTTCCAGTGTCTCAACAACTCCATACTACCTCCTTAAGTGTTAAATACTGCAGAAGCATGAATCCTTTTATCAGTTTTGGCATGTTTGCAGTTATTATGAAGGCTTTAGTGTCTCTTAGCAGTTAAAGAGAATTCTATGTTTCTTAAGCATTTTTTAATTTTGACTCTACATATTTTTTTCAGATGAAGATTACTTTATTTGTATCTCTTCCCTCAAAATTCAGATTTTCATAACACATTATAAGCATACAAATGTCTAATAACATGAGGAAAATCCCAAATAAATTTGAATTAACGCTCTGTAGTAAGTACCACAGTGCTTCAATACTTCCACCTGTCTCTCTTGATATCTTCAACAAACCTCATTTAAAATCCATATGAAGTGCATATAAAGTCCAAGGTTGCTATCAATGACAAGCACATACTCATTGCAACATCAGTCACTCAGGTTTCAGAGTTCCATTGCCCTCTCTCTGACTGGGTTGGCAAGTGAGTAGAGCTACAGCTCCCTGTCCTGGACACATTATTAACTAAAGCATGGACAGTGAAGATCCTAGTTACCATGATGAATGAAGCCCTGTCTCTGTCTGTATGATTTAGAAAGTACAGCTGACCCTCTGTTCTCTCCTTACTCATCAGGTATAATTGCTTAATAACTGCAATCAGAAACTAAAGCGTACATTTTTCATCATGCAATATATATATATATATGTATATAAACAGATAAGTATATGTATGTATATAAATTCATCTACAGACAAAAGTTCTCCATCTTTTATCCCATGTATTGCTCTTTGATAATTTCTTATCATCCTTAGAATATACAGTAAGCTGTTAATAAACAATCTTCACTTCTCTATTTGTAGGGAGTGATCTCTGAAGAGCAGCAACACTGTAGCAATATTTCCATTCTATATTTCTATATTAACGTCACCTGCAAGGCATCTGAAAAAGGAGCCTGTTTTTTTGAGTCAATCTTCAGAATACTGAAGTTTAGGAAATTGCACAAATAAATAAGAATTAGCTATATAAGGAATGCAGAAAATCAGGCTGAATATAGCTGAAGAAATTCCTCAGAATATGCAGTAGCCCACAGAAAAACTGCTACCAGGAACATCCTCCCTCCTCCCCACCTCATCCCCAAAACCCCACTGCTGTCAAGGACACTGGATTTTTATTTAATTCACCATCCTTGCTTTGTTCCATAGCCAATACAGCCAGGCAAGCATTTCTGAAGCCAAACATCTGATGAGACTGTCATGAGTAAGAATAATATTTGAGCTGTGTGAAGCTAAAGAACCAGCAAAGAATCTGCCCCCTAAGGAAAGTTTGTTATTGCTGCTTGCACACAGCTGGAAAACCCCATCCCTTTGGTAGCTAAAACAATTTAATTAGCCCCAACTTGAGCAGCTCTGTTATTACACTGGTCCTTGATGAAAACGTTTCACAGCATTCTCCCCTCGGTGTTTTCTTTAGCACATCACTGCTGGGAGGGGTATTTTGAAAGCATTTGGGGTCAGTTGCCTTTTCCTCCTCTCCAGCCTTGAAGAATGCAGAGTAAGTTGTTCTTACCTGTTAAACTAATATTATTACCTCCAGGTTACAGCAGTTAGTGAGTAAACTAACAGATCCCACTCAGGAAACTCAGGCTCATATTTTACAAATGGTCATCAGATCTAAAGAGGGATCAAAAAAATCTGACAGAATGTAAATCTGTCTGCCATCAGAAGCTTATAATTGAGGAAACTGGTCTAGGGAAGAATGGAGATTTGAAGATTTTCAACTCCAGGTCATGGGTGCTGCTTGTACCATCATCCAGCTGTTCCCTAGCAATATCAGTTCAACAGTCCCTGCAAATATGTGGCCAGGCCAAAATCAGTGGAAAACATCTAAGGGACAGTGTCAGCATGCAGGTTAAAGAATTAACCGTTCCTCCAAAATATTCAGCCCACCAGGTTTGAGTTCAAATTCATTGGGAAGGAGTAGAGAACTGGCTAAAATGCTTCTGGTGGCTACAGAGGGGATTTAATTTCCAAATACTGTTAATTCAGCTCATTTTACTTGGTACTTTCATTTGCATCAACTCTGAAATATTTATTATGCCAATTTGTACTCTGATATAGCACTAGACACAGTCAAGCCCCAAGACTGCTTTGAGTTTTCCCATCCTGATTTTTTTTTTATTTTGAGGAAAAAACAAAACCCAAAAAACCAAAAACAACCCAAAGAAACAAAACCAAACAAACAAAAAGGAAAAAAACCCGCAAAAAACCATAATTGCTAAGAAGCAAGTCACTCTAATGCTGTATTTTCTTTTGAGTAAAAGGCAGAGTAAGAAATTAAATCCACTCAAAAATAATTAATTTGGTAAAAGCTATATGAGCCTCTGAAGTTCATAAAGTGCATTTAGAAGTTGTGACACTCCCAGCTCAGCTATATGGAAGCAGAATGATTCTGTAGGTACTTCCTCTAGCTTTGTTTAATCTTCTGTGAAGACAGAAGCCTATGCAGAGGCAGTATGTAAATTTGGAGACTTTACCAGGCTCTTTGCCTTGGGTATTTAAAACAGGTGTATGCCCCACTTCAGAGAACTAAAATCAATGCTTGAGGTATTGCACTTTAGATTGTGCCTTTTCTAATCTTATTCAAATGATAACCAAAGCCATGCAACCATGAACAAAAATAAAGGCAGAGGAAAAGGCAGCACTCCCTCCCGTGGTGTCCCTGGGGGTGCAGGAGTGTGCTATGCTGTGTTGCTTCATCTCTGATCATATCTTTTCAACAACAGCTACTGTGGGCACCTCCCTGAAATCCTTTACCCTGAAAAATATTCCTTTTTCTAACTTTCTGTCTCAAACTAGCCTTTGCTGCACAGAATATCACAAATAGAGCAGAGGAGAATCTCTTTCCCCATGTAGCTGCTGCTTTATTCCCTCCTGTTCTTCCCAGTGGGAAAGGGTTTATGTGGCCACAAACACAGTCCAAATTCTCCTCTACTTTGAGACACTTCACTACTTTGACTTTTTACCCAGTGATCACCCTACACCATGCAAGACATTGCTCAAGCTGCTTTTGTGTTGGCAGTAGGGTACAGGCAAACAGCAGCCAGAATCTGATTCCTTAGGAAATCTCCTGGGAATTTGACAAACTAGCATTATGAGTTTCTTCTAGCTTACTGCCTGAGACCATGTGGCTGAGATGCTTCTGAAACAGTGAAAGTAAATTTAGCATCTCATATGGAAACATGGTCATAGTCAGACAAAATGCACTGTACCTGTCAAGAGGTACCCTTAACAAGGCAGTGAATGCCCTGCTTTGTTCAGCTTAGCTGTCTGCAATGTACCTTGATACCTTGGTATTTTAAGAGGAAAAGCAATACTTGAATTGTATGCATTCTCTTAATTAGCAGAACACTTACATGACTTTCATCAGCTGAAGTTCCACATTATAGAAAATGGTATCTTTATTTTTTAAAGTGAAGATTAAAAATGAACTGAGCAATTAATTAAATATAAAAATTAATAAAGGTTGTAGCTCCAGATGGCCTGAAATTCAGTGTCAAGCAGCCAATACATAGCCACCCACACTAATTTATTTATGGGCCAACTAGTGTTACCTAAACTTGGGCCTTTCATACCAGCTTAAATACACATTTAAGCTATTTGTAGCACTCAGCAACTGATGCGCTCAATTCCGTCTTTCCAATACAAGAACGGACAGATTTTTTCTTCCTTCATATTTAATCAAAAAGCCCAGGAAAATAGTCACAGTGTGACTTTTCAGTAGACTTTTTTCAAAGATAAGGGAACATGATGTAGATTGGCACTCTTTCTCCCTGTAGCCTGGGCAAGGAGGTGGTCAAGAAACCACTAATTCAAATATTAACTTCTCTCAGACAGAGCTTGGAAACTGCAGCCAAGGCTGGAAACAGCCATCAATCTTTGAATGCCTCCAATGTCCAAGGACTCTATTTTCCAGGTTGTTTACATTCTTCACCCATCTAGGCTCTGTCTTTTCATTGGACTGCTAGTTAAAGCTTTCTTACTGATGAATGTTAGCAGATATTGGTAGATACAGCAACACAAGAACATTGTATTGATTTTTGACAAATTGTTTTATATAGAGAGTATATATGTTACAAAACTCAGATAATGTTTTGTCTTTTCTGCATAGCAGGAGAAAAGAAGCAAGAGTGGCTAAGAGCATTTATTTCTAAAGGTATGTAATGGAAAATGAAACTGCTTAGTGCCATGGTTCAGAAACCGTGATGGGCTGTATTCTTCTAAAATTCTATGTTGAAACATAATTGTTCACAACCTTTATTACTTTGCTGCATTTTGTAAGGTAGCTATTTCTGCCACAGAGCTCAGTCTGGCACACGTTCACTGCTTGGTACCTGCAACCTGTTGTCTTGGGGATTGAAATTATTATGATGATGCTGCTTTGTTGGTCGAGCATATAGTCAATATTGAAGCCAAGAAAAGCACTAGCTATAACCCATGTGTTGGCAGCTTGTCAATAATCCTGGTGTTATGATCAAAAGGGCTGCAGTAGGACTTACAACCAGTGTCAGGTGAACAGAGAGACTGACCTTATTGAGAGCAGGATGAAAAAACCAAACCAGTTAGTTTTATTGCCAGGAAATAAGCCAAAACCAACAGATTGCTTGGCAAAAAAACATTAAAAAGGGCAAAGTGGACAGATCTTTTGAATGATACAGTTAATTGGTTATTTATGGGACAAATAATCAGTCATTACATAATTAAGTTTTCCCACTTGATCACTTTCAAAGAAAAGGGAAAATAAAATCTTCAGAGATTTAAAAAAAATGTTTCATTTTAACTGTCCTGTCTTGTTTTTAGCACTATTGCATCCCACAAGTCTTTAAGGAATAGACACAGCAAAGCTTTATTAAAAAGTGATCCATATTTTGTACTTTTATATTAAAAGTTAATCCAATTTCAGTCAGCTCTGAAAAAAGATCAGTCCAAGTGGACAGGATATCACAATTTAGAAATGTCTCACAGAAACTAGAGGTTTAATGGAAACAAGGTACAGGAATAATTGAAATGCTTTAATATCTACATTATTTTATATTACATTTGAAGCTCATAAGCCCTTGTGTCCCTCTGGGTGGAAAATACTTTAATTTTCATGAAAGATGAACTTTGTGCTAGTTTGGAGCCAGTGCTATTCCATGGTAGTCACCAGGGAGAGGATTTGAATTTAGCCTACTTGAGGCACCAGTATGCCTAACTGAGCCCCTCAAAAGTGCTTGTTTGTTTTCATTGCCTTCAGAGTACATACAGCCTTTTGAATCACGCTCCTGTGGTCTTTTAAATCACAGTTTAATTAAGATGCCTAAGTAGCCTGAGTAGACAGTATCAATGTTACCTTAGAACTCATCATAATTCCTTGGAATATTACAGCAATTTAATTGTAGTTCACTCACTCTTGTTAAACTTGGCTAATTTTTTTTTTTTTTTTTCATTAATAAGAGAATGCACATGAAGTTTTTTTGTGTTTTGTTTAGGTATGGGATTTTTGATGGTGGATATGTGTGATACTTAAGGTCTCAGTCTATTTCAGCAAAGTTCTTGAAAGGCATAGTACTTAGTCAAGCAGAAATCACACAAAATAAAATTAAATAAGACAAACATAACAGATATCACCTGGCAGTGTTATTAAGGAACTGTTTCTCACATGAGAAGAAGGATGAGTAAGAATAAAATGCAAACCCAGGCTGGATCAAACAGGATGATTTCAGCCAAGACAAGGAAGCAATGAAATACTTCCCTGAAATGCTAATGAAAACATTCATAACAGTAAGAAAGCCTTATTTGGAATACTGTATAACACTTTGATCAGATTGACCAAAGGGTAAAAAAAAAAAATCAAATAAAAACACAAAAAAAACCACACACCACCAATAATGGAAAAAGTGCAGTGAAATGCTTCTAGGGAGTTCAGAATTTGTCTTGTAAGAATAAAGCCAATTCCTTGTTACTTTTAAGAAAAAGTCTTAGGGCAGCAGAATTTTGCTCTGTAAATATTCTAGCACAAACAGAAAAAGGGAAGAAGTGCGATTCAAGCTCTAAACCAAAGCAAACCCTCTTGGAAGATCAGTGCAGGTGGGGGCTAGTGCTCCACATTGTGTCCTTTAGCTGACAAAAATAAACAGACCAAATATTTCTGACAGCAGTGGTGCCTAATCATTCTGCATTCATGAACTTTGCCTGTTATAAACTGACCTCTGAAAGGCACAGAAATATATTCAGGCAAAAGGCTACAATGCATGAGGCTAGGAGAGAAAGTAATATGAATCTTTGAAAGGAAAACATCACCAAGAAAAGGAAAGTAATTTAAGTATGGTTCTGAATGTTCTGGGATAGGAATGTGTTAAAAACAAGGTTACACGAAAGAAACCATTTATGTGACAGTACAATCTTTGATCTTGCTTATGCTGGAACTTTCTGGAAAATGGAAATAAAGGAAACCTTGCAAGTGAACAAATATTTGAGATTGATGGCATATTCCAGATGAAGAGAGAATCAATAATTTAATCATTCCATCATCCTTGGCTGAATTGCCTCTCTACCTGTAATAACTCAAATGCTGATCCACCATATACAAGCAGCAGCAGAATAGACATTGTGAGAAGAAGGACTGGCAACTCCATCCTGGGAGTTATGCCTGTCTGAATTTTCATTCCTTAACCTGGCAGTTCCACACAGGAATAAAGCCAGATCAGCCTTATACCTAAGTCTTCAAGGAATAGATTTCCAACATTTACTGTAGCAAATGCAATTTCCTCATCTGTATCCAGGGCTGAATTGCTCACTGTCAGTACAGCTGCTGAGAGAAGACTTTTAGATGTGGACCTTCAGGTCTAGTGAAAGTGTAAAACCAGAAACCATAATTAATTCCTGCCCTAGGAATTGCTTTTGCACACGAAAAATTACTTAGGTATACATAGGTGTATATACATAGGTATGTCAATCCTCCATAATATAACTTTTTAAAGTTTAAATTTATTAAATTAAATTGAATTTTATAGTTTGTCTGAAGGCAGTAAACTGAGATAATCTTATTTTACTCCATTCTTTCTGGTCTCCCACTCCTTATAGGAAGTGAAAGAGCATTTGCAGGCAATGCATTGCAACTGATGATACAGGGAATAAATAGCAAGAGGAAGCTTAGGCACTGAAGGACAAAGTGGCTCATGCAGCTGAAATGGAAAGAAAGACAGAAAAAGAACTCAGTTTTCTTTATTCCTATTCTAGCATCTTTATTGATAGAAAATCTTAAAACATTTCTCTCCTCTAATGGAGTGGCCATCCCTGAGAGCAGTGAGTGGCTTAGAGAGAACTGTTTAAGCCATCTGTTATTTAAGTCTAAAATATACCTATAAAATGGGTGGTTTTTTTCATTGTTATAACTTGCTGAAGAAATATGGATCTCCAACAAAAGACTTCCATAATTTAAGTCTCTTAAGCTCCCCAAAAATCATTCCTGTGACAGCTACGTTGCTCTCATCAAACTTGACAAGATATATATTCATTTTTCCTCTGAGGAAGCAGGCTAACCCCATTGTGTGATATATAGTTATAGAAATAGGTAAAGTAGTATGAATATGTGGTAGCATGAACAAAGAATGGTTTCTAGTTATTTTATCTTTTCTTCTCTACTAAGTCTTAGAAGTGCCAAACAACAGAGATTCATCAGCCATCTCAAACATCACTTAATTTACATGAAAATCTGTCTGTTTACACAAATATATTGGGAGAGCAGTGATTAATTCTAGTAAGCTAGGCAGGTAATTTAATTATCTGGGAAGAATTCTGTCTTGAAATGTCTCATTAATTTGTTGTGAGCAGCTATCTCCAAAGTGCATCAATTAACCATATGCAAAGATATATTCAAATGTGGCACACACACAAACCCGACAGTTACAGATAGAAAACTGCTTTCAATAACTCAGCTGGAACTGTAAAATGCTTTTGTTCAGTCCTTCACAATCCAGGGTGTTCAGTCCTTGACTGCCCAGTGTATTTAGCATCTTTTAGATGTCAGCAACTCAGAAGAGAGCGAGAGGAGCAGCTCCTGAGGGGTCATCACTGAGCAGGGGGGTAGGTAGGAGCCTTGGATGTGCTGCAGGAGACACACAAAGATCTCCACCTGCCTCTGAAATCATTCCTGAAAAGAAATTCATCACAGCAGTGCCAAAAAAGATCCTACTGCAGAGGGCAAGGGTGTTGACAGGTAGAGAGAAAAGGACAGCGTTTTCCTCATAGTCTGTGATTCCCAAAAGAGGTCAGCAAAGAGACAGCAGACCCTTTCTTGGATCTGATCTATTCCCTGCACCAAAAGGAAGTTACTTCTCTCTGCATAAGCTTCACAACACAGGCAGGTACTGAGATGATGGGGTCACCCAGCTGACAGCTCACTCCCACTGTTTTTTCCCTTCCTTCTAAGTTATTTTAGCAGCAAGAAGCTCTCTAACTGTCTCATCCCTTGAAAGAGGAACACTTTAAATATCAGGAAAAACTGAGGAAAAAAGCTTTATGGTCTGTTTTAAGTGAGCTAAGCTTCTCCTGAAAGGAAAATAAACATATTTTGACCTGACAAAACCAGCTTTAATGGATCAAGGGATATACAGATTTAGGCTACATCAAAATCATTAGGCAGATAGCTGCTGCAGTGCAATGCTGCACTCCCTGCAGCCTGTGCAACAGCTTTCTCCTCTGTGGGAAGAGGCAGGGTGGAGTGGGGTGATGTCTGCTCACCTGGGCTCACCTGGATCCAGCCGTGTGCCAGAAGGCAGCTGGAAGTATTGTGATCAGGCCATTATTTCCAGGGGAAGTCCAGACAGCCTCCGAGGGAGCTAATGAGACACTGCAGCGCCTTGGGAGCAGCTCCCTGCATCTCAAGGCTGTCCCTGTTCCCCTCCTTGGCAGTGACAGGGTGGCCATGTCCTGCCCTGCACAGCAGGAACCCACAGCTCACAGACAGGAGGCAGCTGAGCCCCATCTAAGCGTGAGAGAAGGCTCTCTGCCACACCAGGGACATCGACTGGGACAACAGGGCAAAGCCATCATAACTGCCTGGCATTAGAAATCCAATCTAACAGTGGGTGCCTCTTAATTAAGGAGCTAAATCAGCAGGAACAGAGCTGGGCTTGATTGTCTCCTCGTCCTAGGGGTTTTAATTATGTGATTTTTGAAACTCCTACAAATGTATCATTCTATATGATCTATCTCTTCTGTAGCTGCAGGTGTTCCTCCTCTGGGTCTCCCTTCGGACCTAATGTCCAGAATTTACACAGCCAGGAAAGATTTTATTCATTGTAGAATAAACACATGACCTATGCCACCAAGGTACACCTGTCCAACAGGCACCAGTAGGATATTGAACCTGAAAACCATCCACTTTATATAGGAACAGTTAGAAACACTTCTGGGTTATTCAGAAGTGCTTCACTCCACCTCGATCCTAACCTTTGAACAGAGAAATTCTTAGTCCCATACTAAAACTAAAATGACAGAGAAAACCCAAACTGTTTGGCTTCCATCACTGCCCACATCACACAGAGCCACAGTGACACTCTGTCCTGCCCAGGCTCACAGCAGTAGGAATATTAAATTTAAATATTACTTTTTACTGTAAAACAACAATTAAAATATGGTATTCATAGCAATAGTTGGGAAACCCATTTCAGACCAGCCTTACTCCCAAGTGGAAAAAACACAGGTGACTGATCTCACAGCAAGGACAAGGAATGAGGTGTCAGCTCTGGCACCAGAGGCTGGGAACAGGTTAGGTGCTTCTTTCTGAGGAATATAAAATAGGATGTTCGCAATCACATCAACCGTGAGACGAACATGCCTCCAGCAATTACAAATTTTATGGCAGAACTCCCTTCTCAGTTGCCTCAGGCTGTTACATATACAGCTAAATAGGATAATTTTTCTGTATCATCTTTAGAGAGGCACATACAACACAGTCTAGAGCAAAGGCAGATATGCCATATTATCAAGTATCTGTTTTATCTGACAGGTTAATACAGCCAAAACTGTCAACTCCTCCTCCACACACACATGCACAAAGGGAGGGATACTGCTGATGCTAATCTTTGCTAATAGATCTACAGTATAAATAATTTAAACTAATTCACAACACTGTGGCCAGACATGCCATAGCTACTTCTCTGTCACCTTAGGTCTTGAGGAAAAGTCACTGATGCCATGAAAATCCTTGACTTAAGCTGATGGTGGCAATGTTTCACAATTGCTGGATTCAGTTTTAGGAAGCCAAGGGCTTCTCTGTTCTGCAGTAGTTGTGTACATGAGTAGAACCATACAGAACTCCAAGGGTCTGTGCTACAGATAGTATTTGTTTCTATATTATCTGGTCATCTACCTCTCTGATACCTGAGAAGAAAAAAAAAAAAAAAAAAAAAAAAAAGGGAAAAGATAGTAAGCCATGAAATATCTGTGACCTTTCAGAATAATTTATAAAGTCCAGTGAACAGGTTAAGCTCTTTAGGAGTATTTAACTACTGGGAACATACTCAGGTGGTTAGAACTGGTTGCTCTTTTCACTCTTTTCCTTCAAAATAGTCTGACCAACTTGGGATGTCCAGCATTACCCAGGTTTAGCTCTGCTCTAGACAGGTGAATAGCTCAGCTCATAAAATGAGATGAACTGTCCCTATTACTAATTGAGTACTGTTTTGTTTTCTTTTTCCCCCAGAAAATGGAATTTTGCCTAATAAAGTTAACAGTGTCAGAATTCAGGTAAATAGAGATGTACTGTATTTCAGATAAAGGGAGGAAATATATGTTACTTAAAAAAA
>VWZN01019500.1:470914-516813 GCA_013396955.1 Regulus satrapa | reverse complement strand
AAAAAAAAAAAGTAGAAAAAAAGCAGGAAGCAAGATATAATTCAGAGACAAACAAGCAGCTCTCTGTGATTGGGTCATGAAGTAGTGGTAACAGCAGCATGGTCCACATGCCATGACCTGGGACAGGGCTGGTGCTTCTAGGCTAGATTTTGAAGGTATCCTCTCCACCACACAGGCAGAGAGGTGTATCAGAGAGCACCACCACTCTGACATCCCCACTGCTGCACCTCACAGGGTGGTGGTCAGCTGTGAAAGGCCAACTGTTGGAAGGTTCAGGCTATGGGCAGGGACCTGGAGCAAAGCTGTGGCACTATGGTAGGTTTTCATGCCATGTGAGGCTCTGTGTGCTCCAGCACTGGAACTTCTGGAGCTGTGGTGGCTGTTTGGCCATCCCTGTTTTCCATTTCTCCAGCACTGCACTAGACAGGTTTTCTCCTATGGATGAAAAGGGATAAAAAACAAGGGACTATACTCTTTGAATTTTTTTAAACCTCTTAAAATTACTTAAGTTTAATGACTTGCTGTACAAAAAGCCTACATTTATAAATTTCAGTCCTAAAGTGCTTGTTATAGGCAGCATTTAAAAGCAACTGTGTCAACAACAAAGGCTGTTGTGTTATGTAGTTTAAACAGAGAACAACCAAGAAGCAGTTGATAACGACTGCAGAAGAAAAACCCCCTCTAGAATCATCTAAAACCCCTCATGAACTGATAATCAGGAGTTGAGGCTGAAACAATGCAAATATCCAAGGGAAAGAGAAATGAGATTCCAGCCTGGAGAGAGCCAGCTCATTGGTAGCATTACCATGAGGAAGGCTGTGGCCAGCAGGGCTTTCAGATGTCTGTAGTTCTCAGGACTGTGACACATTTCTGCAATTCTCTGCAAAGGGTACTCACACTTCTGATTACTGCAGTAAATGTGCCCTTCATCAAATGATACCTCCCAGCCCCCTGACTTTTGTCACTAGCTTTCGCCAAAGGGGCTGAGTTCTGTTGTGCTGCATTTTACACCTGGGTGAACCCAAGGAGGGGGACTATGGCTGGTGGCACTCTGACAGTTAATTTTGTAGTAAACAATGTCCTGAGAAACAACTGACTGAGTTAATAATTCCACTTCATGTGTTGCACAATGCATAGGATTCCTCAGCAGACATGGAGAGGTCAGGGATGGGTACCAGCCCTGCCTCTTCCCCTCACACCTGGAGGTGCACCTGTACACTTCCATGCCTCCCACCAAGTTTCCAGAACCACAAAATTGTCCAAACCAGGTCTGCCAGCAGCTCCTCTCAGGGCAAACAGGCAGGAACAGCCAATCTGAGCCACGATAGTTCTGCACTTGATAGAAAAATCAAAAATATGGAAGAGTAATTTCCGGCTGAGATCTACAAAGGATCCTAAGAGGGGTAGGATTCAATTCAATAGTGGGTTGGAATTACTTTGAAAATCACAGTCTTAATCACTGATGTACTGCTGTGAAAACTCAGCACTGCACTTTTGAGTAAAGGATCATTTTTATCACAGTCTTTCTTCACAACAGAATTATCCTGCACTGACAGTGATTAATAATCAAGAGCTAGTAATTAAGCTTGTATTTACAGAAAACACACAGACAAAAATAATGACTAAGGAAATGGTGCTGCAAACTGACCCTTCTCACTTCAAAGAATGTGAAAGGTGCAGCAGATCTTGCAGTCACTCCAAGACAAATATCTAATTACACTTATCTGCTCATCCTGAAAGCTGTAATGAGAACATTGCACATCTTAGAAGTGAAAAAACTAGCAACTACCCTTCTTGAGGGTTTCTATAAGAAAGAGTTACATTCGCCTCATAGAAAAGTGAGGAAATGCCGTCTGCTCACCCTGCGAGCCTTTCAGGACTCACCCTTTACTGAGAAACAGAGAATCACTTTGTAGAAGACTTCAGTAAGACAAAGAGACAGTTTGGGGGTTTTTTGGCCACTTCTAACATTTCTGCAAGACAAGGTAGATCCTCCTTCCAACCTGTCTTATTTGAGACATCCTTCTAACCTTTCTCATTTGAGGTCCCAGCTCCAGAGTCAGCCCCATGGAGCAGGTTTGCACATGTTTCTGCATGGGGCAGTGAAACTTTGGATTGGAGTCGCCAGTGTGGGCCATGGTTTTTGTGGACCCAACCAAGCAAGGAATCACTGTCGTGTGCTACAGCATGCAGCAGGCTAGGCAGGAAAAGAAGAGCACAGATACTAAATTCTCTCAACTCTCCCATCATTTCAGAGGATAACAGGTGGGCATAATGCCAGCCTCCCTCAGCAGTGCAACAGGAACATACTGCTTGTCAGATACAGGGAAGTCTATGGGGTGAAATCTGCCTTTGCATATCTGGGGACCAAAATGCAAGTTCACAGCGCAGGTGTGAGATGGATTAATTTCATGTTGAGATAAATTGCTGCCAAATCTCAGGCCATCTAAAGCAGTGGTAGGTAACTATTTGAAGTTATGAATCATGAATCGTGCTGGGCAGTCTCCATCTCAAGAGTAAGCAAACTGTAGATCTGATAAGCTTTGTATTACCTTTGTAAAACTTGAACCAGGCCCTGGGGTGTTTTATTACGTTACTGTATTTAAGATTAATAAACCTAGATGTGCTGTACAGTTCAGAGATCTGGGGGGCAAATCCCATGTTTTCCAGGAAAGATAGATGAAATAGATACCTCGTGAAATAAATATTTTATAAAATAATAAAAATAAAATAAAAATTCAGAATTTGTGTCTCAAAGGACTAATGTATTTTAACATTAATGCTGGAATTATTCTGAGGCCTCCAGTGTTTCATTTCCCTTGCCTTTGAGCAACATGATTAATTTAAATAGACAAAGAACCAAATGGTAAATCACAGTTCCTTTGAAGTTTAGAGCTAAGTCTGCTGAATCAGTATTAAGCTGCTCCTGCATTTCAATTAACTCTTTGAGAAACCATTGCTTCATGGAGACCTTCTGTAATTACTGATGTGAATGAGTGGAATTCCAGAGGTGATGAAGACCTTTCAGTTAATTGATTTTGAGGCTTCAGCTAGACAAGCCATGAAAAAAAAGGAGAACATAGCCCTGAAAGTGGTGATAAGTAGCTTAATTTTCAAGGCTTTTTGGTATTATTTTTAAAAAGAAAGCAGTGAATAAGAATGTTTATTCTCAGAGTTCTTTTGAGGAGCAGCTTCTGTAGTTGAAACCAACGTGTTAGTAGTTAAAAATAAAATCAATGACCTCAGCAGTCTCCTTTAGATGCAATCTTAAACCAGTGCTGACCTGAGTCTTTTTATTTGCAGACTTTTAATTATATGAAGACTGCCTCTTCCTTATTCTGCCATCGGTACAATGGAACAAAGCCACTTGCAACCTCTTTTCTAAAGGTTTTTTTTTTTTTTTTTTAAATCAGGAGACAACAGTCTGAGAGGTGAGTTACAGTTATGAATGATCTTGCCAAGGAAGTACCAGAATATGTTTTATTGTGTGGCAAGAGCACTTATCTCCTTTCATGAAATCAAGGTTGGACAAGAGCAAGGTTCATCTCCTCTCCAGGTCATCTGAGTTTTATTGCTTTTAAATATGTTGGCAGTGTACTGAAGCATTGACTAATATACTATAGCATGCATATTTATTTTATTTATAGCACCTTCTCTCTTTCTTATTTCCATGCCTTCCTAAAGTAAATGGTGATCAAATTTCAATAAAGCTTATAGTATGAATTTTTACAAATTCCTTGGGATTTAGACAACTTGGACTTTAAAAACTTGGTTATTATGTTCTCAAATCTGGTTTATATTCACCAAATTTTGTGCATGTGTTAGAGGTAGGAACTGTCACAAATCAGTAACTCCGACAAAAAAGCATTTTTGGGAACACTATTCACACTCAGATAAATGAAGCCATAATTAACAGGTTGCTCCTTCTGCGCAAGACATTGTAGATGTACATCTAGTATTGCAGATGGGATTGGTGCAATCACCAAATAAATTTACGCTCTGTGTTGGCAGATCTGCCCCCTTGGGTTCTAGGCCCCCCACCACCATGCTCACCTGGAGAGCTTTACAATTTCATTGCTTTGAGCCTTGCATGCCCAAACCTGGCACAGTATTTTTGCTCCTGAAGATGTTGACATGTGAACATGGATGGCTCTGAGGATTTGATCAGCAAGCAGAGCCAAGGGCATCCTGCCCCCAAGACACAGCCCATGAGATTCTGCATGTTCAAGGCTGTCCCCCCAGTATTAGACACGTGCATTTGGGCAGGGTCCCTGACGGCAGCTTCAGCATGAGCTGAATTCCTCTGCACTGAACAGCCCAGGCTGCTGCTGCCCTGGGTACTGGTGGACAGCTGCCAGCACCCACTTGGTGCCTCCACATGTTCAAATCCAGACTTGGGTCCCCCTTCCATCTCCAGTTCCAACATGGACCTACACAGTTTTACATTTATTGCTCTTTCTTACTCTTCTCCTCCATCTGGCCTTCTCTGGAGTAGAACTTTGGTTTGGAGAAGAAAACCTTTTATGCTGGAACTGGAATACAGGAACTTAGAATTCTGTTTTGACCAAGCAATTAATTTATGTGGTTTTTTGGGTTTTTTTGGTTTTGTTTTTTTTTTCATATTTTTTCCCAACTGTTTTGATGAAAAGCCTAAAATACCATTACAGACTCTTGCCTTGGAAGCCAGTCAATAGTAACCTGCCTCTTAAAGATATAAGCTGAAACTATTAACAATGTGGTGAAAAGATAAAATTTAGGGTATTTTTTGAGGAAATGCTATGGTTTGATTTATTTTTAATTCATTATAATGAACTGTTTCTTTTAGCCCTCGATGAATTAAAGTGACTAACATTTTTATCAGAACAGTTTATCAAAATCAGTGATAAATAATATTATTAGACTTAATATTCCAGCCTCATTTGCTTTTCACACATAATAAGAAATTCATAACAGCCAATAAAACATGGCTGTGTAATAATATTGTATTAAACACATAAACACTCTATTTGTAAAGCTGACATGCAATAAAAAATGACAAAAACTATCTTCTAACCAAAGAAGATTGCAGCCAGACTCAAAAAAAAAAAAAAGCTCAAAAATGTTTGGGCTCTTTATAATACAGAACTGTGAAAAAATAAAGGGTTTTCTAAATTTTTTTTTTAATGACATGAGAAAAGTGATAATAATTGTTTATTCCTTCTCCTCTCTGTCCTTTCTCTCTCCCTTCCTGCCTTTCTATCACTTTAAGGAGACAGTGGAAAGGGTCAACGAAGAAAGGAAAGAAGGGAGGGAAAGAAAAAGTAATGTATACAAATCCAAAATCTGTAAATTACTTTGAAGAAATAAAAGTATGTGTTTCAAGCCTACAAATGAAAATGACCTCATTTTTGTGTGTGATTTTTAAATTTCAATATTCTGATGTTTTCCAGCTTCTTGTTTAGATATCAGCTAATTACAGTCACATGAAGTATCTCACACCATGTTCAGATTTGTTCTTTTATTGAGTAGTCTATTAAAGAACTAGAGCAAGTTCATATGATGCAAATTAATTTTAGTATCACTACCAAGTCAGAGGCTTCACCAGGAAAAAATGAGCATGAGGAAATATGAAGCATAACTTCCAGTTCCTTTCCAATCTCTCTGCCCCATTTGCCTCCTGGGTTAACAGAGCCCAGCCTGATGTCCCCATCTGTTTCTAGCTAAGTGTTTCAGGCTCTGTCTTTTATAGAGGCTTTTTGCTACAAGCCCAGAAACATCCTAAAGCTCTGACTCGCACCAGACTCGTGCTGTTCTCCCATGAAAATACAAATTCCAGGCAGGGGAGGAAATTTCCTTGGCCTCTTTCAGAGCTGGCTGCTGCTCAGAGATACTCAAACACCACTGACAACACTTTAAATGTGTCTGTATTAGCAATTGCTGGTCCACTGACCTTGATGTCACCCACGAGCAGAGGCCATGCAGCCACAACGTTTTGCAGCATGTGAATCTGAGGGATGCAAAAGGTGGTATTAAAGAAAGGCAAGAGGTGAGCACTCCTCATTCCTTCCGAAAACAAGCTGCCACCACAGCGCCCAGAGGCCCAGCACACTCCTTTCAGCTGGGCTCAGGCAGAAACACACAGAGACATCAGTTCTCATTAGCTCTGCCACAAACAGGGCAATGGAGGCTTCTGGGAAAACTCCATCAAGGAGATGGATGAAAACAACCACAAACTATGTAATGTTTCTAATGTCTTCCAAATCTCATTAATATATTTCAACCTGTGTAGAGTGGTTTGAGTTTATATAGGATTTGATTTTTTATGATCAGTGACAACATAAGCAATCCCCAAACTGCAGTGGCTGAGATTTCCCCTGGAATTACACACTCACATTTCTCTAGAAGTGTTTTTTCAGCAATTCCAGCTACATAGTTATTATAGTTACATAGAGTACATAGAGTAACTGGTTTTTACTGACTTGTTTAATTGTTTATAACTAGAATGTAGTTTCAAAATGAATTTATTGGGCTGACTGGAAGCTGCACAGCTTACAAGTGTGTATGGAGCCTTCCCAGATTCCGTTTTACCATTTTCATTGCCAGAGGCCACTTTGCTCCCTATTTAGTTTGGTGCCTTTATAAAATAATGCCATCAATATATTCAGACTGGAATGAGAAGGCACACATTGACCTTCTTTTTTGCCAGTACCTCTGGGCTGTTGTTATTATGTTAAAGATCTATAGGTCAATAAAAAAGCTTATTAAGGTGAGGTTACTAAATGAAAACAGACAGACAGTGGGGTCAGTTGCCATGTGCAGCTCAAAGCAATATATATATATATAGACTTATCTTCTTACTTCCCTCTTTTTTAGAAGTGACTTTAGTGCTTTTTATTTCAGCCCCAGTTAAATGGGTTGTGTAAAATATGCCAAACTTATTTCAGGAACACAGAATCAAAATACCTCAATCTTATTCTATAGATCCTCTGCTGCTAGAAATTATTGATTCTGCTGATACAATAAAGTATGAATTCTCAGAAATTATTAATAAATTTCTTACTCTTTTTTTTTCCTTAATTATTTTGTCTTTAAAGGTAGGTGCAGATCTATATTGTTTCCTTCTCAAACATCCTCCCAGAAAACAACCCCCCAAAAACACCAGAAAAAAAAAAAAAACAACCTCTGAAAACTCAAAATCGTTGAAAAATGGAAGCACTCATCATTGACATGATTTCCACTCATTTTTGCCAGCTCTAATTAAAGCACACTGTAGTACAGAGTAGCACTCTGAGCTGAAATAAATGACCTGCCTGAAGTTCACATTTATCTGTTCATTTCAATGCAATTTAAGTAGACCATCTGACCTAGATAAAATATATATAGGTTCATTGCATAACATAGGTATGATGAAAGAACAGGTTCCTGAGAATATTTTTCATTATTACACCAAGAGAGTAAAAGGGCCAATACTAAGAAAAATAATGTTCCAAAGAGCATAGGAAAAGAGCAAATAGGGAGAAAAGAACTATTCAAGTAGATGGCAACAGGTCACATATTAAAACTTCAAAAGAGCTGGTCACAAGGGAAATTAAGAGAAACATTTCAGAGAGCATATGATTAAGATGTGTATAGAAGCGCTGCAGTCAGCAGTGAAAACTGTGCTCTTGCTTCTCCTTTGACTTAAATCACCCCATTTCAACAGCGTGAGGGTGTCAGACAAAAATTGGAAATGGGACTGCAGTGGGCTACTCCTATTCTGAAATTACCAGAAACTAAGGGGCCTGGACTCAAAGAAGAAGCTCCCATTTGTATTGCACAGTGACTTAGCCAACATTAGTGAAATATGGATTTAAACTGCTGCTGGCAATTCCCCTGTTTCCTTGCTCAAAGGAGATATTTCCACCCATGGTGGTGACTGTCAGTTCCGACCCCAGGTACTTCCTCCAGCTGATCCCATAAATGATTGTGGAGTGGGGGAATTTAACAGTTATACAGTCAACGGCAAGTAAGAGGTGAAGAAAATCTCAGGAGGGGAATAAACAGCTTCCTCCAGGAGAATCCTCAGAAAACTCAGAGCAACAGAAGAAAAAGGCTGCAGATCTGCCCTTGCAGGATGCAATTTATCCCAAGAAGGACAATATCAATGGCAGCACCAGTTCTTTTGCTCAGTCTCTCTCTAGCATCTAAAACTTTTCCACTGTATATTTTTTGACTCCTCGATTTTTTTAAACAATATCCTTACATTAGATCCAGTCAAACTTGAGAAGTAATCATGCCCTGGATTCAGGCTTATGCTTCCCTAGAGAGTATAATTTTGGCCTATCAAAATAAAACCCCAATAAACACCAAAAGAAAAATCCCCAAGTATTTATATTTACCCTCATATTCAAGTGTTTAAATCTACTCAACTACCTTGAACTACCGAGGCACCAAAAAAAAAAAAAAAAAAAAAGGAGACATCAAATAACAAACTCCATATTTTATTTTTTTTCTGCAATGTAATAGAGAAGACAGTTTTACTTGCTGCTCCAAATTGACAAAGATTCCCATGAAATTATCTTATTTTCTTCTCCTTTACCCTCCTTTCTTCCTCCCTCCCCCTCTCTGCAGCCAAGTCACTGATCTGGTTTCTGAGGTCCTCCTGGCAGAAGCTTACCCATCTGTTCAGCAATGTCTCTTTGTAATGATGCTGGCATTGTTTTTTCCCTGCATTTTGTTCTAATGGTATTAATCAGAAATGTGAAATATTTGAATTGCAGCCGACTTTTCATCAGAATTGTTTGGGTAAAGCTCTGGAGAGCAGAGACCCTTCACTTTACCTTAACAAGCATTTCAGAGATGGGCAGAGGTAGGCAGTGGGGAAGCAGACCTGAGTCATCTCCTCAGTGAAAGCTTTTTTTACTTCCATATGCATTAAACAGGAAAGGTTTACTTCAAAATACTTGCAAGAACAGACAGAGTGAACTGCTGAAGTCAATTAAATCAGGTTATTCAACATGTTGTAATGGACTGACATTTTTTTGTTTAGTTTTTTTTTTTAGCACAATGATTTTTTTATATCAGAGCTGATCAGGGCAGTGCCTCTTTCAAAGGAATAGGGCATTAAATACAGCAGGTGAGTATAAACAACCTTGCTCTCCCTTCAACCTGTGATAGGTACATTTTACCTTCAAAGAAGGCTTAGGAATACATAGACTTCTGGGATGTATTTTCCTCCCACTATACTAATATAAATCAGAGGAATTCCATTTTAACCAATTGATTTTCTGTGAGACGGCATAAATGGAACATCACAAGGTCTGCACCTTTTTCATCTTTTCTATTTTGAAGCTCATAATTTTCATCAAAAATTAGTGACGAGGAGCGAATAATACTTTATATATTTAGCATATGCTATTCTATAACTCTTTCTACAAATCCTGCATCACCCTTGAGGAGAGATTTTAATGCATACTAATAGATAAGGAGAGATCTATAGGTTAGCTGGGTGAGGAATATGTAAACTCAGAAGGCATTCACTGCTCTCTAGTGGCAAGAGCAGGAAGTCTTAATGCACTGCAGCCCATAACCACACATAGTTTAAAATACAGGATTTTAAAATTTGTTGCTCCTTTAACAGAGAAAAGCAAGGTCAGTGCCCTACCAGTGTTTCTGATGTCAACTCTTAACAGCCAGTGTTTTTAACTGACAGTAGGGTCTGCATTTTAACTATATTTATGATTCTGTGAAAAGTGACTGCAGCATTTTCCATGCTGAAATGTTTCTATAAAATAAGAAAAACATTTCTATATTTGAAAAAAGAATGCCTGATATAAGATAAAACAAAATTTCTAAACCAAGACAATAATGTACATATTCTAAAATTTGGTTAAAGTAACTCCTGTCAAATCAACTCAGTTCAATGTTACAAGCTTATAGGTGAGCTAAATATATTCTCATCTTTTGCAGCTGTTTCTAATGATATATTTTAAGAACACTTAGGAGACTTATTTGTAAAAGGATATATTATGTTGTTTTTGGGACCCAAAAGTGTCTAAAGAAATTTTTCATTTTCTAATCCAGAACAAAGTCTAAGGAACAGTGTTTATTTCTAGCTCTCCAGCAGCCAGTGTGTTGATTCATCATTCTCTGCTTTATGAGAGGGAATTTTTGCCATCAGGAGCAGCAAAGTGGACCTTGGCTTTGTGTTCCAGCCTATTCATCCTGCTGCCTGTATGAGAAGCCATATTACTTATCAGATGCCCATGGCTGCAGACATCAGTTGAAGGTGTTGTGAAGTTAATCTTGCCAATGTTTCGGAAGAAAAACTCTCAGGATTCAACAATGGTCGGTATTTGATTAATAGCTTTGGCAGTTTGTAAAATTCATTTTATTGTATGGTGTATGAAAGAGAAATCCTACATGGTGTGACTCGTGGACAACAAGCCCTATGTTGAGAGCCAGTTTAAATGAACTTATATATGTGTTTTTACATATGGTCCTGAAATAAAGCTGTGCATGGAGGGAACTCATTAAGGAAGAGCCACTGGATGGGAGCTCTTATTTCACTTTATAGTCAATGGAGAGAAATTTATGCTTCCCAGAAAGAAGGTAGAGGCAGAAATTTATTTGACCTCTTCCAAATAAATTCTCTGGGCTGAGATGATTAACAGCCAGAAATGCCCATTTCTTTGCATTGGTAATATAGGGGCCAGGAAAGCCAGCTTAGAGATGAGTTTGCCCAAAGGAAACTTGCTGAGGTCCTCAGGACTGAGCAAATTGACCATGGTTCAGATCTTGGATGCTGAGCAAAGCTCCTCACACAGGTTTGATATCCATCCAGTCCAACTGGCCTTGGAAAGGCAGAATGCAAGCAGTGATGCAAGAGAGATGCTGTTTAGCTGTCAGGTCTGCTCTGGTGATTCACTCTGCAGATTTGGTCATGAGAAAGTGCAAGTCATGCTCCAGCTCACCAGGTATCATTTATGTAATGTACTTTCCATTTGTGTGATGGAGCTGCATGTTATCCAGGGAAGGAGACAGTAAATTACTTATTTATCAAGGAATCTCCATAAATGCACTACATCAGCTCAAAAGCAACAAGATCTGTTTTAAAGATATTTTAACTCTTTTTTGTCCTTGCAACAGCCACTCACAAAACAAATTATCAAGATTTCAAAGAAAAAAAAATGTAGTAACACATTAACACAGAAAAATAGTCCTGTCTGAAGATATATTTTAACAATTTCACAAGTACATAAATCAGCTGTATATTCCGAATTTGTTCCCCATGACTTTTCTTCAGTCAATGGGGAGGGATAAGCATTTTAAAAATGACAAGCACATATGTTTTGGTAAGGAATCTTCATACCTATTTCTGGAGGTGCCATCCCTCTCCTCTACCTACAAAGAGCCAATCCTCGGTACTTCCATGAGCAAATAGGAAGAGATGCTCCAGCCCTTATCTCTGCCTCTTCACTTTCTGTCCTCTCTTCCCTCTAGCTCATGTTTTTGGGACATAGAGAACCTTCTAGGGCCATAACTGCAAAAAAAGAAAAAAAAAAAAAAAAAAAAAGAGAGATAGTTTTAACCTGAATGCCTTCTGTAAACCCCATTGCTGTGGCCAGTTTCTGCCAGCATCAGAGGGGAGGAAGCACAGAAACACACAGGTAGGAAGGAGTAACCAGTTCCAGGGGGGCCACTTCGACCTAAATGCTCAGCAGATATGGCAGCAAATCCCATGATGAGCACAGGGAATTTAACTGAAGTCTCCAATGATTCTTTATCACAAGATTAGCACAATTGTACTACTTTATTTATGTCCACATGTGATGTTTGTCTTTTGCAAATTGCACTCCTGGCTGAGCAACTCCAGCCACACTTGGCATATGTGAGCTTGACTGCTTGGGGAGCCTTGGGTTGGTTGTTGCCCTGAAGGGCAAGCAGGGAGTCCAGAGGACTGCCTAAAACTGTGAAAATAAACAACAATTGTTGTATCTTTTGTGGTTTATTTTCAATGCATGCACAGTAGATTTATTCACTGTCAGCCTACATTCACAGCTTCATTTTACAGAAAAGTTTCCACCAGCTCATCCTAAACACACCTCTATCCTTCTGAATCAAACATTTTTCAGATGTTCGGAGATAAAAAATTACACATACCTTAGAAACCTCAAGTGTTGATCAATCTTGAGCTTAACAATTATAGGTTTAAAGATTTCATTTGGAGTTTACTGAGTGCTAAATTTATTCTGGACTATATTTTCACAAAAAATAGTCCTGTAAACATCTGCCTTCTTATCTCAATTTTAATGAAAAAGGTTCGGGGTCAGTACTCTCTAAATATGCAAACAGGCTGATGGGTGGGATTTTGTCTGTTTCCAACATGTCATTACAATCCTGCACTTGTGAGTCAGCTGTGACATTCTGCAATTGATCCCAGGGTAGAACTTTAAAAGGGCTGTTAGTGTTTGCACTGTTGAACAAATATTCTATGATCCTTGAAATCCCCAAATCTCATCTCTGCATTCCAGTGCAGTGTGTACAGAACAATTGTGCCAACACTGCTCTATCCCATGTGAATAACGAGGAGACAGATTTCATGTATCAGGGTAGAGATAGGGGTCCCCAAAAATTATAATTATCCCACGATGCAGTACGGTGTTGAGGGCTGTAGGGCAGTGCCAGGATGCCACCAAGCCTGAAGACTTTGACATTTGCAGGTTTTCAGTGCCACAGAGGTGTGCAGAGCCCAAGGGCCTGCACAGTGGCTCAGTCTGCCCATTTCCTTAGGAGTTCAGAAAGCCAGATCCGAAAATAACAGACAGAAACTAGTGAGAGGGCAAAGCTGGGCTCCAAACAGATCACAGAAAGTGATCAAGTGATCAAGAATTCAAACACCCAGGCTGCTCTAAGGAAGCTGCTCCAGTGCTCTGGAGCAGCTGTCTTGTATTTTATTGGACATAAACTCCTTCTGCAAATATGGGGAAATGCTCTCTTCTGACATCTGTCTTGTTTTGAGAGAGATTATCAACAATAGCTGGTGAGAGCTGTGTGCAGCTGAGGATGGAAGGCAAAAAGATATCTTTTGCAACTTTTCAAGAGTATTTTGGAATGATCCAGACAATTCGAAACTGAGATACATTTGCCTCTTTCCTGCCTTATTCTGAGTGAGAGGTCCCCAGTTTCTGTTTTCCTTTTACTCTGCACTTTCAGACACCCATATTTATATGCCTTTCCAAGTAAACATTCACAGCTGTCACTAAAGGACTACAGGAGAGAAAAATATCCTGCTTGCAAGTAGAAATATTGCTAAACTAAAAACATGAGAGAGGGTAAGTCCCAAAAGACTGATACTTTATGGCTCAGTCGTGAAGTAAATCTCATAATACAAAATACAAAGGGTGTTGAAAGCTTATGGGATATTTCCTGTCTTAGTGTGGTTGTCTCTTGAGATAAACCTTTCAATAGCATCCACTTTTTGCATGAAATAGAAAAATATATTTACAGCTATTTCTGCACTCACTTTAAAGCACAGTTTTTTAATGAGCTTTTCTTGACTCTAATAAACCTCCAACTTCCAAACAACCATGTAATCTATAAAATCAGTATTTTGATGTGGGGCTGAGGTGTGTGTGTGTGTGCTCAATTTGGTATATGAAAGAAAGAAGCAGTTTTATTCATGTATTTTACTAAAGGAAAGGGAATCTTTTCAGCGATGAAGGTCCTTCAGTGCAGGGCATCTGTGAAACTGTTATATGAGATGAGCTGTTCTCCAAGACAGAGCTGTGACTTTAACACAAAGAGCTGTAATATATATATATGTGTGTGTGTGTGTCTGTGTGTGTGTGTGTGTGTGTGTACATGGCAATAGAAACAGTTCATAATTTACAGTAACATTTTTACCCTGAAATGAAGGAGGAATTCAGTTGAACTGTCAGACTTCCCTTTTGTTTCTATCTCACCAAAATAACTTTATCCAACTGAATAACTGAATTTTCCATGCTGCTTATTATTCCTGTAACCAAAGGGTTTGGGGCTTTTTGGGACCTGTTTGGTGTGGGGTTTGTTGTTTATTTGTTTGCTTTTGTTTTTAAAAGCAAATATAAACCACACACACACAGAGAAAGATTGCAAAGTATTTCTTAAATTACCAACTTGCTCAGATGATTTTTTACTGCATAGTTCAACATATCTTCAAAATGTTATTATTCTTGTTTTGCTGCGAGATTTCAAAGCTATAGGGACTGAACAAGCAAGGAAAGTAATGCCACATGAGCTGATAGGTCTGCATGCAGACACAAACACTGAAGATAAACTTTAGTAAATACACTTTTCTGAGACAGTGTTCTTATTTTTTTATTGAGAGGGTGGATTTACATCTAAGTATTGTGGGTAGTTTTAAAATATATAACATCTTTATAACAATCCTGCTTTATTTCATGATCTCTGCAGCTATCATTTAGGAAAGACAGAGTTCAGAGGCACTGTAAACATCCCACTGCAGGGCACAGCTCACTTTTCTCTGATATGAGCAAGCAGGAGACAGTGGGAGGTTTTAAAGACACGTACAGGTGCTTTCCTCATGAGAGATAAGAGATTTGGGTCTTCTTTCATCCTTCTGGGAGGCAGGATTTAGTGTACACTAACACAGTGCCAAAATTATAGCTACACCTTAAGAGTGCTTTCTTATTTAAAAGGAGGTGCCAGATCCCAAACATCTCCTGCTTTGCTGCTTATAACAAGCCTGTACTGCCTCTAGTAGCTGCAGAGTGAATGGGGAACTGCAGATGTGATGTCTGGAAAAAAGTGGTGCAGAGGATGAACAAACAGGCCATATGATGTTTAACTTTGTCACAGCTTGAGACCTTTCATGCTCAAATAAATCCTTCATCTTCCAACTGCTTTTCCTTATGTAGCATAATCCTGTCTCAGTATTCTCTGCTCCTCAGCATTTTGAGTTGGTTTCCATACAGCTTGCATACTAAGAATTCATAGGCAATTCTACTCATGAAAAATTATTCCTTTTAAAGCAGAGGGCAAAGGCAACATTTTCCTAGGTTGTTGCCTGATAGAAAGACAGCCGTTAAAATAAAGCATTCCTACTGCAAAACTGCTTTTAAATTCAAACTACTACTCTTGCCAGAATTGTGAGTTTGATGATCCAGGCCTAAAACAAGAAAAAAAGAAGGATAATCAGCGCTTAAGAAGTCCAATGACAACATATAGCAGAGGGTGACTGATGAATGGACAAAGCTAACAAGCAAGCCTAAGTGTCTTTTTCACCTTCCTATTTTACGACCTGTGAAGACATTCACATTAATCAGATCTCCAAGCCATAAAGCTGAGGGAGCTGAGACATGGCAAGTGCAAGCAGGAGCTGTGCTCGCATGGGCATCCCAACATGATGCAGGAGTGAGCAGGTGCAGACTCCTGGCTGACCTGGGAGAGGCTGGGGATGGAGAGGGAGTGAGGGCAGGTGGCTGAGCCCCAGGACTTGACAGCTGAGTTCAGTGCATCCTTGAGGAAAGCTAGAGCTTATCACCAACTACCCTTAGGAGTCCCTCATCTAAAAGAAGAGGACATAGTTACTGCTGAACTTTGGGAATGCACAACAACTCTCCAAATTTAAATTTTATTCACATCACTAAAAAAAATGGAACTGCTACTGCAATCCTGCTAGCAGCCATAGAGGCAAAATTGTTCCTGAAGAACAGCCTGCACAGTCCTTTCTGCCCTGAAAAGAAAACAAACTATTCTTGCTTGCTTGTATAGGCTTCTCTCAATCTCCTCACCATCAGGCCAGGTTGTTTTTCCCACTGATCCCCTCTCTGTCTGCACAAGAATTTCTCATTTCCCACCAGACAGATCTGAGACAGGTCAAGTTGGCTACTGCTCTTGTGGAGACCATGGAGCACCAATTTTGTTTCATTTCAGATCAACAAATGATCTATGTGTAAGAAAAAGTGGCTGGCCCTGAATTTTTTTCCTCCATCTCTGCATTCATTTTGTGTGCTTGCAGAGGTGACAGGCAAGTTGCACACATCTTCCATTACATTTATAGGTGTCACACACACAGAGTCAGACTTACCTCCTTTCTGGGAAGAGAGCCTCATTCTGTGCGATTACACAATTGAATCTATTTCTTAATCATGAATATAATTATTTATTAGTTGTGAAATCTGTTTCTAGCTTTATGCAGGCAGAGATTTGCCAGTCAAAAACCTCCCTGGAACTTTATTCACTTGTTATTGTAGCTGGATCTGTATGTGCTTTTGCATGAAGTGATGAGGTGTTAGGAGAAAAGCACACTTTTTTATTCCTTGTAGCTATTCTTTCATATACCCGCATATTAATATAAAATTAATATTTTACAGAAGAATGTGTAGTTTGCTCTATGCTAGATACTCTTCTTGCTTTGCTGACTTTTTACTATGTGGTTTTCTAAATTTAAAAATCTACAAAGATAAATGTTCATTTCATAACTTGGAATTCATATAAAATATTCTGTATAAATATGGAACAACAGGAACAAAAATGGGCTGTTCTGCATGTTTTGGAACAGATAAAAATTGCAATAATGCAAAATAAGAAGCATAGTGTTTTATTAGAGGCTGTAAAATCAACAGGTATTTTATAGCTGAGAGTTCATGCCATTTGTGCAGACAATGAATGTTTGTAAATTTTAAGCTAGGCTTGAAAATGTGGCCATTTTAACAGCAGAAGTAATTAGAGAAAAGAGGTAAAATACTGAGAACAAATGTTGTTGTATAAAACCCACTCACTCCTGAAGTTAATGGGAAGCTGAGACACTACTAATTAGCACAGCAGAGGTGTTTTGAAATCATAAAATTAATTTATTAGCAAATTATTATCACTAGATATAATTTTAAAGTATTGTTTTAAAACAGAAAACATAAAGTGTTATGTCAGGAGGAATTGAGGATTTCTTCAAGAAGTGTTTTGCAAGATCCAATAAAAGAAGCGGAATGGAAAACATTTAACTTTCCTCAACCACAGCAGGCAATTCTTCCTAGATTCCTCAAGGAACAGCTATTTCAGCAGCAGGAAGGTAATTTCTCATGAAAAGATTTCTCTACTTTGTAGAAAGACAGAAATCTACAAACAAATGACTGCAAAAGCCTATAGGTATAAAGAGATATATAGAATTTTCCAGTCTGTATCCTACAGGGGTAGCTGAAATACTATTACTAACAGCCAAAAGTAAAGTAAATTTATCAATACTAGTGATAAAGTTTAATGTCTTAATGGAAATTCAAATGATTTCTATGATTGTAGCTACTTCTAAGCAACTGATTTCCCAAGATTCAACTCCTGATAAAACAATATTTAATATAATGAAATTTAAATTACTGTGTGTTTAAGGGTTCCTGAAGAACAGCCTTTTCAGGCACTAACACCTAATTTCAGCCACAAAAAAGGTTGCTTTCTAATGCTGACAGGTGGCTCCAGGCATGAGGGTGAAGGGCAGGGCCCAGGTGGAGCTTCCTCTGCCTCGCTGGTGAAGGGGGAGTACACGAGAAGGAGCAGATGGTCCTGCAAATCAATACCCAGTTGTGCAACTGGTGTCATCAAAGGGATTTGGCTTTTAAAAACACAGGATCTTTTGTGAGGATTGAGGACTGTTAGGGAGAGATGGGTCCGCCTGACAAAGCCAGACATGGGAGTGTTTGCTCACATGCTGACCCACCTGGTGAGATGTGCTTTAACCTAGAAATTGTGAGGGGTGGAACAACCCCTGGGAGACAGCACTGAACAGGGTGGAAAGGCAAGGAGGAGGATGGCAGGGACAAGAGACACCTCAGAATCAATTACAAAGGTAAAGAGACATCCACTTTAAGAGTATACAAAGACCAGCAAGCTGTGGAGGAAGCAGAACTCTGCATGGAGTCAGAAATATTGGAATAACAGACACGGTGGAACAGCCTGCACAGCTGGAGGGAGCAAAAAGATGGAGCAACCTCTTCAGAAAACATGGGTGGGAAGACAAGGAGAAGGGGTTTCCCACTGTCTGAAGGTTCAGCTTGGATTTACAGAGCTCTTCTATGGGATGAATGTCCAGCTGGTGGAGAGCCTGTGGGTCAGGAACAGAGAGGGGGCTGGGAAGGCAGACACTGTGATGGGTTGGTGTTACAGACCCCATCGTTATGGTGAAGAAATGGACAGAGACTTCTTTAAAATTAAGGGTATTTTTGGTCTCACCCCCTGGTTCTCATGGGTATCTCGACCCAAGATCTGCTGGATGGACAGATGTGGAACACAACCAGTCAGTGGATTCTGAGCATTCTCAGGGGTAACTTCTCAATACAGGTTGTGGCCTGACCAGGCCTCCCAGGCATCTGTTCTTGGTCAAAGTGGTCAGGGAAAACCATCAAGCAGCAGCAGAGCTTTCAATGAGAGATTGAGTCCATGTCCATTCTGGGAGGTTTCCAAGGCCTGGCTGGACAAAACCCTGAGCAACATGGTCTGATCCTACAGCTAGCCTTGCTTGGAGTAGGAGGTTAAACTAGACACTTCCTGAGGCCTCTTCCTACCTGAATTGTCCTATGATCCTATAATGTGCTGAAAAACAACTTGCACAGATGGATCATTAAAGTCAGTTTACAAATATCCCAGTTCACTCAGCCAAACCAAATACCATCTGTTTACCAAAGAGGTGAAGCTGACAGAAATAAGGGTCATAGTTTCAGGTTTCTGCACCATGACAACCTGGGTCAAATGCACAGTAAAACAGCGAGTTATATCAGCCAATTGACACACAATGACAGACATACAAGGAAGAAACCATTGTTTAACAGTTTACTGATGTCATTAAACAATTCAGTTTAAGAAACATAGAGTAAACACCCCAACTGGGGATGACTAAAAATCTGTATTGGTCTTACCAAGATTAAAACATTATTGAAATAACTATTTTTGCATGAGGTCTGCTAGTAATAAAGTCAGGTGTGACTTTGACTTTATTTATAAATGTAATTCTTTAATTTTTGGGAGAGAGGAGATACAATATAAATTGAACAATAAATCTTTTTAAAATTCATATCTCCCAGCATGAGTTAAAAGACTTTTCTGAGGATTGTGTTTTATATTTTACTTTGAAATGTATTGAGAAACTTGAAAGAATTTAGTTCTGCTTGTGCCAATTCACATCCAGTTCTGAGCTTTGTCTTCTTGCCCTCTGAATTTTGTCTTAACCCTTCGAATAAAGCTTTTCCACTTTAGATGGATTTTTATAGGAAGTCATGAGCAGTTGTTTGCTTTCATTTGGAAACCCGTGCCACTTTGTCTGTAAAGGAATATTCACAAGGATTCCACAATGTGAATGAACAACAAGGCAATCAGAAATGAGGGCCAAATGTTTGTGGGTAGTAGATGATCCTCACTCTCCTGACGGCTCTGAGTCACTGATTCAGAGTTCAGATGGCTCTGAACACTGAGTCCTCCTTTGCTGAGGGTGCCCTCAGCCCCTCCAGCTGATGCAGTGCAGCAGTGCACAGGCTGAGACCATCACAGGGCTACAATCTATACACAATTCTGATTTCTCATCAGCTCATACAGCGGTACCAACGACTGAAAAAATCTAGAAACAGCCCATTTTCTTGGGAAGAAGTGTACATTATTGCCTTAGCATTTTAGGTCTTGGATGGTTTTTCTTTCTATATGGTGCTTTGTTTTAGCCAACACCATGCTGTTCTCATGAAGGTATAATTTCACCAGCAATAATGAACTAGCCCTCTCCAATAAGGCAAGAGCCTTTGTAGTAAAAGAAAAGGTCACTGGAATTCTGGCATGTATTCAGAGGTTTAAATGAAAAAAAAAAAAAAAAATGTTTGGCAAAACACTCAGGAAGTGAGTTCCATGCAACCTCCCAAGAAGAAAACATCAAAATCAATCCACATTAACTAAAATAATGCACCATAATATACCTTAATTTTATTTCTCATTTTTGTTCTCTGGCTTATGGACAAACACAGCTGTTTCTGTGATGCTAAACAAAAGACAGCTTTATTATAACTAAATACAACCCAGATGGGAGTGTCTCCTTGTGGTAAATCACACACTTAGTGCATGGTTTAAAAGAGACTTCTTTCAGAGATCCTGCGCTTTCAGAAGGGTTTCTCTCTGGGCTGTAAAGCAGCAACCTGCCTCCATCAAAACACCAGTGCACCTACAGCCTTGTTCCCACAGATCAAGTGTTAAAACACTGTGTTTGGTAGGGAATGCTGCTGCTGTAATATGATATATTACAGAGAGAATTCCTGTATCTGCTCTGAAAGCAGATTTCAGTATTCCTGAATTCCTGTATCTTTCCATATAAGATGGAAACTTTGGAAAATTCAATTTAATTAAAATCTTTAACAGAGCTAAAATAATAAATATTTTAATCCTTTAAAAAGTAATGCTAACCTAGAACATAAAGAAATTTTCCAAACCAGGTAATACTGAAAATAAAGAAGTCGGCTAATTTATCCCAACAAACTTTCAGTTTCTTCTGAACACGTAGCTATTTTTCAGAAAAATTACTATGTGCCTTCTTGGAAGAATTGCCTTCCTGAAGAATATACAGCTCACAGCATGGTGAGAAGCTGCAAGTTGGAGAAGCAAAAACACATGTAAGACACAAAGAGACAAACCACCACTAGGTGGCAAAGTGGTGTTTTCAATGTAATAACACCGGGATCCAGGTTCATTGATGCGGTTTTTAGAAACTTGTTTGCCCAAGCAGGGGTGGTAAGATATAAATAGTGCATTGTAGTGTCGCAGTGTGTTTCAATTTGCTGGAAAACAACCATGGGTTTGTAGCCTGACTTCACTCTGCTGCTGGTAGAATTTCCCCTGCTGTGTAGCCATTCTTTGGCAGAAATCAGTAGTCAGTATCTGCTCATATGCAAGACCGACTTCCAGTTTCATTTCCTTCTGACACACCGAGTTTGAAGAGACTGCTAATCACTCACAGCAGAGCATTGAAGACTGAAGAATTTTCTTACGTTTTGTCTTGTTTGGTACGCAATAGGATGGGAGCCACTCTGACCTCGTTAGAATCATGTGAGTATGAAACAGGTGAGCTGGAGAGATGAGTCAGTTCCCCCTTAAGGATAAAAGCCTAGGTAACATTTTAAAGATGCTGTGAAATAAAATATTAAAACTTTTGGTAATACCAGATAGATAACACAGATTTCCCTGCCAGCTGGGATGGGATATGGTGCTGTGAGCTTCTGGCCTGATCTCCATGGGCCCTGAGCATCCATCAGTCCACAGAAACAGGCCTGCAAAGTGCGAACAGTGCAAACACTGCGCTGCAGGAAAGGCATAAAACCCCTGCAGTTAATATCTAATCTGAAACGTAAATGAAAATAGGTCTTGTGGGACATCCTTGAATACACATCCTTGTGTAAGGACACAGGACTCATCACTGCCTCTTATTCTTTTCTCTTGGCTTTTAGTTTCCATGGTGATGGAATAACTTTTTCTCTGCAGCCTGTTGTCCAGCCAACACTAAATCTATTCCATCCTCATCCTTTACAGCGTGCCCTGTTAACTTCAGATTTGTCTGTTCTCTTCTTCACATTCTGTATTGGTCTTGAACCACTTACTTGTCTGTTCTGCAAACTAAAATTGCCCTTATAAACCTGCCTTGGGCTGCAGAGCACCTGTCACCCCATAGAAATATAGGATTTAAAAGACCCACAGACTGCAGAGTACAGGCAAAGGGAAAAGTGTACTACAGCTGTTGCAAATCACACAGAGGCTAAGCACAGCTTGCTTTGCCTCTGAACCTTTTTTCATTCTCCAAGAAGTTAATATTTAGAGTAAACAGCATGATTTGAGTGTGCTCCAGTATGCAACGCTCCCTGACTGTCGGTGAGCCAGCAACGTGCAGCAGCTGGGAGCAACCCGGCCCAGTCTCAAAGGCAACTTCAGTCTCAGACAGTAAAATCTCAACATCATGTCTAAATTATTTTGATCCCGCTGTACCCTGTCAAATCAACACAGTGTGCTCAAGTGAGGAAATAAAATGAAGAGTGTGGTCCCCATGGGCATCTCACAATAACACTCTCAGCTTTGCACTGCAGCACTCCAGGGACTGCTGGTCAGCCCTGCCTACACTCGGGGCCACATCCAACATGT
Organism: Regulus satrapa; assembly: GCA_013396955.1. Taxonomy (NCBI): domain Eukaryota; kingdom Metazoa; phylum Chordata; class Aves; order Passeriformes; family Regulidae; genus Regulus; species Regulus satrapa. The sequence goes on along the minus strand of VWZN01019500.1, from coordinate 494,706 downwards.
AGTTCATGAAGTCATGAAATGACGTTGTTAATGCATGAAAAAATGTAAATGCTAACAAACAGGAATATGAAATCAACATGAACTGGCAGGAAAAAATGGAAAAAAAAATTAAACCTCTGAATACTTCCCTATACATATGGACTTAAATTTGCTATTGGAAGATCATAAATTTTCAAATATTCACAAAGGTACCACAATTATAGATTGGCTGACTTTAGTGCCTTTGGTTTATACTCACAATGAAATTTTAAATTAATATTTGAATCTATAATTATAGGATCCAGAGGAAAATTCACTTTCTATTTACAATAGAAAATAGATGCTGTTTGGGAGGGGGAAATGTCAGGCTGAGGTTGTATATTCTCTTACTGACTAGCAGGTCTGATACACTGTGCCTGTCTCAGTTTGAGCGAGGCAAAGCCTCATTCAGAGACCATTTTTATAGAATCAGAATAGTTTCAGCTAAAATGGACATTAAAGACCATCTAATTCCAGACCCCCTGCCCTGGGCAGGGACATCTTCCACTAGACCAGGTTGCCCAGAGCTGCATCCAATCTGGCCTTGAACACTTCCAGGGATGGGGCAGTTGGAGCTTTTCTGGGCAAAACATTCTGAACAAAATATCAATGGATCTAAAAGTAACACTCAATGGGGTTTTTTTCTGAGGTTTGTTTTTGTTTGTTTGTTTGGGGGTTTGGTGGGTTTTGTTTGCTGATTTGGTTTGGTTTGTGGTGTTTGCTTGTTTGTTTGTTTGTTTTTCTTCTAATTCTTATATATTGTAACTCCAAGGCTTAAATATTAATTTTCACAAAAGATAAACAAGAACCATGTTTGGCGTTTTGAAAAAAAGTCACAGGACAAGACCCAGATGAGTAATATTCAGCTTCTGGCTTGATAAATGCACATTATTTCTGCAGAAATACAATCAATATTACAGGGTTCACAGCTTAAGATACACCCAAAAGTCTTTCCAAGAAGATGAAGAGAGGTTTCATGACTATGTTGGGTGGGTAAATTATTTCCATCAGTTCTGCCACACTTGCCAGTATGTTTAGGCCAGTGTGTTTCTGACAAAACAACCCAAACATTGATAAACTCAACAAGCCCCAGGCAGGTCTGTTCCCTCCCAGGAACAAAGAGACTGGTGTTATTTGCAGAGTACTCACATTACAGAAAATCAAGGGAATGAGAGTGCAGTAAAGACTGCACTGGCAGATGCAGAGCTGAATCAGTCAATATTATTGCACATAATACAGCTAAAAAGTCCCATTTGTAATCTACTAGAAAACCTCCTTAATTAGGACATGCTAATGGCAAGTCTGTTCTCTCTTGAGTGGGCATACTGAATAAAAAAACAACTCTTTTCTAAAAATGCCTGGAGTATAAAAATTTGAATGAAATAAACTACTGACCTTCCAAAAACCAATACCCACCACCTTAAAATTTTGCTTAATATTTTTTTCATTCCTGTAATCCAAATCAGGGCCTATCTTTACAAAGGGTGAAGATGCAGATTTCATTCATCTGACCTGGCATCACCTGACCTCTTAGTGCCAGAAGAACATATGTGCATTATACTGAAATTGTGTTAATAACAAAAAAACAAAAAAAAAAACAAAAAAAAGGGACTGTGGTGCATTCTGGGCACTTCAGTGTCTCATGTAATGCATCATGATTATTACTAGGTGATTTTAGACAATGTCTGAGTTTTAGGCCTCTGTCAGAGCAGGTTTACAGGACCCAGATCTGATTTAGCTGCCACTGGTCACCAGAGCCTCAGAGGTGAAAAGGTTCCAACCCTTGCTGCTGAAACTGGAGCTGTCAGGATGAGAGCAACCATAGGCAGGTTTGGTGAAAAAAACAGAGCTGGTCAAAGAGTAAGAAAGAATCCTGAAAGCACAAACCCAGTATGTGGTGGAACTGAAGCCAGAAATAGCTAGGTAACTGCTAAATCTTCCCCTTTAGGCTGTGCTGCATTTTGTATGTGCCACAACGCATCCCGCTTCAGCACAGCGGTGGACAACTTGGTTGCACTTCAAACAGAGCATCAGTTAGTACAAGACTTCCCATGCATCTGAAAGTGACTCATGGTCTGAGTTATCACAACAAATCATTTTAATAGATATACTCATGTTAATAACTAAATGCATATGGCTAATGTAACATTGTACATTACTAAAAATATTGTATCCTTATTGTTTTATTAAACAGCTGAATGCTTTCAAAAATTGGAATGTCAGACTGTGTCATATTGCACCATTTTGTAGTTATTTTTAATTGAGCACTCTGACAGGAGCGAGTATTTACTCACTGAAAATAAGTCAAATTTATACTTAGACATATCACAGGCTCAGCATTTTTTACAAAACTGATGTGAAACAAGCTCTGGCAGCTGTTACCTAGTCCAGAACACCAAGGTCACGAGCAGAACCTGTTGTTGATCCTGTCAGTTTACTGTAAACCAAACACACCTTTCAGGCCACACTTTGCTTATGTGGTTTCCTTGAAGATGATTGATCTGCAGCCTTTTACAATGTGATGTTTGGATTCCTTGTCCCCGTGACTAAAGGGAACATTACCAAGAGAATTAACGTTAACTCTGATACTTGGGATGAAAAGTATCAGAAGAATTTGGTCTATCCACACACTTCTGTACTAATTAGAATTGCTCTGAGCAAATGTTTTTTTAATAGAGCTTGGCAAATGTGGTTTGTTTGACCAAACAGTTTCACATTTCGCAGAATCACAGAATTAACTAGGTTGGAAAAGACCTTTGAGACCATCAAGTCCAAACTATGATTTAACGCCACCTTATCAACTAAACCATGGCACTGAGTGCCACATCCAGTCTTTTTTTAAACAACTCCAAAGATGACAACTCCACCACCTCCCTGGGCAGCAGAGGAAGTCTGTGACCTAATTAAGTATAATGCATGAGAAAGGAAAGCCCAGCAGTCCTTAATATTCCAGTCTACTCTCAGTGGCTTTGTAAACCAGATGCCTCTCACACATTTGGTACAAACACATAAATATGATAGAAACTTTAAAATATCCGCAGCCTGATACAATCAGGCTTCTTCAATGCATTTTATTTCCCTAGCTTTCTTGTGGAGCTGAACTCACAGACCTGTGCGTTCACAAGCATTCATGCCAAACCCCAGAGCCTGGTGCCCCTGCAGCTGCAGTTTGTACTTTGCCAGTGCCCTGTGCAGACCCAGGGAGCTCTCACCTCCACACCTGGGGAGTCTGGGGATTGGGCCACACCTGCTCACAGCCCTGGCAGCTGATGCCCTTCTTGGAGATGAAAACATGGGACTGAGTCAACCACTCCAGCTGTATAAACACTTTTCATGCTATTTCAGGTGAGCAGTGAGGTTCAACTAGCACTCCACTCATTTCTCTGAGATCTCCTTGTCCTCCCTGTAGGACCACAAGCTTGAACAATGCACCCACAATGAAATAAACACTGTGTTCCTAATTTAAAAGATGTATCTATATGAGCACCTAGTTCTCAGAAAAAACTCACATTTTCAGCTGAAAAGCTGAAACATTTCTTTGGGCATACTGTCAAGATCATCTATTTGAAGTAGTGTCAGCCACTATTCAAAGCTACACAATATGCTGTTTGTTTACTGTGTGCTATAAATAAGAATACACAAAAGAAGAAAAGATGCAATTGTGTTTCATCTTGGACAGTTAAATGGAGCAATTATTTCTTTTTTCAGATTTCTCTTTGCACCTTTTAAATAATGGATTTTTTTTTAAAGTTTTCGATCAAAATACATAGTTTCAAAATTACTGTTTGCATAAATCAGTTTTGCTGTGCTTAGTGGAATTCTGTTTATTTGTAAAGTTGATTATTTGCTCACAGAGCTGTTGTGCCTAGACATATCCGTCGCTCAGCTTCATTAAAATATTGCCAAACATAATCAGTGCATATAAAAAAAAAATTACACATTAATTAATTGAAATATTAATAAATAAAATTATTAAAAATATTGTTAAATAATAATAATAAAATTAATTTGAGGATCTTTTTTCAGTGGAAACAAAAAAGTTTTAATATACAACATGGTGCCTCCAGTTTTAAGGTATGTAGTATGAAATTTTGTAACAAAGCTTCATTGCACTACAAACTCATTTACAATACTTCACTACAATGATATGTGGATCCATTGTTTTAGTACTTCTATTGCTTTTCTTGTTGCCTTCTATGCTGCCCTATATTTCGGCTTCCTTCACTGAAATACGTTTTCAACCAATTTCCCTGCCATTCAGGTAGTGGAATTCCTGTGTTCAAGCTTTAACATCTGAAAAGTGCCGCAATCTAGGTTAGTCATACAGGTTTCCTTTGTAATCATGTAAAGGGTCTGATAAATCTGAGGAGTGACTCATCTAATCCCCAAATGATTGAACACAATAGGAGACAAAATGTCTTTCAGGAGTGTCTCTTCCACATTGCTTAAATCCAGGTAACACTGACTAGATATACTGCTTGGATTAGATGCCTCATTTCTAGACAGCTAAAATGAGAAGGGGGAAAAAAATGTCTTGGCATTAATGGGAGGGGAGTTTGGAGACACCTTTAACCTGTATGGCAGCACAGATGTCAGCATGCACTGTGAATACACCTGAGCCAAAAAGAAAGCTAACCTGAGGCCAGCTCCAGGGTGCTCTCTCTGTGCTCCTACAGGTACCCAGCACAGGGCAAGTGAGACCATGGACTGCTGCAAAATCTTTATTGCCAGCCAAGTGTGGAGCTGAGAGAGATGGAAAGTGTGGGCTGAGATAGACAGGTCAGGGAATAGAGGGAGTACCACTGTACATCAGTGCTCACTGAGAACATCTAGCTTCTACTGTCCTGGAAGAATCTGAGAGAATCTGAGGTGTTGGTGGGTTTTTTTGTTGTTTTTTTTTTTTTTTTTTGTTTTTGTTTTTGTTTTGTTTTGTTTTGTTTTGTTTTGTTTTGTTTTGTTTTGTTTTGTTTTGTTTTGTTTTGTTTTGTTTTGTTTTGTTTTGTTTTGTTTTGTTTTGTTTTGTTTTGTTTTTGTTTTTGTTTATTTCTCTGTATAGAAAATTCTACAATGCATGTTCACACCCACTACTTACCAACATAGTGTAAAAGACCTTTTGGGTAACACAGCTCCTCTTGATACCTTTTGCATTAAAATGAAGATGTGTTAACAGCATGAATGCAGGCTCCCTCCTATTTCCTCCTTCAACCCCACACACCCACTTCCTCACTTCTACCAATTACGACAGCAGATAAAGTGAAGGGCTCACAGGTTTCCCTGGTTAGTAGCACTTATTGGATCTAGTCGTCTCAGTCTATTACTGCCCTTGGCAGCCACTACATTTTCTTTGGAACAGGTTACTGCATCTGCAATAGGAGGAGCAAAAGTCAATGTATATCAGCTTCTCAACTGCTGCAGGTCACTGCTAACCACGTTTGATTAGAAGGATACTGGGTGATGATAGGGAGAAAAATTAGCTGAACACAATCTTCTCACCATAATTCTGTCAGATGTTTTTGTGAATTATTATAAGATTTGTACTATTTTACATAGGAGTAATGAGAAACTCAAATGAACTCTGAGAACTCAGCCTCTATGCTAATAGCACAATAGAAAGCTAATTTCTTACAAGAAGCACCAAAATTTAACAAAGTTGTCATGCTGATTAGTTACAGTTTCGATGAATAACTGGGACAGAAGAGATTTTGAGAATTGGCGCTCTAGGACAAAAACTTCAACAACCCTCCAATCTTTCCATCCTTCTCTTCCTGCCTACCAAAACTACCTTTCTCCTTTCCTGAGATGTGGCCAGTGAAAGAACCAGAACCAAAATTGTGAATCTGAGGAAAGGCAATATAAAACTGCACAAGATAATGATTAAAAACCATCTGATTCAAAGGGGGAAAAGTCACTGAAGAAAAAATGTTTATGATCTGGCTGTGCAATGAAAGATGTGAAGCCAGGCCAGCTACCTAGAAAGTCAACTGGAAGGTAATGACTGCAGTCAGAGTTTTCCTTTCCACCATTAAAATATTTCTATTGATCAACAGTAAATAATATACTGTGGGCAGGAGCTCTATACAGGGCACAAATACAGAAACAAAAATCAGATTAGGCTTTTGTTATATTTAATTCTAATTGACAGAAGAACAATGACAGGCATTTCTCCAGTATTTCATAATTAATTGAGAAGCAGAATTAATGAGGTTTTCTGGAATCAATAGTGGCAGTCAACAGCACCAGCCCCTTTTGGGCATGTTTTTCACACTAACCATGGTAACAGTGTTAAGTGTTTCCATTAACATGACTCTATGTCACCAGCCTTACTATGCATTAATGACCTTTCTCAGACATATAATTGCTTTTTTAAGATTAGCAGGTGATTTGTAATATCTTCTGATTGTATCCCTTGGAGTTAGCTGTCATACCAGCCCAGCTTTATGTTAGTTTTAAGAGCACAGGAAGAAATGAACTGGCTAAACAGAGAGAGCAAGTGTTCACACAATGCCCAGACTGAAAACCCAGAGGGATTTCGTAGTAATCTGATGTTCAGAGAATGTAATAATATAAATGACCCTTTCAAAGCCATAGAAACAGCTGTAGAGTTTAGCAAAAAGTCCTATGATTCTCTGCTAGCTTCTCATTTTGAGCACTAGATCAATCCCTGATGTTTTTCCCAGGTTGATTTAATGGCTTTATCAGCTTTTAGTGACAGCATTTGATTTCTACATCCTTTTAAAATTTTCAATACAAAATCAGAAGCTTTTTGTCAGACTTGGTTGTCATCCCTCGTTCCTTCTTTTCAGCTGTGACTGTTTATTTATTGAATTTATTCCACCTACCCTCCAGCTATTAGCTATATATTGTCTCCATAGCAATCCCTCTCTTCTCCTCAGCACAAAAGCAAAAGAAGAGGCCTAGTAATTGTGATTTGAGATGCAAGGTGTTATTTTAATGCTTTCAGCAGTGCAAACAGCAGGGAATATGGCACTTCTGACACTTTTGGTCATCATCACTGTGTGCATTATTTTTTTGCATATTCATGTTTAATCAACCATTTGCAAATTCTCATTCATCTTGAATGACTTTAACATTGACTTTGCTCACATTTTATAATCAATATAAATTTAATGATATTGTGTTTTCATCAGGCTGCTTTCCTCACACAATTTTACATTTACACTATATGTCTTAAGGGCTTTTATGGAGTTTCCTTCCCAGGGTGTGGGGGGAAATCATGTTAAATTTTCTATATTACATGTGAATAAGGACTCTTTCTCCCATAAGCCTGTGCTGTGNGGTGGCACACTAATGAGAGCTGGTAATTAAACGGCTGACAGGTTTTTTTGTTGTTGTTTCGGGGTTTGTTTTTTTTTGTGTGTGTGTGTGTGGTTTTTTACAACAAACAAGTATTTTTAATATCAAGAGAGTTCACTTTCTCTCCACAGCTAACAACAGTTAGTATTCATGTATTTCCTTGAATCCTTCACATCTCATATTATACTTGTGAGAAAAAAATACATTTTGGTATGGGTATGTAAAGAACATCATCCAAGGGATTGCATGTTCTGCTTCTGCTTCATCCAAGGTTCTGCTTCCATGTTGAAACAGTCTTTGTGTATTAACAGAAATGGCAACCCATATTTAGAGTTTGCTACAAAGAACTGACATTTATCATTAATTGTAATGTTGCTAGATAGCAGCTGCAACAGAAAAATGACAACTGTCACCATGAGATGTTTTGAACTTTTTTCTGCTACTTACAGACTGAATAAAGTGTGGATGATCTTTGGATCACAGTGGGCTTTAGCCTCTGCCTTGGGTAGTTTCCTGTCTATCAAGAGCCTTGACTAAATTTTATGTAACAACACTACACTAGGGGTGGACAGTTTTACATATCCTAATGGAGTGGGGCAGCAAAGTCAAAAAGGGCCAGCAGAAAATTGATTAAAGAGCTAGTTACATTTAATTTGGAAAAATCAAGCTGAGCCCTGAAAGAGGTTAGTGAAGTATAACATTTTCAACTGTGAAGAACCACAGGGAAAATTTAAATGGAGGATAATGACCCAAAGTCAGTCTAGGCAGCACTGCATTATCTGATTTTAAAAATTCAGCAAAGAGTACCATATTATTAAACACTATACTTAAACAGATTAATTCACCCAAACAAAATGAAAACTATTAAATATTTGTAAGTCTGTACTTTTGCTTTGAAGTACATGAAGGCCACTATTAAATACTCTGTGAAGCAAGAGCATTATCAGAAGTTCTCTGCAATTCTCTTACTTATAAGTTCATTGGGATCAAGATAAAAGTCTAAATACACTTTTTATATCCTTTCTGTTGTAAAGCACTACAGTCCCCTTAATCTTGTTCCCATGCCCTTTGTAAAATCGTTTTTAGGCTTTTTTGTAGCCCCTTTAGCTACTGAAAGACTGCAACAAGGTTTCCCCAGAGAACTCTCTTCTCCACTCTGAGCCACCCCAACTCTGTCAGCCTGCCTCCCAAGGAAAGGTGCTCCAGCCCTCTGCACATCTTTGTGGCCTCATCCAGGCTTGCTCCAGCAAGTCCATGTCCTTTACATGTTGGAGACCCCAGACCAGGACACAAAACTCCAGGTGGGCTCTCAGCAGAGCCAAGCAGAGGGGCAGAATCCTCCCCCTGCCCCGCTGCCCGCGGTGCTTTGGATGCAGCCCAGGACACAACTGGCTTTCTGGGCTCCAAAAGCACACTGCTGGATCAGTCACTGCTAGGGCAGGCATGTCGTGACCTTATCAACACCTTCTCCTCAGGACTGCTCTCAATCCATTTTCCCCCCAGCCTGATCTTGTGCTTGTCGTTGCCCTGATTCCACAGTTCCGCAGCGAAATGCAGAGATGATGCACGGCTTCAGTTAAGGACCAGGAAGAGGGCTGTGAAAAAAGATGTAGTTCTTGTTATGCTGTTTCCCTTGCTGCCCAAGGAGTCCACAAGGAGGAAATAAATTTCAGAGAGCAGAAGGAGGTTTTGAAAACAAGCTGCTTTTAGCAAGAAGATAAAATTATTCCTTTGTTATTTAATAGTAAGGAAGGCTCTATGAAAGAATTAAAATTTAAATCTCTGCATATTTACTCTCTTTAGAGATACAAGTATTTTTGGGTTGGTTATTCCCTACCTAACTAGGCTTTAGAAAGAAAAAAGCTCTGACAAAAACAGCCTCAAGACATTATAAGTATAATATTCAGGACAATCATATTGGTAAGAACCACTGATTCAGAGCTCAAGTTACAAAACCAATTTGTTTTTAAACAAAACTTCAATGTTCAATGTTGTTTTGAATCAAATTTAGATTTCATTTTCCTTACATTCAGTCTTTCATATTCTTGTTCCATATTGACATCTTGCCAAAATGCAGTACCAATCCAAACCAGCTAGCCTTCAATCAGAAGACTGCAGGACAAGGAGTACAGGCCTGTTTTTATGATTTAACATAAAACCCCCACTTCTTGATAAAATTCACCACTCTGTTTCAGTTTATATGCATTAAAATCAGAAACCTAAAGGCAGATATGGAAATCTTGTTTTCACTGCAACTTATAATTAACTTCTTCACCACTATAAAGTAGTTTTGTGACTATAAGAAGGTTTAAGGAGGGGGAAAGTAGACCAGAGTGAATAATAAAATATTGTATTTAGTCTCACAAAATCAAGATACTAAAGTTGCAGCACCAGTTTGTATAAACAAATCATTTTGTAGTCTCAGCTGCAAAAAATTGTCATGTTGATGTGTTCTTATCTGATTGACCATTACAGTATTTTGGAAAGCTTACTGGGCTACAATAGGAGTCACCTATTCTCAAGGAAGGAATGCTACAAAACTATAATTAAGTTGAGATAATATTACAATTGCTGCATGTTAGTAACTAACAATCTTGGTCTCATCCTGGAAGTGAACGAGAGAATGCAAAGGAAGACCAGAAATTATCCTTCACATCAATTGATTTCTCTTCAGGCTACAGTGAAAATATAATAGCAAAAATATCAAAGAAGCTTGTGCTATAATTCCCTCGCAGAGAATGTATATATATACTGATAAGGTTTTGTACTGCTTTTAAAAAAATTATTTATATGTTCATTTTTATATATCTATATATCATCTATATATGTATATGTCTACATATCTACATATCTACATATGTACATATCTATATATCTATATATCTATATCTGCATGTAAACCCTTTGGCTTATACAGTACAAATTGCCTACACTGAAACACCACAATTCTATGTAGTTTAAGGCCTTATTATCACTGGGAGAAAACTCATGCTGCTGCCATGTGGTGTTTATTGATGCAAGTGCAGTTTTTCAGATATTTTGCTTATATTTTTCTGTGAAATTACTGTTTTGGCATAAGAAAGAGCAAATAAGTATTAACACAAAGTCCTAAATATCTTTTTTTTTTTTTTTTTTTTTTTTTTTTTTTTTTTTTTTTCTGGGGGGCAGGGTATCCTTTTCCAGAGGTTTCTAGATGTCTTTCAGTNTTTTTTTTTTTTTTTTTTTTTTTTTTTTTTTTGCAGTGGAGAAAGCAGGAAGAAAAGCAGGGGTGGCAGGATGGCTTAGCGGCGAGCTAAATTATTTGGATTTGTGAATTCTGGAATTCAATTCTGCAACTAATTGAGTCTATGGCTATTTTAGAGTCAGAGTAAAATATCTCTAAATCAAGATATATGTTTCATGGAGATCAATAGCAGATATAATCACCCATCTGTAGCTTCACAAACCATTTACAGTATATTGCATATGTTTTTGCAAACAGGTGTGCTGAAGTTTGAAGACCACCAAGATTTTTTATTTAAGCCTTTTCCAGTCTTTCTACCACTATTTAGATTTCAAACAGCAAATAAAATTTCAAAACTTGCACTCAATGATCTTGGGGGTCTTTTCAGTTTTAATGACTATGATTCTAAATATTTCTAAATTTGGGTATTATTAATTAGAAAATTGATCAGCATACTGAAAATGAAAGGTTTTTTGTCCTTTTCTTTTTGTTTCAACTTAGTCAAATGTGATTCTCATTTTGCACAATGCTGAACATTTCTGAGTTGGCTGACCATGACCCATCTGCATTATGTAACTGTCAAAAGCCTGTCTTGGCCTTGGATAATGTTGAAAGCAAGTATTGTACACAGGGTCACTCGCCATTTTTATGTAATTGTCCAGAGAATGTCCTAGTTCACATTTAAATGACTCTACGATACAAAATTTCTCCCAGCATTCAATCAGCCTTTTGTCTTGCTCTGAATAGATCCTATTAAAGAGCAGAAATGTATGAATAGAGATACCCCACTGCCTGCTTCAACCCACTGGAAGCCATGAATAGACAATATATACACAGACATAAAGAGGAAGTTAAAATTAAAAAGTTCGGTGTGAAAAATAACATTTATGTTTGGATGGGCTAGGCTGCTGTGGCCAAGGCAGCACCGAAGAATGCCTATTCCCAAGAAAAGGGCCATGGTTCTAGGATAGTTTTATAGTTCCTCATCCCTGAAACCCGCCTTGTTTGCTGCCTTATTATGGCCTTAAAGAGGCACAGCAAGCCACGAGCACTCATTACTGTTTGTACTGCGGACACTAGCAGAGGGTGTCCAGGTCACACAGACACTTTCAAACTGTGCTGAGGGGCCAGAGGGGCCAGAGGGGGCCAGGGACCAGTTCTGCAGAGCAGACCAGGCACGGCAGCACTGCCTGGCCTGACGAGCCCTCCTTGGAGAGCCACAATGCAAAGAGTTCCCCTTCCACAGCCCCGTTAGCTCAGAACTCACCCCGTCCCTGCACTGCACAGCGTGGGGACTCCTGGGCAAAGCCAGCTCCCTGTCAGGGCTGGTGACAGCATCATCTGTGCCTGTAATCCCCACAGCCAAGTCAGCCACACCACATGCTCGCCATGATGGCACAACTGGAAAGCACTCTCTTCTCTCCCCACTGCCACATTGACTCAGTCACATGCATTATCCTTGTAGATATGAGACTGAGGAGTTGTGCTACTCTGCACAATAACCTCACTACCAAAGTGGGGTTTTAGTGCTAACACCAACTTATTTTTTTTTGCCACTCACCAAGATCTGAAACTAGTAAGAAAGGATCTAAACACAACAGCCAGGTTGAGTAAAAAGGCTCAGTAAAGCTGGTGGATAGCCATAGCCATAGCCATAGCCATATCCATAGCAATAATAATAATAATAATAATAATAATGTATAATACTGAATTACTATGTGCCCATACGTCTCTTTTCCAGAGGCTTTTACATGGTTTTTAATCAGTAACATAAATCAGGCTTTGAACTATATCTGCAAGGCCCAGCAGCCATTTGGCTAGCAATGAGCTAAAAGGGAGTTCAAAGGAACATCAAAGTTGCTAGGTATCTCCACCACATTTCAGAATTAACTAGAAGATTCCTTTTATCCAAATTACAGAATTCTGTGTCACAGCTCTCTGTGGAAAGTCACACAGCTCTATTTTAACTAGGGTACAACCATGCCCCTTTGAGAATCTGTTTCACTTGGAGGAACTTTCTTTTGCAAGATCATATTGAAGCAATTTCTAATCTCTAATCAGGTATTTGTTACAGCTTATTCCTAAATTATAATAATAATAATATATAGGTATAGGTATATGTATAGGTATATGGCATGAAGGAAGTAAAAAGCAGATGATCTAGTTTAATATTTTCTGGTTTAATATTTAAATATCTCTCACTGACCCTTAAATTGTGTACTTGTCATTTGAGAAAGAAAGTTTCAGTGGTCTCCTCAGTGCCCTGCCCAGCATGAGGCAGCCACTTCGCATCCATCCCTGCCCATTCCCGGGTACCACCTGGATGTGTGACACCTTCTGAGAGCCTGTCCAAGCTGCTGCCAGATGCAGGGCAGCCAGTTCCTTCTGTTGCTGCTCATGTTCCTCCTCCTTTTTATTAGAGAATTCTCCCTGGGCATTTTAATGATGATTTATATTGTAGACTTTCAATTTCCTTTTCTTCTGGTGCATCCACATTAGTTCTCTAAGTGGTATTTCAATATTGGTCTCATTAAAACCTCAAGGAGAGATAAAACTGCCTCTTCATACATTTACTCTTTATTTAGCTATAAAAATAACTTTTATTTCCTCCCCCTCCCATTCCCAGGGCCCTGCAGAACAAGAATTTTAGGATACTGCAAATCCCTGCTTTAGCTTCATCATTACTTAATGTTTTGTTGACCTGTGTGTCATACGGACATTTTATCAGATATGGGATGATAATTGGAAGTTATCATGCACTATGTTGAACAGAACACAAATGAGTCCTGATTTCTGCAGAACCATTCTACAAATTCCATCCATTCATGAAAATCTGGACAAAACATTTACATATATGTAACAAACAACAAAAATACATACCTATATAAAGAAACAAAATTTCATATACATTTTAAAAATCTGCCAGCTCACTTCTCTGCAATCCCTCTAATGTCTGAATCATGGAAAAAACATTTTGCTGCATTTTAAGTCTGAATGTCACAGAATATTTAGTCAAAAACCTTATACATTTTCATCATAGAAGAAGAAAGTTTCATTTTTGGAAAACAAAACTCAGTAAAATGTTGAACAGGATTTATTTTATTCCTACTTTTTATTTCATAAATAAGTTAGTTGTGTATCTGTTTTCTGTTATTTTTGACTGACCAGCCTACTGTAGCAGGGGATGCACCATTGCAATATTATTAACATAATTTTTTTAAAAATAATTTTTCTATATGTAAAATCTCATTTTTGCTTTTATAATAGATAATAAAATAACATAAGATCTGGTTTTGTAGGAACAGATGCTGGTAGAGACCAATTATTTATGTATTAATTGAAAATACTTCAGAATTTGAAAAGCACAATATAACCCAAACTCTTTCCAACTTTGCCTAGCAAAACTAAGAGTTGGGCTTGGACTTACTCTTATTTTGCTTCAATATACAGAGGATGCATAGGTCAGTGAGTGAGAAGGTTTATTTAATATGAAGGAAGCCTACAAATAAGTAAGGTTAGAACTTCTGAGAATATTATGAGGGTTTTGGGAAGATTGCAAGATGGGGGTTGGGGGTTGTCTGTGGTTTGATTTTTTTGTTTGGTTGTTTTGGATTTTTTTTTGGTATAAAATGCACCTGCCCATGGCTTACAGGTCTGTTGGGAAGCCAGAGCTCTGCCCCAGCTCTCAGCTGCAGGAAGGACTGCTGTGAGCTTCCAGGAGCTGGAACCTGGGAACTGCAGCTGTTCATTGGTAGAACCATCCTTATCCATCATCAGAGGAGCTGCTGACACCTGCACAGCTGTCTCAGCTGGCCATCCCATGAGGGATGAGGGGGGCTTGTGAGCCCCTGGCCCAATGTGTGCCTGTCCATAGCCTCGGGCAGCGCAGCTCTGCACTCTCACCTCACAGCATCTAGCATGGTGGCATTGAGCCCTCCTCCTTCTTTCCAAGGCTCTCTGTCCTGCAGATGACAAACCTTTCTGAGTCCTAGCACCGTACCTGCTTGTTTCCCCATTTGTGACCAGCTCTGGATTGCCCTCTCCACATTCCAGCACTCAGCTCCAGCTGGAGCTCACTGCTTGTCTGGTTCCCTCAGTTTGCCTCTGACTTCTCTGACCTCAGCTGCAATACTGTGCTTTTTTTAATGTGTCTGAGATTTTTTTTAATGGTCAAAATTCTTGTTTGCAGCTTGGTCCTACTATTTAGGGGATAGTTGGATGCCTGACTCCCTTAATTCCATTTCAAGCTTTTTTTTAACCAGTGAAGCACCTTGTGGACAACTATGCACTGCTGATCTGGACTGCCTCTTCTTGGAGAGAGTGTCTGTCAAAGCTCTCATAGTCAGGGCAATGGTCATTCTGCACACAGCATTAGCATTCTGCAGTAACAAACAGTACTCAGCCTTTCCTGTTTAAATTCCTGATAGTTCTTTCTCATCTAAAAACATTTCCTGTTTTTGTTCCCTTAGACAGTTTTATCAATAAATAGTTTTCCTAATCTGGGTTCTCCAAATTCTTGCAGCAGAGGCTCACAACTCAGTTTTATAGTTCTGCTCAGACAGGGAAATATCTGGATCTTCCAAATATTCCTCGTGAGAGAAGCTTGAAAACAGCATCTATTTTCTTGGGAATGAATCCTAGATGTACTAGCCAGAACTTAACATGATGAAGTAAACTGTGTAGAATTGTTTGCCAGATTATTCAATCAGGTGATCATGTGACAGACAAGGATGAATTTTTTGTGCACTGAAGAAAGGAAACTATTTTGTTACATAGGGTTTTTATTTCTAGCTTCTTTTACCACTGTCTCCAACATCGTGTAATGCAAAGCTACAACCAAGTCTTACATATATTGATGACAGTGGTCATCTCTCTTTACAGTGGACCTGGGATTTGGTATTAATGATGTTGACAGTGTTTAGCTAATGTATATTCTTTTTATTGGTAATAATAATATTTTTAAGACAAAACATTTCTGAACATATATTCATGGATTTTTACAAATAGATGTCATTTCTGTTTCCCCTTTGCATTTTTATAAAAAAACATTGCTTGTGTTGCTTGATTTTTTTTATTCACAAGATTGATACTACAAGAAAATAAACCCTTCTTTCAGGATCCTCATCTGGCACATGTAGACTTTTTGGGAGTGTGGAGGGGTGAGGTTTAAATAGATAAACAGAGTACCGCAAGGCAAAACTGCTTAGCTTTCAAAGTAAATATTATGTTCAAAATGCAATTTATAATACCAGGCACCATTAGACATAATGTATTATTCAGCTGAACACCATAATAGTATCCAATTCATGATAAAAATTAAAAATTAATAACTTTGCAACCATTGATTTTCTGTATTCTGCACAGATATGAGAAAAGAAAAGTAACTGCCCATTATTTCTATAAGCTTTAAGGACACCGGACATGTAAACACACAATAGAATGAAAAACATTACCCAGGTAACTTCCACTAATTTATATAAAAGCAAAGCAAACCCTAAAACAAACAAAGGGGCACTGGAATATAACTAAATATGTGCTGGGTTTACATGTTCCTGTTTGCAAGACAAAGGAAGTAACATTCAAAACCACTATTTCCTGCAATAAGGCTCATACCCTCTTTGCTCTGAGAAATTATTACTTTCAGATAAATAAACAAGATATAACCAGTCTTGTCACTGGTTATATCTTGTCACTGCATCTTTATCCAGGCTTTTGTGATGACATGAAGTGTTCTGCCATTTTTGGGCCGTTTAAGGAGATATGAGAAATGAGAAAATTAGTCAGTCAACAAAACCACAACATTTAAAATGGAAATAAACTTAGATGCTACTATTTCAAGTTCTAGACTTTAATTGCACTTTTCTTACCAAATAACTTAGTATTGGATTTTAGACAAAAAGTAGAACAACCTTTTTCATTCACTGGGTAAAAACAATGTTTTTGCAGGACAGTTTCAGCATAATTTGTTTAACTACAAAACGATTTTGAAAGATGCTGAGGAGTCTGGCTGTAGATTGGGATGGACTTAAACACATGCACTTAAAACACTTGAAGCCCTTGAGCAGCTCCAAAAGAGAAATTCTGGCTGTATTTATGTATAGTAATGGTAAAGTAACAGTAATCGTCATATTTCCACTGACTCTAGCGTACCCAGAACCACGAACTTTATTTCTTCTAGTAAAATGCCCAAAACTAAGGCTTGTTGGTTTATTTGGATTAACTGGTGTAGCTAAGGAAAAAAGACAAGATTTGGGGCAGACAAGCCCTTCTTCAGAAGCTGCAGAATTCCGAGCTAATTACAAGCTGAGAGTAAAAGAAAGCACAGGTTTAAGTATAACTCTGGGTTGAATCTGGAACCTGGTATGACTGAGAATGAAGAGGAACACTTTGAGGATTCAGCAAACTTGTAAACATAAAACCACAGCAAAGGCCTTCCTTCAGAACTGCTTCATGCCACTGCACCTCAACAATCATCACATACGAAGGCAGGCAGTTTTAGCACATTGTTTCTCCATCTTTTGTAATCAGGAGAATATTTTATAGAACAGAAATCCCCAGGTCTTGCATTAGAGTCTCTGTCATTGTGCCTGGAGAGAAGGAAAAACCCACTTTGATAAAATTTTCAAAGTTATTTTACTTGTTGTTTATAGACCAGCATTCACAGTTGTTCAGCATTCTAAAATAGAAAGAATAGTAACATAGCCCACACATAGAGAGTTGCAAAAATAAAAAGGACTACTTATTCAAAAATTACTTTTCATTTCCATGCAGATAATGTTCAACTTTCATTTGAAACAAAACAAATAATATTTATTGGATAACATGGTCAAAATCAACTCCTTTCAATCAATATATTTTACCTACAATTTATTTTAAAATTGCCATTATTGAAAAATTCTCTGAATTTCCGTAAGTAATCAGTGTTACACTTTGGTTTGTTGATATGCTTTGTCTGCAAAATCATTGCTGGATTTATAGTATATTTATAATGGGAATTAAATTCTTGTATTAATACATTATTGAATGAATTTTCCAAAATAAGTAATGCTCCCATATTTTCATGTGCAGCAAAAGAAAACCAACTAGTTAAGGTATTTCCTGATATGAGCTGCCTTTCAGAGCAGTTGTGAAGAGACACTTAGGCATGACAGTCAAAAAGTTGAGGTATTGTCTTATGTTGTGTTTTGTGAGATAAAAATCAACCATTCCTGCAGCAATTTTTCTGAATATCTCATTTAGTGTAACATCTTATGTAGTTGTTTAATTTACTGTGACTCTTGAATAAATATATTATTGCAAAGTCATTAAAAAAGACACCAAATTATAAAGACCTAGCATTGTAACAGGAAATATTATACTGATTGATAGTTTTGCTGATGTTTAATTCATACAATTCAAAATTGAGACAATCACTATAAAAAAGAGTTTACAGAAACTAAATTATTTCCATTTTATAATTTAAATTTTTGCTGGTGTGACAATTTCACATGACTGTATCTATTAATGAATCTAATTTTTATTACCATGCAATAACATTTACAAACACAACACTTAGTGTTTCAGTGCCATTTCACACTAACTGGAAAATAATTTCAATTTACCAATATGTACAAAGGAACAAAACATAACCATCTACATCACATCCCAAAAAGCCATGTATTTCATAACATTACACATTTAGCTGATTTTTTTAATTGTTTAATTTATGTATAATCCATTTCTGCTGTGGATATACTAAAGACATTATGTCCTGAAATTCTACAGGACTTTGTGCTGGTCTCTTATAGAAACGAGTGTCTATCAGTGTGTGTGCGTCTCTTTTTCTTATAAATTAATACGATTTTTATTAATAAAGTGCTCAATTTTTCAATTAGTTTTTCCTTTGTTCATTTATACTATGAAGTCTGTACTGTGATTAGTTCATTGGCAGGTCAGGGGTAGAACAGACAGTAGATTATGCAGATTTTTTCTGCTATAACTACTCAGAATTAAATCTATCTTGGTAATTTCAAAAACATGCTGACTGTACAAAAAGAAATCTCATTTGCTGAACACTTACTCCTGGTTCTATCATATTCTCGGAGAGGACCAATCTACAGTGTTTTGAACATTGAAATCATCAACTTAGATACTTGCACAACTAGTTGGAAACCCGCTCTCTTAAAATAAATGAAGTGTCAAATTCCCCTCTTCCCCACTGCTCAGCCTTCTCCTAGCAAAATACACGCAGTCCACCTCCAAGGACCTCTGGATTACACAGCGTGCATACAAAAAGCTGATTTTCTTCCCACAACACTGTAATTACACTGCCTTCATTAAAATTAACAGAATTCTCACTGTTTATTTCAAGGCAACAGTGAGTACTAGGATGTGCACAGCACTCACTAGCATACAGCACACGTCTCCTCTCCCTGCCAACAGCACCTCCCTCGCACAATACACACCTTGGAATCTCCCAAGGCACTGACAATAATTATTTGCATCCATTTTAACAAGCACTATAGGT
Source organism: Regulus satrapa (assembly GCA_013396955.1). Taxonomy (NCBI): domain Eukaryota; kingdom Metazoa; phylum Chordata; class Aves; order Passeriformes; family Regulidae; genus Regulus; species Regulus satrapa. The sequence continues at coordinate 475,645 of VWZN01019500.1, read as the reverse complement.
GTTACCATGCTACTGAACTACAGCTTAATCAATTCAGTCTTGCTCAGCCACAGCATTGAGAAATTTTAAAGCCAAACTCGTTTTGTGTTTCCAAGAAAAATTTAATTTTGAATTAAGTGTATAAAATCCCTTAGTCAGAAAGGTCCTTCACAGAGGTGTTTCATGAGCTTTGCCCTGTAATTAGTGACATTGCTGAACAGGGACATTATCCTAGCTAATTAATACCTAAAGTATCCACTATCCATTAATTAATCACAGTAACGTGAGAGAAGAATCAGCGTTTTGTATGCATACAGTGTAATCCAGAGGTTCTTGAAGGTGCACTGCAAGCAATGGGGCAGAGGGGCCTTTGACATTTAATTCACATGGAGGGTTTGTATTTGCTCTGTTTAATTATTTTTTCCATCTGTTTAAGTTTCAAATGGTGTAAAACAGCTGCTGCTTTAGATTCAGAAAGCCAGCTGTGTCCTGGGCTGCATCTGGAGCACCGTAGGCAGAAGGTCAGGAGGGGATTCTGCCCCACCTCGAGCACTGCATCCACGTCTGGGGTGCCCAGCACAGGAAGGCCGACGGACCTGCTGGAGCAGGTTCAGAGGAGGGACACCAAGTTGATTGGATGGATGGAGCACTGCTCCTATGAGGAAAGGCTGAGAGAACTGGGTTTGCTCAGCCTGGAAAAAAGAAGGCTTTGGGGTGACCTCATTGTGGCCTTTCAGTACCTGAAGGGAGCCCACAAAGACGACGCAGAGGAATTTTTCTCAAGAGCAGGTAGTGACAGGACAAGGGTGAACAGACTCCAGCTGACAGAGAGTAGGTTTAGACTACATATTAGGAAAAAATTCTTTACTGTGAAGGTGGTGAAGCACTGGAACAACATGTCCAGAGAAGCTGTGGATGGCCCATCCCTGGAAGTGTTCAAAGTCAGGCTGGATGGGGCTTCAAGCAACCTGGTCTAGTGGAAAGTGTCCCTCTCCATGGCAGAAGGGTTGGAGTGAGCAGTTCGGAAGAAGATACCTTGCACCATACTTTGGGAACATTTTCTTTTCTTAGCACAAAAGGAAATTAAATAACTTCAGTAAAAATACTGTAGTTCAGGCATTGGGATATAATTATGCATATAGTTACAGGCTTTCAGAAAGTATTTTACCTTGCTCTATTTACTTTTTCAAAGGCAGAAATTCAAAATCTTTCCCATTTTCCTCTATTTCCTTTGTAACAACTGTATTCAGGTTCTCATATATATTTTTGTGTACTGTGTCTGGTTAAAGACAAGAGCAAATAAGATGACTAAATCAGATAGTGTTAATTAAAATCCAAAAAACAGCAAAATAGAAGGCTGAAGGCTGATCATTATCCCCATAAAACACTGTGTATTCCATACCAAACACAAATTTATCTATTGAGCCCATGCAGCAGCAGCTAAAGATAATCTTGCAGAAAAACGAGCCCAGGAGCTGGTGATGCAGACTCAAAAGGAGGTCATATCAAACAACAGCTATTTGTTGTCAAATCAAGCAAAACAACAAAATCTCTTGAAATAATCACCTCTCAGGAATGAGGCCATGAAACACACGGCTCTTGAGCAATTTCCCAACTTGTCAGATGAAGGTAAAAGCCGTACAGTTCTAGCTGCAGGGATGAAATACACTGTCTCAAATAACCATACTGCTGTGAGGCAATGCTAATCAATGAGTTAGAGCTTACACTTTCCCTATGATTTGGGATAACAGGGATCATTGGTGTACTGTCCAAATACAGACTAGATTTATCTATTTAACTATAGTTTATTTCACTGTCTAGTAGACTATTTTATCTAGGCAAAAAATACCTTCAGACACCAGGCAGACATCTGTGGTAGCTCCAGATAATGATTCAGGCCTACACTCCTCTGCAGCACCATGTAAGAAATGATTTGTTATAAAGCACTGCACTGACAACCTTTGTTCTGAATATTCGAAGTTTCCAGGCCACAACAGAGTTAGCACAAATCATTCCTCAGCCTTCTTGGGCACTGTAAAAAGAGTTTCAGCTATTCCATAATCCTGAGGGCTGCTATGTGTGTGAAGTAACTAGAATACAATCATTTATCCCCTGGGCCATTATTGCATAAGTAGAACTAAACAACTGACATTGCTGAACACTGTTGATAAGATCTCTTATCGTTTCAAAGAAAACTGCATAAGGCAATAATATTGGTGAATCTGTACCATGTAGTACTTCCACTTCTGAAAAATTAAAAATCAATATAATTTGGCTTCAAATTTCAAATGAATGCAAGTTAGATACTCAGGAGTTGCCCCAAATTTTGTAATATTGTCCATGTACAACAAGGTACAATTTATCCACAGGCTGTAATAGGAAAAAATAGTAGAAAAGTCCTAATTATGAAATAAAGTGGGTTTGAGTTAAATAGAACTAAAAAGAGTTAAACCTTTAAGACTAAGCTATATGTGCAAAAGACAAGATACATTCAGTTCTGTTTTCCAGATACAGGGCGATAAAAGGAAAAGGAACGTGGGCCTATGTCATGCTTTTTGCCTATGAATGTAGTGACAGTGTTAAAGGGGAAAAAAGGGCAGAGAGAACATCCTAGAAAATACTCCTGGTCATGAGTATAGAAATGTGTGCTCTATGCATGTGATTAAATGAAACAAAATCCATGCAAAGTTGAGGTGTCCTACTTGTAGTCTCTGCATCTTTGTAACATCTGCCGCTCTCATTATCACATTATTTCCACCTACCATAATCTCAGTTTACTACTTTCTTATCCCTTAATCTGTACTTTCACTTGCAAATATCCTAACCACGTGTTGTTTATCTCAGAAATCATTCTTTATCCTTGATTTACAAATCATAAAAATATCCCAAAGCTTATTAATTTTCATCTCCACTGTGTTCTTTCCTGAGCAGCAATTGACATTGCTCCCTCTACCACAGGAGAGGCCAGAAGCCCTAAAACAACACTAGGTTTCCATATGTGAGAGGAGCTGTTTTGTAAAAGCTTTTATCACACACAGTACCAGTGTGGAAGTCTTCCCAAGAGAACACAAAATGGACAAAGCACCTGAACAATTCAGGAAGGCACTTCTCAGGTGCCCTGGCATTCACCATAGCAGCAGGACAATGAAGACCAAATAAAATATCTGAGAGGTCTTACAAAGCCTTGAGAATTGATTTTTTTTTTTTTTTTTTTTAATGGTAANTTTATAACGTCTGTGATTGTGTTTTTTTTTTTTTTTTTTTTTTTGGGGGGGGGGGGGTGTTCTTCAAGAAAGAATTTTATATCATCCTCTGCTAGGGCTGAGAGCATGTCTACCAACCAGAAGATGGGAAAAATATTTAAATTATAGTTTGAGTGCTATCTACTTCATTTTTTACACCAATACTTATGGTTTATTCATTGTCAGCATCCAAAGACCCCTTCAAATAAGAAAAACCAACACATCCAATAAAAATAGAACATTTTATGCGGCTTTCCATTGAGTATCACAGGAAAAAAAAAGCCTTTTAATTTGCTAAGTATAGTAATAGCTGAGTCTGACTTAAAGTCTTTGCACTCTAATGCTAAAACACCTTATGTGCTGTAAAGTGCTGCTCTTTTTGAGCTCATTCTGGGGGCAGAAGTTCTTGAGATTCTACAGAAACAAAAAATCCTAAGGACTCACTGGAATGATGCATCTTAATTTAACAGATATGCCTTGTAGGCTTTTGCGCCTTATGTTTTGACTGAAGTTTTCCCTGAGATTCACAAAGTTTTATCGGCTGTGCAGAGTTTTATTTACAAATTTCAGTGAAATCGCTGCTACGCCCTATCAGTGCTCACCAGCCGGAGTGCTGGGTCCCAGCCACACCGCAGCTCAGCTGGATTATCCCCAGGTCCCTTCAACCCCATTTGTTCTGTGATCCTATTATTCGGCAACGGGATCTTTCTTTTGCAATCCAAACAGTGCAACATGTGCCCGGTGAGGAAAGACCTGTAAAGATTGCATTACACTTTTCTTAGGGTTTTTAATATTAAAGAGCGAAATAAGTCATAAAACAACCTCTGACAGGCCACAGATGGGCAGACAGCCCCATGCCTGCGCTCTGAGACAGGGCCCAGAATCAGAGCGGGTCAGGTTGGAGGGGACCACAGTGTCCAGCCTCATGTGTTCCAACCTCCCGGCTCAAGCAGGGTCATCCCAGAGCACATGCGATTGCATCCACATGGCTCTGGAGCATCTCCAGTGAGGAAATCTCCACAGCTCCTCTGGGCAACCTCTTCCAGTGCTGCGTGTCGGCACAGTGAAACTCTCATTTCCCACTGGCCATACTGCTCGGTGCTGCCGGGAACAGCCCGACTCCATGCTCCTGGCACCCAGTCCCCCACTCAAACACTCTTGGGCATGGATGAAGCGAGGTCCACAAGGAAAGACAACGGGATGAGCCGTGAGGTGGGACGGCTCGTTTGGCTTTGGGCTGCTGACTGATCAGTCCAGGCAAGAGCCACACCGGCTACTGGCCTTCCCGGGGGCCGACTGCCGACATCCAGCGCCGGCAGGGCTGGACCCCGAGGCGCTTCCCCGGATCCCAGCAACAGGGGGACACGGCGGGAGGGGACCAGCAGCCCGGCTCCCGCACCCCCCGGGGCGCCCCGTTGGTAAAGCCCTGCCCGGCGCTCCCCCGCCCCGCCGAGCAATGGAACCTCCCGCGCGCGAGCAGTTTAAATTCGAGCCCCTCCCCGCCAGGTGC
>VWZN01019500.1:395594-470367 GCA_013396955.1 Regulus satrapa | reverse complement strand
CGCAGCGGTGCGGGGGGCGCGGGAGGCGCTCGGCTCCTCGCTGCAGGTGGGCGCGGGGCTGCCCCGGGGCGGGAGGCAGCGCCCCGGGGAGGCGGCACGGCCGGGGCTGTCCGGGCCCCGACTTCCACGGCGAAGGGATAACGCCCGAAACTTTTGACCCGGCTGCTCCGTTCCTCTGTTGGAAATGGGGGAAATGTTGGGGGGCATATTTGCTCTTAATGTTTCTCGTAGATCCGAGTAATACTAAACTGTTGCTGACTGAGAGTGGAGTGTAGAAAAGTGTCAAAAGAACAAAAGGCAAAGAGCCATTTAACGTTTTGGTGTTTGGGTTTTTTTGTTGTTTTGTTTAGTTTTTTTTTTTTTTTTTTTTAATTTTGTGGAACTTGCTTATGTTTCTGAGGTCTTACAACGGGAAATACCAGCTTGGTGGAGCTACTACATGTGTAATATAATGACTTACAGCATGCCATCCTGTGTGTTCTTCAGTTTTACTCATAAGTACTTGAAGCTTGCCTTTTTGTTTGTTTTAAGATATGTTTGTGTGTAAAGATAAGGTTATTTTTTAAAATGACAAGAAAAAAAAAGGAAGTGAGGCTTTTAATTAGAATACATTTGTTCCGGACTGAAACTATTTTAGGTTGGAGACGGCTGAATGCTGGAAGATTTGCATTGAATTAATGTTGTAAGAAGTCTCGCAGTATATTCTGTATAGCTGAACCAGACTGGATCCTTCTCATAGTGAGTTAAAATAGCAGCAGCTTCCCTCTCAGGGGTGAAGTTTCGGGCAAACTTTTTAAATGATGCACAATTTCTCACCCCACCCCCCTCAGCACTGAGTTTGCTCTCCTGCGCTGCTCTGTTCGCTACAAACGTAGTTGACCTCTTAAATAACTTTCCGTTGCTAAATTCTAAGATGGCTCCAGAAAGGGACAAAGGACTGAGCAACTTTTATTGCAGATGAAGAAATGAAATAAACTTAGAATGGGGAAAACAAAGATCCTGAAATGGTATTCTAGATTTAAAACGTAACTGGTGAGGTAAACCAGAAACAAAAGCTGTAATTGTTTTCCAGGAAGTGGAAGTGGAAGCCTATTAGTGGAAATTTAAATCGGTTAGGTTTTGGGCTGACACTGTGCCTAGTCCTGAACACCTTTGGAATCCTCAGATTGTTGTATGAAAGGGTTTTCCTGTATGCGATAATAGCAATACTGCAGATGTTACTGCCTTTTTTAAAAATGGCAAGGTAACACTTTGTGTCATCTGGCATGGCATTTAAAATTAATTTTCGGTCTTTTGCTGTTCTGTATGGAACTTGTTGTGCTTGTAGCTTGATACTTGTTTTCCTATTTTTCATCATAATTCTTGGATACAGATGACGTCTGTTTAAAGATGCTTTAAACTTAAGAATGGATTTTGTCACTATTTTAATGCTCTTACGCACTAAGTCCTATGTTATGAGCTTAAATTTCATAAATTCTCTGTTTCTAATGCTGGAAAGCCTTTCTGCTGGGCTCTCCTGAGATCTAAGAACACGGAACCAGCGGTCAAACTCTTGTGGGTTCTCCCGGTGTTGTGAGCAGCGGCTGGCTTGGGTCGGCGTTTCCCTCTGCCCTGCTAACGAGAGGTGTGAAGGCTGGCAGCCCGGCTCCTCCTGGCACCGCCGGTGGGATGCTTGCTGAAACAAAAGTACCTCGAGCTTTGGTGAACTCCGGGGGAGGCTTTCTGCGCCCACCCGTGGATGGATACACGCATTTCACGTTTGGGAATGGAAGTTTTTCCCTCCCTCTTCCTTGCGAGTCTGTCAGATGTCTCGAATGTGATGTGAATGCTTTATCTGATGGCAAAGCTATTTAAAGTTATTTCCACTAGAGTCACTTTCTTCTCAGCACTCGCTTTCCCAATTGCTTGTTCAGCCCACATGTCATAGTTTATCATCTACTCGGTTGTACTCCTACATCTACTTATGGGTTTGTTCTGCTAAAAAGATACTGAAATATAAGGAAAAGTACAAATTGTGGTCTGCTGCCCGGAAAATGCAGTGTGCAGTTGGCATCTGAAATACCTTGTTTATGTAAGAAAAGGTCATGCAGCTGTACGCCCATTATTATTATTAACCCAATAAATTTGATTTATTCCAGCATATATAAAAATTTTATTTTTGCATGATGATTAGAGAATCTTACTGAAGTTTGAGCTAGAATGCTCAGTTGAGGGAAGATGTGTTCATAAAATCAGTTTATTTCCAGACTGGAAATTGAATTTATTCCATTATATCCTTTTCTAATTTTTTTTTTTCTAAAACAGCAAACTGCAGGGATTTAATTGAGAGAGATGTGACATTGCTGTACCTGGACCATCACTGTGAACAATACCACTGATCCATGTTAGATTTATATTTTGTTGTCCTGTCTGTATTAATAAGCAGATATATTTAATCTGCACAAAGTACTATTGAACTGGATTGTCCAAGTTCTTCTGTCATATCTGTAAATTGTTTCATCACTTGATAAATTTTGGGATGCAGGTATTAGGAATAAAAATACTGGATTCTAAACATTATCCTTGTACAGCTATTTTAACCTTGTCGTTCTGTGCACTTCAGTGTGCTATCCCAGCAGCAGGAGAGCCTTTCCTGGAAAATTTCTGAAAACCATCATTCTTAGAAGTAAGCTGAATTTGAGCTTGTAGTTGGTAAGCCTGGTGAAAAGTGCTTGTTTATACATGGGATTTGATGATTTTATTTTTTAAAACCACTAAATAAACAATCTTATTTTGAACCAACGTGTAACAAATACTTAAGTTTTATGAGAACTCAACAAAAAAATATAAGTACAATATAGTGCATTGGCCAACGCTAAAAGTTTAACATACAAAAGTATATACTTTTTGTTAAGCAGTTTATTTGTGGCAAGTTGACAGTTCCTAAACTTCTTAATTGAAGTAATATTTTCTTTTATTGTATTTTTTATTATTTTTTAAACAGATAAACTCATGTACACTTAATATAAGATTTGTGCAAAGCAGTTTATATTTTGGCTGGCTTCCAGGCAGAGAAAGTAGTACATCCAAGTTGCTTTTTTCTTCCCTGGTTCCTCAACTTTTAATATCCCACAAATCATAGTTCTAGTGCTGTTTGCAGAGTGAATGTAATTCTGCTCATGCTGGGAGGTGGGTGGTGATGCTGAGTGTCCGACCTGAGGGCTGCATTCATGGACAGGTGATCCCAGTCAGGGTGCATCTGCAGGCACATTGCTCTGGAGTTAGCTGGAGCACATCAGACTGGATTTACGCCGACTGCAGGAGAGCAGGCAGTGCCTCATTCAGTAGAATGCCTTCTGGTATGAGGGTAAACTCATCAAGTTTTATTAATGCATTCAAATTCATGGGTTTATATAGGGTTAGCCCTTTGTCTTTTGAATTAGCACATCCTTCACCTAACATGGCACATTTGGTGTTTCTTTGTGTCTTGGATGAAAAAATGCAATAGATTTGTCTTACACATTCTTTAGGAGAGGGTCCTGGGATCCGGGGAAATCACAGCCCATGTGTTTGACAGCTGTCATTGTGTGTGTCATTTTTGGATAATCACAGTTGTAGATGTGAGTTCGGTGGATACCTTCATCCTCATGACTACCAGAGCCACGTTTGTGTTCCTGAATAGCTCCTTGTGATTCATGCTGGAATGTGTGCATGCCATGCTCTTAAAGATAAGTGACATTTAACTTCAGGCAGTGCTGCATTTAATATTTTCCATTGCAGCTTCCTGTCCCTTAAGATGGTAACTAGAACAATTATTTTTAATTTTTTATCTAATTCTTCACATCTCAGGCATCTTTTTCTGTCTGCTTTTCTTTTGTTCCAGACCTGCATCTTTCTGTCTGCTCAGCCAGACTGACTCTGCTGCATACTCATCTTTTCAGATCCTTCACAGTGCTTTGGCAGTACCTGGCTTCTTGCAGACCCCATTTCACATCAGACTGAAAAAAATATATTTATGCTGTTTGTACAATATCTTCTCTTGCTTTTCCTCCAGAATATTCTTTTTCTCTGCACTTGCAGACAAGAAAGACTTTAGAAGGCTGAACTTAAGGGAGCCCTAACAAAGCCTTCTTCTCACAAACAAGTATTACACATTTCAGAGATGCTGGCCTTACCTTCTTAAATTATGCCAGCCTGGTCTAAAACATTTTAGCAAACTATTTCCTGTCATGCCTTCAGAGACATCTGCAGATGCTTATGAAGTTTACCTCTTGTTTAAAAGCTGATTTGTGATACATAGAAGAAGTGTTTAATGTTTGGGATTGGTTTTTTGCTTGTTGGTCTTGTCTGTGTTAGTGTGAACACCCTTTCCCCCCCATTCCTCCCTGTCTCCTTAGATTTAGGAGGAGTTCTGGACTAGGAGCTCTCTTGCATTTTAATTGCCACAGTTGGACTCTGCCAGTCAGGATGTTACGTATGTGGAGTGACTGGATTCTCATGGTGTAATAATCCCCCTTGTTTTTGGGAAAGGAGGCTCAGGGATGTGCAGAAAGCACGCCCATTTAGTTACGTGTTTCTTAGTTAGGTTTTTTGTGTTTTTGAAATTCCATTGTGGGTTCTTCTATGCTTGTCTTCATCTATTTGAATGTTGGTATAAAAGTTTACAAACATTATAGTATCAGTCTTTAATGTGTGTATAGACTTCAGTACAAATAATCTTAAGTGATTTCAGGTCTTCTGTGGCATTTTTATTCTTTTTGGAAGTTCCTTTATAAAAACACTGCTTAAGATTATAGAATGATTTTAGTTCTTTAACATTCTTAAGACAAAATTTACTTCAGTGCATATTGTTTTAGGAAGGGTTAAAGAGAAACGGCATTGTGTGCTATCTTGTGACTTGGCTTTTATAAAATTTTTATTAAAAAGTCTAGTTATGGATACATAAAAATTATTTGTTTTGTACTAAGTATTAAGGATTTTTATATATATATATTATAAGACTTAGAAAACATTCTAAGTTGGAGAAATGTTTTTTCTTCAACTTCTTATTCAAAACCAGTGTAAAGCGGCTCCTTTTTTCCCCCCTTCTGAATTGGAGGCTCTGGTAAGGTACTTTTTGGTAATGCCCTCCTAGTAGCAGTGGCTACTCAAGACCACTCAAATTTTCTAATACCTTATGACGTAATTGGTGTCTTCATACTTTTTTCTGGCAGCACAACTTACTGTATCATCATTGTCAGATATGACAGTTTATTCTGTTCTGTGGATTATATCCCCGAAGTGGTTGTGTATTTCTGCCAACTTCCTTTTGTGAAGTTGTTCTTAACTCTCATCACAGTTAGACTTCACAGTGCAGCTCCCCGCACAGTTGGGTTGGCACAACTCAAGCTCGGGGCTTTGTGCTGGAGTTAGGCTGCAGTGATTTATATACTCATATTGCCAAAGTGAGTTGTTCTTTTGCTGCCATATTTTACTCTTTATGGTTTTGGTTCTCTGAGAAGGAATAATTGAGTGGCCAGCACATCCTTAAAGTCCGAGTAAATAATTTGAAACCAAGCCCTGAGTCTGGCTCAGAGAACATAAAATTCTGGAGTCAGTTTTGCTGTCTAGCTGATGGATGTTTGTAGTGTTTCCTGGAATATCCTATCTGGTGAGTGTTGTGGTTCAGCAAAACTGGATGTACAAAAGAGGTATTTGAGATGTTCTGTTAAGCATGAGAGTGGGGTTTTTTTTGCCATGGAAACCTGTTGCCTACAGCATGGGCCAAACACTTGGCCCTGAGATTATTTTGAGAATGCTGGGATAATTCTTCATGGGATCCTGATATTTAGAGAGGTTAGCCAATGTATGCTTAGTAGAGGACTCTGCCTTATCAATGGACTCTGGATGTTTTGGACAGATGGAAGTTGCCTGGCTGCCTTGCCTGCAGGTATGCTGCTTGCTGCTTCTCTGCTCTTGCATATAGACCTTAAAAATTAATCGTATTTAGCCTTCTGGTTCATGGAGTCCATGTAGCTCTATTGCCCCAATCAGGGGCCGAATTCTCCTACAGAAACCCTGAAATAAAGTTCTTAACTGACTTGATAATTAGCTATTGAAAGTTTGAGGTTTTTTTCCCAAGGCATGTATAGGAGAACCTATATTAATAAAAACTTCTGTTCTGAATCGTAGTCTTTGTCCAGCTTTTACCTAGGTTTGCTGTTCTGTGTATTGCCCGTGTTTGCTCAGTGCCCTGATGTTACCTCAGGTTTTGTGTGAATTACAAATTATTCTATAAATGAAACTTGATTTGCTTTACCTGAGAGATTTTTGTATCCATAAAGTATTACAGTTGGTAAGGTAAATAGAGTAGCTGTAAAAATCAGAACTTAAGATTTTTCTCACTCAAAACTTTCACTCTCAGAAGTGCAATTTTTAAAGGGGCTTAACTTAATGATGTTTCTGATTGGAGGGATAGCTCTGATTTTAAAATTAGACTACTAGGACAAAAATAAACTGGTTTTACTGAGACACTTTAGTGTATCAGGACTTCTGTATGCTTCTGCAATAAGAGATTTGAACTCTTAGTTTTTTAATGCTAAGCAGTTTGTTCTTCTCAACCATAAAGTAGGAGCAGACAGGGCAAAATAAGATTTCGTAGTAAGGATGGGAAGTAAAGGAATGACTTTGTAGGGTGATTACCCATATTCGTGATTGCTCATAGTCCTTTTACAGTACAGGTGTAAGAAGTATTAGAGTTGAGGACTGGAAGGTGCTTCCCATCCTCACGGCTTTGCCCTTAGAGTTTGCAAAGTCAAACTTCAAGGCCTCTGAAGTTATCTATAGCTTAAAGCTTACAGGCCTAAGTAACACCTCGAGTCACAGGTGCACCAGTTCTTGATTTGGAAGTGTCTTACTTGTTGTGGTTAGATTTTGACTTTGTTTCATTTTGATTCAATTGCTGACTACCCTTTCCTTTGAATCATATTTCTGTGTTTTAAATTTAAGAGTTATTTTTGGTATAATTCTTTCAGGATCTCAACTGATGGGTTAATTGACAAAGCAGTTAAGAACCAATCCTGTAAAGAAGAGACTTGTTAAACCTGTGAAAAGCAAGTAAATTCTTGTTAAACACGTGATAAATAAGTGAATTTGTTTTCTGGCTTTGGTAATTGCAGGGTCACTGAAGCTTTCAGTAGGACCATCTCTGGTATGTTTTGTTAATAACTTGATAATCAAGTTGCTATGTTCACTTAGAGATGTATATTTACATGGGTACTCGGTATTTATTTACCAATACATGTAAACTTCAGTATTGTATGTGCTTATAAAATTGATACTGAAATTAGAACATTCTTTTTGTGAAGCGAGTTATTTAAAGGAATCGCCACCATTTGAATATACAGTGCTTCAACTTCTGAAATAGACGGGGCCTCTTTACTTTTTCAAATACTCTAATTAGAAGTGTAGTGTTGCCTTTGTGGCAGTAATATACTTAGCAAAGGTACCTGATTAAATTTTTAGTGAAATATAGCAGTATCTAGGCAACCAGAATGGACAGGAAGTCTTTACAATCATTGCTCTAAGCAGATTGTTTTTATAGAAGTAATCAATGTACTGTAATGAAAATTCCTGTTGAAGCTGTGAAGTGGGTTTATAATTAATAGTCTAGAATTTATTATGACCTGTTTCTAGAATTGAAAGTACTGTTGCAGTCAAATGGCTACCTGTAATCCCATCTTCTTTTTGCAAAGTTGATAAAATTATTTTTTGCATACGACTTTGGGGTTTCTTACATGGACAAAGGTGTCATAGTTGTTTGAATCATGCTACAAGTTTTTATCAATCACAATTGTAAGGACATTCTGAATCTCTGGGGGTTTTTTATAGTTTGCAGTAAAACTCAAGAGGTTCTTGCCTCTTTACTTTCTAAATCTGTATTGGAATGCTGGAAATAAGCAGTGACTGTTGTCTTACAAGCAGCAGAGCTATTCTAGAAGCTCTGTCTTGCTAAAAAGGAAAGTGCTCTTGCAGCATCTGGCTGAATAGCTTTGCTCTCTCCCTGTAACTTTTGAATGCTTAATTAATAAGTTTTTTTGCTGGTTGAGTAGTTAAGCTGGTTGTCCTGATTGGACTTAGTTTGCTGCTAGAGTGGTCAGTTCAGCTGGTATTTCATATTGGTCTGACGAGGACCTGGCTAAAAGCATGAGGAGGAGCAGAGATACGAGCTGCATGCGGATGGAGTGCTGGGAATGCAGAGTAGCAGGTGGAGGGAAAGCGGGCGCAGAACAGGATGCTTTCGATTTCTCTATTTCTGTGTCACAATTCACTGTAGAACTGGATTAGGAATAATGTGAAATTGTGTTCACCTGCAAGGTCCACTTGGCAGACATGTTAAAATCTATTCAAAACCTGCTTTTTTTAAGACTTGTTTGCTACGGTGGGAGATAGAGACAGCCTACCTTAAGGGATGTGCTGATTGCAAGTCAGGGGTAGGAGTTCCTTTTTGTTCCAAATGCAGGGAGTATCAGATCTGTGCTTCTTCATGCTCTTCTATTTTGTAGGTTGTAGGCTTGGCTAGGAAGAATCCTCTTCTGCCTAGCCCTTCTTGGTGAAGAATGCAAGACTGTAGTGGGCAAGAAGTGCAACAGCCTGCCCAGTGTCCAAACTGTAGAGAAGAGAATGGAGGCAACCGTGAAGTTGTAGAAATATTAAAATAGAATACAGTGTGAATGCAGTATTGGAAAGCAATTTTAAAACTTGTTATTACTGGAGATACGGGTCTTGCAATAAACAAAATTGGAGTCAACCAGGCAATTGTTTTGAGTAGAGATTTTATTTAAAGTAATGTTATCTTGAATCTTATTGATTTAATTTCTGTCAGCAATGTTTTATACAGTGGTGGACTGAAAATAAGTTGCTAAGTCTCATTGAATTACTCTCTATATTCTTGATGCATTAAATATTTCTTGAAGCATTTTGAAAGTGGATTTCTCAGCTGTATTCAGATATATAGTAAATCTGGTGAACTCTTGGCAAAACCATTATATACTTTCTAAAGCGTATAAATGCTTAAGCATAAAACTCTTAAGTCACTGACTTGGATCCAGTCTAATGTGCTTTAGGGCTGCAGTGTTAGCCAGCAAAAGCTGTCATCTAATTCCTAGATGAGGGTCTATTTTCAGTATTTTCTCTCTGCTGTTTTGGAGCGTAGAAGAGTTTGGGGTTAGGTTAGATCAGCCTTTGATTGTATACTTGTTTGAAGCCTAACAGGCTGCTATTTATCTAGGTCTTACTTCTTGCTTCTGGGATTATTGTATGCAGCTGTGTCTTGGAGGGGGTTGAAATTTTTATATACTTCAAAGCTCACTTTAATATTAAACCAGTTAAATACAAATTCTGTTTAAACAACAACAAAAATCCCAAAAACTAGATAATTTTGTGTGCAGAATGCATGTGCATCTAACAAAATACTTTCCTTCTTGCTTCAGATACAAATAGGAGTTTTGAAAATGTTGGTATTTGAAAGAAATTGTTCACTGATACCTAGGATCTTTTTACATTTTCATCTGTCATTTTAAGTTCATCCAAGTTCTGGTCGTGTTGGAGACATTGGAGTAAATTCAGGTCAACTGTCAATCTGCTTATTTGCCTTGTTTTTGTGGCTCTTAGTCCTTGAGCTACAGGATGAAAACCACTTTTAAGTTAGGTGTGGATGAATACTGAAAATTTACATGAATTGAAGTTTATTGCTTTGTTTCTACAATAATGGGAGAGCTTTTAGTGTAATTACATTTTCCCTGGTATAAACTTTGACAGTACCCACTTCTCACGTTTGCAAGTAATGTCTTGGTGTTATGTAACAAGTAGAGCTTTGAATAAAATCAGTTGGGATTTACAGGAGAGATCCTCTTCCTCTTTTGATAGAAATGCGCACACAGTTTTCTGATTGCCCCGACTCTGCACAGTTCCATAGTTATATGAGGTCGCTGGGACAGTAGGTTCTGTCAGAATTGTAGCTGGAGCAGTAGAGTCATTCTGGATTGGAAGTGGAGCCTGCAGTGAAAATACCTTGTTAGTCCAAGTTGGTTTGTTCTATCTCTGCCAAAACAGCCTCTGTAGAGTATGCCTTTGTTGTGGAGGAGAATTTTTTTAGAAGGCGTTTCTGATTGTCATTAATGTTAGCCTGCTTAGTAAGTGTGCTCTGGTATCTCCAAACCTGCCGTTTCTGCACTGTAAAAGACCATGAAAGCCATGCTAAGGCACTGTGGATTTTTGGAAGGTTTATAAGAATAAATATATGGTATATAATATAGTATATAATATATTTACTGTACTTGAAAAGCTGGATGAGGCATGCTGTACTCTGTTGGCCGAAGTTGATGGTAACTCTCTTGACAGACATTGTGAGAGTAAAGGACTTGGTTCTTTCTGTTGGAGCAGTCATCACTTATCTCCTAGATTGGGCTCATACACAATAACCACTGGGAACTCATGTTCAAGAAGGTCTTTAATCATATTCTTTCATACCATGATTTTAAATTATGTGTAATAATTGTTTCTGAGCATACTGCTTAGTATGGATGAAGAAAAGCACTTGAATTTTCTGAAATAGCAAATTTAATTTTTACTTCAGTTTAGTAGAGGAGATAGTTATTTGCTGTACTGGAGTTCCATTCAAAATACTAACAAGTTTTTGGGCTTTGAATTTTGAAGAGATTCCCAAGTATTTTGGATGACAGTAGTGTGGGGGCTGGCCTTTGATGCATCTAAGTAGCCGGCTGCTGATCTTTCTCAAGCTGGTGTCAGTATTGACATCTTAGATAAACCTGAAGCCACGAATGTTTAGCCTCTGGTGGTGCGCCATGTAGTTGGCAGGCAGCAAGCACGATTACCATGTGGTTTCCATCTCCCAAGGTGCATTAGCACCTGTATTTAATTTCTGGCATAAGGGAGAGGTTTATTTCCAAACCTTTGGTTCTCTGCTTGCGCTCCTGCTGGGTTTGGCACTTCACACAAAGGAAGCTCTGCCTGCCTTGATTGAAGGAAAAGCTACAAGGGCATTGTCCCTGTCTAAGGCAGCCGTTCTGGGGTTTGGGAGATCGCTTGTACATTCTGAACAGGTACATCCTTTTAAAGTAACTTTAATTCCTTAAAGGTACCACAATTCCTTTTGAATGTTTCACCAAATTTCTGACATATGACACTTGGCATTGTACTGCTGCTCTCCTTTAGAGTGAGATGCCTCTCCAGTACAGTTATGCCATAAGTGATGCACATAATGATAAAAGGGTTCTTACTATGGGATGATAGCTAGTAATTTAAACTAGCTGAAGAATATAGAAATGGTTTTGAAGAGCTAGGTAGAATTTGTATTCAAAAGCTGCATGTCTTTAATTTTGTGTGGTACGTAAAATTGCATATAATTTCTGCTAAGCTGACTGCTTATCACATGGTTGAATTCTAAACAAAAAGAACACTTCATAACATTTTTGTCATATGAAAGATATGAAGCACTAATTGAAGATTACAAGTAGCTCAAAACTCAATTCATACTTTTAAGGATGTGAATAGAAGTTACCTTAAGGTTTGCAAAATGCAGTCTGTGCCCTCTCTGTTTCACCATAAGATTTATTTTTAGAATTCACTGGGTTCCAGAGGTTATACTGAATATAAACCCATATTTTCTCGTTGTTTCAATACTAAACTAATGAACACTGTCTTTAACACTTGCTTATGTGTTAAAGCATGTACTAACAGCCTAGTATTTGAGAAGCTCAGAGCAGTCTATTAGACATAGACATCTAGAGCTGAATAAACATACAGGGTGCTACCACAAGTTTATTAATGATTGCTTCTTGAGGTATTATTTTTTTCTTAACAGTTTTCTTCAATGGTGTTTCATATATAATTGACTATTTTATTGTATGCAGTTTATTTCAAACATCTGCTAAAAGCAATACTGAAGATCTAGGAAATAAATAATTACTTGTAATTGATTTTTGATAAGGAGTTTATAAACGTGACTGTATGGGTGTAAATGATACTGCTTCTGTAGGACTAAGCATGCAGCTGCTGGAACCTTGAGAATTATCTCAAAACTTCTGAGTAAGTGCCATAGTTTTAGAATCTGTCACTTCTCTGGTTTGGATCAGTGGTGTAATCTGGATTTCACACTATTACTACATGGCTAATTTACTGAAATATTTTCTGCCACATACTATTCCTACAGATTCTTAATTCCTTGAAAGATTCCTGGCCCATTTGAATTCCAGTAGCTGTGGAAATGCCAAAACTAATGCCACCTTAGAAGTTATGAATACCGAATATCTGCCTTTGGTTGACAGTTGTGAAGGGGGAAAGGGACATAAACGGCCAGGGCCAGCAGCTGCCCCAGAATAAGGAGAATACCAGATGGTGGTAGATACCCATTACTGTTGGGTAACTTCAGAAAGGGGGAGTGGACAAAATAAGAAAATTCTGGCTGATAGAGCACCGTGGGTTTCAGAGAATGTTTCATTTGCTGTTCAGCCTGTCCAGAGCTGAACTGGACTCTGAAGGCTTCCTCTGTGAGTTTCTTGTGCTAGCATTGATGGATTTTTGAGTACAGTAGCACTGATTAGCAGCTTGCATTCTAATTTTAATCTCATGTCTGATAATGTGTCATGAGGTGATAAATTCAAGATATTATACTTCCAAGCTACAAAACCATGTGTTTTTGTAAGAGATTACTGAGCCCATAACAGAAAGAGTAAAAATCACTGGGTATTTTAGCTTGTGCTGTGACCAGTGGCAGCTGAGAAACAGGCACCATTCAGCTTGTGCCTTCTACTGTGAAATTCAAGTGTCTGACAGAATTGGATAGGAAAGTTGTGAGGAGAGACCTTTACAGTACCTGAATCAAAAAATTTACAAGTCCATGTATTTTATTTTAAATTTTTCATGTGTCTTCATGCTTAAGTTAATCTGATCTAAATGTCCTATTCTACAGGCTGAAAAGCTGGCAAACATCTGTTGAAAGTTTTAAATTATTTACTTTTCTCCATACTTGAACTCTTCTGGCAACCTGCAAGGCTGTTCTACTTTTTTGTGGCTTATGTTCCTTAGTCTGACTTATTTGGTGTTATTTCAAGGCTGGCCCAATTTTTTCTCTTTAGTTTTTATCTAATGCTTAAGCTATTTTAATTTAGTCTGCAGTTTTTTCCATGTTAGTATTACAAGGAGTATATTTATTCTATTAGAAATAGTTGTACTTGACAGTTGGCTTCATCCAGAGAGGGTTACTGTGAACTTGAGGTTTGCCTTGCTTTTTACTTTGGTATTTGATTGCTTTCTTCAGTAACCAGTTAGCAAATGTCGCCAGTTAGAAATGGTACTATTAAGATCTCAGCCCTTCCAAGCCGTGTTTTTGGTATTTAGATGCATAAAACATTTGTTGCAGAAATTTGTAGTTCTGGAATGCTTGCTATGTAGGCAGTGTGTGGGATAGTAAATCATGAGACATTCTAAGGAGTTCAAAGTAACATTTTTGCTTACCTGTTGATTTTAATCAAATTATTAATGTTTCAATTCATTTTAAACACATTTGATCAGTTTGGAAATAATAATCTATCTAAGATGGTGCTTGCTACAATGTAATAATAATGAGTCGTAGGATGATAAAATGATTTAGGTTGGAAAAGAACCTTAAGATCAAGTCCAACCCAGTCTTTTTAATTTTTTTTATTTTTCTGTAATTGACCAAATCACAGCTTGGAAAATCAAATATTGCTTTAGCTGTTTCTTAAATTTATTTGGCCTCTGCTTGTCTTACTTGGTTCTTTCAGGGGGAAGATTGAGACTGATCTGTTATGTGGCTTTTTGATTGTTTTGGGGGTTTTATTTGAACATGAAGATGCTTTGATTTTTTTTTTTTTTGTTTCCAAAGCAGAGAGCTGGCTTTGAAAGCAAAATCATAATGCAAGCTTGGTCCCTCTAGCTGAGCAGGAGCTTCAACGTGCTGCAGGTGGTGAGGTAGGGTTAGTCCCAGGCCTGGCTTTATGTGCTGGCTCTGAAGTCAGGGGGTGCTGTCAGAATCCGTGCTGGATCCAGGGAAATCCTACTTTGGGTAGCACGGTGCTAGCTGGGAAACAATGACGTATGAAGGTAGAGCATGAGTATTAAACTTTGATGCAGAAAACCCTTCAGATCATGGTAGAATCTAAGGGGAAAATGTGAAATTGTGATATTTAAGTTGCATGTGCTTTGCTCCCGTACTTTGGCAATCTGCATAATGAAGCATAAGGATCTACCTGCTTTTTGGCAAGCAGGTGTAGGAAGAATATTAGATTTAATTCAAGTTATATTCTCACTCAGCTGTGTGAACAAAAGCTTTAAAATTATTTATTTTAAATTAGATTTTTGTAGATAGTGTTGCCCTCTTTTTGAAGAGCGCATGAAGGGCATAAAGTTTGCAAGAGGAAGAAAGGACTAATCCCTTATTAAAACTTCCATAAGTGTAATGACCTAACAGTTAACTTAGAATTCGGTTGAAAAGTGACCTAAAAATGCTCACTACTTGTTTAAATTCAGAAGATACATGCTGCTCTTCTTCTACTCTGAGCAGAATTATCATGTCTTTTTAATAATATTTTCGTTATAAATAAATAGTAGTAGAGCCAGTAATGCTGTTCACATTATTGACGGTAGTGATCTGAAATCAAGTATCACACTTCAATAGCAAGCAATAAATAGCATCATTTACAGATGATTGAGGAATATACAGTCAAGTCTCTCTAAATTTAGGTAGTGTTTAGGTTGTGACAAAGCTAGCTCTGACATTTTATATGCAGCTGTCGCATGTAATATTTAATACTGCTTGCTTCTGTCTAAAACTTTCTAAACCAGTTAGATCTCGTTTTGTTGCATGGGCGACTTATATGTCCTGAGATAAAGGAGGAAATTTTGCAAAGTATATCTGTCAGAAAACTCGTCAGAGTTCTGCATTCAGGAGTGCAAAAATAATGAAATTCCTTTCAGTGTGGGACAATGGTGACATTTTCCCATTTACTTTGTGAAGATTATTAGGAATACTGCAGTCATTTCATTGTACAGTTGAAGGAAAAACTCATACCAAGCCCAACAATTTTTTTTCCATTGAATAACTAAGGGGAATGCGCCTTCCAGGAGCTTCCTGCTGATGTTAGGTACTTTGTGATAAATTACTTAATTATTATTTGTGTATTATGGGTGTTTGTGGTTATGTTATTGAGAATACTTTTATGATAATTGTTGGTATTTGGTACATGTGAATTCTAACACTATAGAGAATCATAAATATCTGACTCAAAAAATGGACTACAAAGGTATGACAAAAATAATTAAGGTTTTATACCGTAACTAGCCCTGACATTTGCATTTTTGGTTACTCAAATTGATTCAGTTTTATGAGTTTGTGTTAATTAAATGCTATGGTATATTTATTAATATTTCCAAAATTGCTGTTGAATACAGGGAATATACAATCTTCAAATTATTTGAATAAAAATATTTATCCACATAAATTATAGTAATTTCATTAATAAAGCTAATATTTAAACTTTTGTCACCTGTTTGTGCTTTAGTGCATAATTAGCTTTTTTGAGATTGTTAATTTGGTTTATGCTTCAGGTGTCTAAATAACAATTGACTTTTTAACTGTTATCTCTGATTTCTTTTCATATTAATGTACTTCCATGACCACTCATTCTTGAGAACTACTGCTGCTCTACGAAGAAATTTGCAGATTTGTGAACAACTGTTTTTTGCTTTGCCACGAGCTAAAGATGGCATTAAGCAATCCAGATTGATGCTGACAGGCCTGCTCTATTGCTAGGCTCTGTTCCTCTGAGCTCGATGTCTCTTCTTGGTGCCAGCACTCATTCTGGAGTGCTGGAGGAAGAGAAGTGTAACCACATCAGCAGCAGTGCTGGGGAGGAGGTGGGACAACTTCTAACAGCCGCTCTTAAATTGGGCTGAGCCCGTCCTGGAGCTGCGTGTTCGGTTTAGTAAGAGGAATATCCTAAAAGCATCACCTTACAGTATTTAGAAGTCATCTGGTTTAGCCCTTGGCTCAAAGCCAGGCTATCAGGATAGATAAGATTGCTCAGAGCTTTGTCCAGTTGAATCTTGTAGATCTGCAAGGCTGAGTTCTTAGTTCTGCTATGTGCAGTACAACCTCTTCCATGCAATAGGTTCCCTGCACCTCCTCCTTATCTCTCGGAAACGGGCTGTGATGGAGGTTCTTAATTCCCTCACATCTTTGTTGTGTAGGTCTGACAAGTTTTCTTTTGCTTTAAGTGGGTGTTAAGGAAAGGACAAACTTACAGACATCCAACCTTCTTGTCGCTACACCAGTCTTTCTGGCTAGGGCTCCATGTAGCTTTTCCTTGGCTGTCATGTGCCCTCTGAGCAGCTGAGTGACCTTCAACTGTTTTTTGTCTGTCTCATCAGGGGCGCTGAGGGGGAGAATTGTGTACAGGACTTGCATACAGCATAATGAATGCTGACTGCTGGGCAAGAACAGTGTCCTTTGACTTGTCTGCGCTTTTGCCACTGCAGCAGTGGAAGCTGTTGGCCAGGGTCAACCCAAACACCCACACAGCTGTGGGATCACTCTCCTCTCCCTTGGGATAAGAAAAAAAATTAGAAGGAAGGCAGGAAGACTCATGGATTGAGATAATGATGTTATAGTATGGAAAGCCACATCTCGCACACACTAGCAAAGCAAAGAGAAGAATTAATTCCTTCCTTCACACTGGGGGGCAGGTGTTTGGCCCCTTCCTGGGAAACAGGGCCTTGGCATGCGTAATGGTTGGAAAGAATCATAGAATCCTTGAGTTTGGAAAAAGCTTAAAATATCCTTGTGTCCAGCCATTAACTCAGCAGTGCCAAGCTTTCCACTAAACCATGTCCCCAGGTACCAAATCTAGAGTTTTAAAATACCTCCAGCTATGGTGACTCCACCACTTCCATGGGCAGCCAGTTTCAATGCTTGACAATGCTTTTTATGAAGACATTTTTCCTTATAGCCAGTCATAACTGCTCCAGGTGCCACCTAAGGCCACTTACGGTTGTCCATCGCTTATTGACTGTGAGAAGAGGCTGACCCCACCTGGCTAAAACCTCCTTTATGGTAGTTGTAGAGAGTGTTGAGCTATCTCCTGAGTCTCCTGTTCTCCAGGCTTAAAAGACCCAGTTCCCTCAGCTGTTCCTTAAATGAATTGTGTCTCAGACCCTTCACTACAAGCATACTTCCAAAGGTTATAACAAAAAAAGGTTCAGACAAACACTCTAGCAACAAATGACTACCCCTCTTCTTCCCTTCTGTGAGTTTTTACTGCTAAACATAGCATTATCTTGTATGGAATGTCCCTTTGGTTGGCTCTGATCAGCTGTCCTGGCTGTGTCCTTCACAAGGTCTTGTCCACCCCAGCCTAATGCCTAGGGGTGGGGACATGGTGGGAAAGGGAAAGGCCTTGATGCTGTGCATGCATTTTTCAACTGTAAGAGAACCATCGGTTTCTCTTACCTAATGAGTGTTACCAGCACTGGTTTAGCACAGACCCAAAGTGCAGCACCATAAAGGCTGCTGTGAGGAGAATTAACTTTGTCCCAGACAGATCCAGTGCAGCAGCCTGGAATGCGATTGACCTTCATCACAAGGCCTCACTGCTTGACTGCTCAGTTTCTTGAGCCCCACAGTTTTCCTGTCCCATTAGTCCGAAATCTGATGTGTTGAATGTGTTATTCTGTGCTACTTGCAGGGCTTCACAGTCTGTGTTCTGTGTTGTGACATCCCTCAGCTCAGTCCTCTAGCATGTTGAGTAGCACCTCTGTTCTCTAACACTGGCAACCATTTCCTGGCCTCCTGGGCTCATGTGATCTGCAAACTTGATGTCAGTGCATTCTACCTTTGCTTTCAGGTCATTGGGGAAAAATGCTGAACTTTATTATCCCAGTATTGTCCCTGGAGACTGCTTAAATATCTTCCAGTTAGATTTTTGAACCATTGATGCAAGCCTTTAAGTATGGCTGTCTCTGCAGATTTTCAGATGCCCTGAAGTTGGTGCTTACCCAGCTGGTACCAGGGCTGCCAGGGAAGGTGCCGTTGAAAGCCTTATTAGAGCCAAAGTAAATTACATCTGTTGGTGTCCTTCACCCCCAGACCCACCTGTTTCCTCACAAAAACTTTATAAACCTGTGTTGGAACTTCTCAATAACCTTTATTTTGTCCAAGGTGAGGTTGACGTGTCAGGTTCTTCCCCTTTTTTTTGGAGATGAATAAGTACAGCCTTTGTCAGTGCCTTTCTGTGGTCAGTTTTCTTCGGTTATATTGGAATTGGACAATGGGTGATCTCTTTGATTAGAAATACTTGCAGACTGTTTGAAGATAACAATCACTTCTGCAAAGCTATATTGAGAAAGGGAAACTGAGAGGGAGAATGCAGGACGAGTCACAAACTGGGAGCATGCAGTTTTAAGGGATTAGGCTGCAGTTGTAAGAGTTCTATGTATTTTTTAGAGTAAGACACAGGCTAAAGATAGATTGCTGAGGCAGCGAAAACTGGATCTTTTTTCCCTCTCTGTTGACAGAGATAATGGTTTTCTAAGCTTTTTACTTTAACAAAGCTATGATTTTTGGTTTTGTTTTGTTGGTGTTAAGCACTTAAAATGATATCAGGTTGACTGGCAAACCTCATGCCATCTGTTCTAACAAAAAGTAGGCTGACTATTGGTCTGTCCATGCAAGGGTCAAAAGAGAGTTACAAGGACTAAAGCCTTGAAGAATTTTAAGGTGTTCATTTTTGACATGGAAGACCATTAATATAGTGTGAAGAATTGTTTTTGGTTAGGTTTTGATTAAAAAGGCAGTTAGAGAAATTAAGCTTTAGATCCCTTTGAGGTTGAACAACTTATCATCTGTTCATATTAGAAAGACCAGAAGAATGTGTAAAGATTATGCTCACTTCTGTAAAACCAAAAAACTACTTAGAGCTGAGATTTGTTCTTAAAATGTCTTGATTTAGAGATTTCCAGCCGAAGGTGCATTTTTATATTAAAAACTAGTTTCTAACATGTTCTTTTACCTGTTGAAGATTTTTGTATTGATTAAATACATGAAGTGTAGAATCAAAATATATTTTCAAAGACTAGTAAAATCCTAATGTTCCATTTTCACACATCTATTTTTCAGGAGCTGGTGAATCGGGGAAAAGCACAATTGTCAAGCAAATGAAGTAAGTGTGATGAAATATTGTGATAGAGAAATATTTTTTAATTTGAATAGAGAATTTATTGTTTTTTCTTCCATAGGATAATCCATGAAGCTGGTTATTCAGAAGATGAATGTAAACAGTACAAAGCTGTTGTCTACAGTAACACCATTCAGTCCATTATTGCTATCATTAGAGCAATGGGGAGGTTGAAGATAGACTTTGGTGATCCAATCAGGGCTGTGAGTATTGAAGTACACACACACAGACATACAGCTGAAACATCCATACTATTTCTTTCAGAAATCTTTGTGAGTTACAGTGTTTGATAACTAAATGCTTTTCGTCTTTACATGTCAAGGTGACCTGTGGAGCTGACAGCACTGGGTTGATTCACAATAACTGGTTTAGATAGTATTTTCTGAATTCTGTCTAAATTTGGAGAACTAAACATCTGAATCTTAAGGAGTCCACAGTCTCTATTTGTATGGATTTGTGGGCTGTTAGGTAGGCCATTTAAGTTAGACATTTTAAAAAATACTTGGATAAGGAGGCATTTAGCTACTTCTTCACTGTACTGCCTGCACTTCTCTATTAGGTCATAGACTCAGCAGTGCCCGAAACATTGCCAGCCTCTGAGCTGGATCCTATTTCATACTGACTTCCAGTATTGATGACTTTATTTTGCTCAGAGAGATGTGGGCATGGACCTACTGCTGGGATCCCATTTTTTCATTATACTAATCCTGGGGTTTTTCCCAAGAAATGAGGCCTTTTCCTAAGCTTTTCTGTGCCTTGTCCATCTTATTTCGTGCAAAGCTCTGATGAATTTATTTTCCATTCCATTTATTAGTATCTCTAGTCCTAATCCTGTGCTCTTACCTATGGTGACCCTGTTTACATCCAAATCTGGTCAGGCAGGGAGATGTTTGGAATATCTCTGTACAATGCTCAGTCTTTGTGTTTTTGCTTTTCCTCTCATTACAAGACTTTACACAGTCTGTGTTGCAGTGCTGAAATTGATCGCCAAAGCTGTTAGTCTGAGCAGCAGTTAAACTTGGTTCAGGATGAATGCCTGAACTGATTTATCTCCTCCCCACAGAAATCAGTCACAGTGCAGAATGCTGACCAGTACTGGTTTTGGAGCCAGAACTTGCCACATTGTGGCTGTCTAACAGGAAAGATGGAGGAAGGATTTTCTGCTCATGTTCATAAGTATATGTAAGGTAGTCAGAGGAATATTTTGTCATAAGTTCTGTTCATCACTTTAAGGTGGAATTACTGTTTGGAAAGAAAGGCGAGTTTTTAAAAATAAGAAACAGTATGTAGATTCTTTATTCTTGACAGTCTTTTATTGGTTGTTTGAAAAAGCAGTTTATCAATGTTAGACAGTATTCATTCAATAAGCTTGTGAAATGCAGTATGTATGGTTGTCATAAGGAAGATGTTTGTAAAATTATGAATAGTGAGTCAAAGTTGTATCCAAAGTCAAAATCTGATTGACAGCCAATTATAGCCATTATTTTATATATATATATATGTTAATTCTACCTGATACCTCTTCAGTTGTAAGCATAACTAATAAAAGCTTCAATTTCATTGGTTATTCCTCCTCTACATTTGCTCTCATGTTTGTTGTAGTCTGCCCTGAAGAACAAAGTTTTCCAGAGCACGGACAGTATTTCGCTGCTCGTTAGTTCAGTGTTTGTGCAGCCCTC
Source organism: Regulus satrapa (assembly GCA_013396955.1). Classification (NCBI taxonomy): domain Eukaryota; kingdom Metazoa; phylum Chordata; class Aves; order Passeriformes; family Regulidae; genus Regulus; species Regulus satrapa. The sequence continues at coordinate 449,459 of VWZN01019500.1, read as the reverse complement.
TCTGGAGTCTGGCAGTTAATGCTGGAAAGAGGCAGATGGTAGACTTCAGACTTATGTTACTAAATGCGTAGTAAGAGAAAACGGAGGAGGAGTAAATTTAGGTGTTAGCAGATAAAATGACTAACAAGAAGGTTTTGAAGGCTATGTTATATATGATGTCAGTTTTAAGTCTCTTTAAGTCTTTAAGTTTGAGTTTCTCGACTTCAGAGAGCTGTATAAATGATGAGGCAACTTGTGTCAGGAACAGTCTTAAAATAGCTGTCCATCCCTTCATACTTAGTCAGGTCTTGGTAGTCCACATTCTTGTTTTTTCAGAGGAACATTGCTATGGAGCATTAGCAGTAGATGTTAATAGTAGTATGTTCATACCTCAATTATTTTCAATTTTGTTTTAATTTTTGTTGTCTTTTGTGGGGGAAAAAAAACCTCAAAATTGTAACTCCTGGTGTAAACTGGTACATTCAGATTATTTTCCTTGAATTTCTGAGTTAAATTTCTGAGGGTTTTATTCTAAATGGGGTAAGATTTCTTTGAAAATCACATACCCTTATTTCTGTTGTAAAACTTGTGGTAGAGCAGTGAGTTGAACATTCTGTTTTTTCAAGTTATTGGATCAAGTGAGCACAGATAACACCAGCAGGTCAGTTGTAAATCTGGTGTGTCTTTGTGCTACAGGACAGTTTAAGTAGAAACTGTTTTGAGAAGCATTTAGTAAATGTGCTTCAAAGGACTGTGGACCACTTTCTGAATGTGAGATTTGCACTAGTTGGAGAGATGGTTAAATTAGTTCTTTTACATTACCTTATGTATGGAATCTGGTTAAAGAAAGTGATACCTGTAGAGGAAGCTGCCCTCTTTTCAGTATAAAGGAAAGTGTCAAGCCTTGGTTAGCAGTGAAAATAGAACCTGATCATTGCACAGTGCCTCACTTGTGGTGTCTGTGGTAGTTGCCATTTTAGCAAAAGGAAGGTGGGGTAACAGACACCATTTTTTTCATTTTAATGTTTGACCTTTTAAAAAGCTGAAATCAATTCTTTTGTTCTGCTTTCCCTTTAATCACTCCCCTGTTTAAGAGCATGTAGAGACACAAGAAAGTCAGACCGTCTTAGGTATAAAATATCATCATCTTTTGTGACAAAACTTTCTGTTTCTAAGCTGTTTCCATCATGTGTCTTAATATATTGTCTCTTCTTAAGGATTTGCTGCTTTTGTGAGTTGTAGGTTCTTGCATTTGCATCCACAAACAGTATTCAAGACCAGAGCTGTCATTCAAGTTTATTTTATGCAGGCATAGTGTTCAAATTAAAGCCCCTGAAATCTGCCTATCCAACCCTTTGATCTTTACAGCTCTTGGTTGTGTATGCAATTATTAGTGCAATATATTACATTTTTATTATTTATCCACAGTTTGTCCTGTGTGTATAGGAAATTAGTTGGTTTTTTTTTTTGAGGAGTGCTCTTTTAGATTTCTACCTACTCTAGCTTTCAAAAGACACTTTCAACTATACATCAGCAATCTGTTCTTCATATGTATACCTACAAATGTGTGTGTGTATATATATATACATATATATGTTTAAATCTCTTCAAGTTTGGCTTGAGTTCATTGAACTGCAAGCCTTTTGTTTTCAACCTCTGAAATTCAGCATTACCCAATCCGTCTGTAAACAATTTCCCGGTTAGCTTATACAGTCTTTGATTATTTAAGTCTGCAGTGGACAGTATCTTGAGAACAATCACTGCTTTCTGTGTTTATCCTGAAAATATTGTTGTTTTTTCTTTCTTCCCCACAGCTTAGTGTTGGAACAGCAAAGTGACAGATTTTTCTACAGATTTGCATATGTGTCTTCACTTACTGTTTTTTGAGAATAACCTTACATGTTGCCTTTGTTAATCCTCCTCTTTCTTGAAACACTTTCAGTTCACAGCTGACATGTCTGAGTCTCCCTGTTCTCCTTCCTCCTTTCCAGATTCATTGTTCTCTTTCTTTTAATTACTGGACAAACAGTACATGCTGTGGGTAGTAGTTACAAGCTGATTTTTCGGGCTGACGTACCTTGGCAATGGATCATGTTCTGCTAATAACCAAGGTCAAGCAGCTACCCACAGGAGAGTACTAATGTGGATCTTCCCTATACCCATCTGTCTTTCCTTCAGTGCCTTACAGGTCTAAATATAATAGGAATACTTTAGAAAATAAAATACTAAGTTTTGTTGCTCAGTAAAAATTGGATGTCACTGGTCAAATGCTGATAAAAAAGGAAATGGTGGATTTACATCCTGTACTCCATTACCCTCACTCTCAAAGCCAGTTATTATATATAGTGTTCAAATCCACAATTTGCTCTTAAAAATCTTGATGTTTGCTTGATATTGCATTACCAAGAGAATATGGTCTCTGTAGAATAATTAAGGCAATCGATATTTGTAGCTGATTTATCTGGAAAGATTTCTTAGAAGAGTTTTTGTAATACTTGATGCATGATTTGGGAAGAAGTGATTATTTTTCACTTTCAGAGTTGTGTAATGAATTAAAATTAGGGAATTAATGGGTTTTCTTCAATTGCTCAATATACAGCTACCCTTCTGAAGGGTCTAGTCTGTATTGTAACCATTTTATCCAGTATGTGGTACTTGATGAGTAAATGTGGTTAACTTTAGGTTTGAGGACAAAATATGTTACTATCCCTGTTTATAAAAGCCTTGCTCAAGTTAGAAACAGACCAGAAGCTTTATCAGCTTATGATAAATTCGATTTTCTGGTCTCTTTCTGTTGCTGAAAACATGGGAAATAATATCCAGGGCAGAGCACTACAATAAATTGCTTTCTTTCGCATTTTTTTTCTGTTTTGTTGCATTCACATTCACCAGGTTAAGTAATTTCCTGAATCTAGTTCTTAGGTGATAATACGTCTGTTGTGTTTCTCAGCATTTCTCTCTTCACCCTGTGTTTACATCCTAAAGGATGATGCTCGTCAGCTCTTTGTGTTGGCTGGAGCAGCAGAAGAAGGATTTATGACTTCAGAGCTTGCAGGAGTTATCAAGAGACTGTGGAAAGACACCGGGGTTCAAGCCTGTTTCAACAGATCTCGAGAATACCAGCTCAATGACTCTGCTGCCTAGTAAGTACAGTGTGACAGACGAGGAGGCTCTTTGCCTTCTAACTAGCAGCTAAAACAAGTGTGGTGTCATCTTTTGAGAAATTCTGCTCCCACGTAGATGGAAACCACAGAAGTATCTCAACAAAGATGTTTATGTCTGCTTAGGTCAAAATGCTGCAGCAAAGCTTTGAGGTTGGAAAGGAAAAGGTGTGGTGCAATTACGAACTTGTCATGTTTTGATCAGGTGTTCCACTCCCTTAAAGAAGACAAAAATTTATTTAAGGTTCTTTAAAAGGTTTTCTGGTACAAAACCATGATGAAAGTACCTTTTTAGTATCTGAATGTGTCCAAAAAATGTGATGATCTGTATCTGTATTATCAAGGATACTACTTTCTTTCGTAATAGAGTTTTTTCCTATTTCAGCATTGCTATCTTTTCTTTGTTAATTAATGGTCTCTGCTGGTAATGTGTTGAGCCAAGAAGCAATTAGAATGTATCTTTTATGCTAGGGCACTTCAGTAAGAAACTACTAAGGAACTAGGAAGGCAAAAATAAGATGATGTGGCAGTAAGTAATAGTTGCTTGTAGTTCTGCTTGAAGTTGTTTTTCAGTTGTAGAAATTTTTTTCCATATGGAGCACTTCATTTGGAGATTCTCATACTCTCCTGTGTTCTAATTCGTTGTTTTAGACAACTGTGATTCAAGTTTTTAAAGAAAACTGTTCTTCTGGCCATATAAATGTATCTGTAAAATTGGTAACTTCTTGTTACACAGAAAATAGAACACAATGCCTTCCCTATTTACTATGGAAAAAGTACAAGTAAGAGCTGTACAGATTTTTGGAAACAGTGCACTTGGCCTACATTTCAAGGATTTTGGCAATGAAAGCATACTAATTGTAAAAAATATGTGCAATTAGAAATTCTCAATAGAAAGTTAATTGTTTATGTATTAGGCATTTTCTTAGACATATTAATTCTCGCCAAAACACTGAGTTATTCTTTTCGTATCTGTTATCAAATAGAGATTGTGTTTAGATTAGGGGCTTTGTTAATGGTTCAAAGTAACCTGGAGTTCAGTGGGTTGCAAAGATGATGTTATCATTAGTGCCAATAACGTTGACGTTTATGGAACCATGTTTGCATTTCAGAATTTCTAAAGCAGAATTCTTTATACTGGAATAAATTGCATATGTTTTCTTTTATCTAGGATGAAATATCATTGTGTCTCAAAAGCTTATTTTGAAAAAACTTGGAAATTTGAGTAGAATACTGTCTTGTGTCTCAGAGAAAACTGTTTTATAAAATTCAAGCACAGTGTAATGAATGGACTTAGAACTTCTGTAATTCTTTGTAATTATTTTGTTGCTGTTTTATGAATAACTGAAAGCAGTGTTTATTTTTACCTTTAGTTACTTGAATGACTTGGACAGGATAGCACAAACCAGCTACATTCCAACTCAACAGGATGTTCTCAGGACTAGAGTGAAAACTACAGGAATAGTGGAAACTCACTTTACTTTCAAAGATCTTCATTTTAAGTATGTAAATCATGCTACATGGTTATCTGTCCGTCAAAGTTCCTGTAAAATGATGGAATATGCCATTCAGTGGTATAGTTTAACAAATTTGTGGTACCACAAGTTTGATTATTTCCCCCACTTTTTTTTTTTGGGGGGGGGAGGGGGGAAGAATTCTTGTGCTTGACTCAATTTTTTGCAGGCACGTTGTGAGAGTTGTTGGAGCTCCAGAAAATGTTTTTGTTATCTTGAAAATGTTTTGCAAGGATATTTTTGATATAAATTAAATCTCAAAGCAAAATATTGCATTTTCTGCCTTGTTAAATAGCTGTTCTAATGGATTCTTGTTTTAAATTCTATTGGAGAACTGGAAGCTTATAAGAGTTTGCTGGTGTTGTATGAAAGAGTAAATCCTTTTTCCCAAAGCTGAATTCAAATATGTTCTATACTTTAAGGTAGTATTTTAGAGATGAAATGTTGTAACTCAAATTTTCTGTGGTGTGAGATCTAGAAAATAATAGTATTCTGAGCATTTTTTGTCTAAAGACATGGAGAATGGTTTGGGTTGGAAGGGAACCTTAAAGATCATCTAGTTCTAACCCTGTTGCAGTGGACAGGGACACCTTCCCCTAGACCAAGTTGCTCAAAGTCCCATCCTCCCTGGCCTTGAACAGTTCCAGGGATGGGGCATCCATAACTTCCCTGGACAGCTTGTTCCAGTGCTTCATCGCCCTCACAACAAAGGATTTCTTCCTAACACCTAATCTAAACCTGCTTGCACTTTGAACTCACTCCCCCTTGTCCTCTCCCAGTATGCTCTTGTAAAAAGTTTGCTCTGATGCACGTGCAGCATTCAAAGTGAAAATGCAAGATAGTGTTCACCATCAATTACTGATCATCCCTACTGATGAGGCAGAATGAGAAGAAAACTCAGTAAAACACACATTAAATATGAATTTAGATTCTACAGAAATTGTTCAGCATGTCTGTATTATGTATTTGCTTAGAATCTTCATGGAAAATATTTTTCCTCATGGAGATGCACGGCAGATACTGAAGTATGGATACTTCAGGACAATCAGTACTGTGGAAATCTGTTTTGTTTCCTTTTTTTAGGTTTTAAGAATACAAAGTTTGTATTCATCCACAAAAGAGTCGCTGATAGGCGATAATGAATCTCTTGGAAACCTAAGGAGTGTAGTCTTTAGCCATGCCTGAAGAGAGAACATCAGTATTCTCCAGAGCTCTCCATCTTCTCACTTCCTTTCCAATGCTTTTCCCTTAGGGTAGATGGGTCCAGTCTGTACAGATTATTGGGACTGTTAGAAGGACCATATGGTTACACTTCTCTAAAATGTGTCTTTGAGCCAGGCCTGTGGAATTATTTAGCTGTAATGTTGTACATTCAAACACCTGTACCTGTGCCTTAGGCAAGAGGCTTAATGAGTTATTGGGAGGGCTTGAAGTACACTCTTACATAACCTTGAAAAGAAGTTTTAAGATCATCCAAACACATGAAAGGCTTGATTATACCAAGACACAAGGATGCATAAGTAGGACTTGCTGCACAGGATCAATTTGCTTCTTTATCTTTTCTTTTGGCTTTGCAATCTGTATTTAGGTTCCTTCAGGTTGAACCTCAGTTCAGCCTTTTCTGTAAGGCAATTTGCATAGCTTTAATTATTGATTCAATCCAAAATGCAAATAATAAGTCATCTTTTTCATCCTGTTCTTATAGATTAGCCCAAAAGTTGAATCTGATTATTTACTTCTTATGTGTTCAAAGAACACTTTTTTTTTTTGTAGAAGTGTTTACTCTTATGGGAAAATAAAGATCTCAGTATAAAGTTATAAAGCATAGCATTAGAATGGATTAGAAGTAATTACTAAAGTTGGAGAGAATTATTAAGATATACAAGTACAAAGTATGTTCTATGGCTGCAGCCATTGCTAATTAGTTGAAAACTAAGTAAGAATAGTATATTGCTGGCTCACATTTGTATAGGGTGATATCCAAAGACTTGTCTTCCAAGATCTTTCTGAAGGTAAGGAGCACCTCTAAGGAATCCTTTTTTCAGCAGGAATCATCTTTCAAGTGTTTTTAGCATGGCTTTATCTCAATGTAGAACATTAAAAGAGCAGTGAGCATTGTCACTTCTGCAATAGTTTACTCAAGTAGAAGATCTTGTTAGAGGTTATAGTTTCTGACAATTTTCCATAAGAAAACAAAAGGTCTTTCTTTTTCTTCTAATTTGTTTCCATCTCTACTTTTACTGTGTTTTTTCTTTTCCAAATAAAAACCTAGTAATTTGGAACACTTGAAGATATCTAAAAATAACAACTGTAATTGAATCCCTTCAAGTGCAATTTACTGTGTTTGTGTAGTGCACTCACATTAAATCAGTAGAGTTTTTTACCTGCCCTGTACTGGCAACCTTACAACTCATGGAAAACAGGAAAGGGGGGGATAGTAAAAAACACAAGTCAGCTTCAGTAATTGTGTTATATATGAGACTTAATTGCATTTCAAAAAATGCATTTATTGGAGGGAAAATGAGGGTAATTTTTACTATATAATGCTTATTTTGTCTTCTAAGATAATCTCTTAAAAATATCCCATTTAAACATGGCCAGTTAGATAACAGATTTAAGTTGTAACGACTTAAAAGAGAGAGGAGCTAGAACTCACTGAGACTGACAGTCCACATTGTTGATTATTATCTTTTGTTATGGTAGATTTTTTACTAAAGCTAACTATATTTTTTTATACAGACTACAATTAACTTAATTAAATATAATATTTTCAATAGTTAATTTTGTTTATCTTTCATCTAATATTTTCTTTCATCTAATGCTTTCTCATGTTTTCTAAAATGTATAGAAAGTCTTTATTAAAATTGAGGTGCATACTGAGAAAAATAGTAATTAATGATACACGTTTTTTGCCTTCTTTTTAAGATGTTGTTCTCAGACTTTCACAGCTGATAATTTCAGAATTTTTTGGTTAATATTCAGAAAGCTAAACATTCCAAAGTTAATTCACTGCTTTTTACTTCTCTTTTGCAGAATGTTTGATGTTGGAGGCCAAAGATCAGAGCGGAAGAAGTGGATTCATTGTTTTGAGGGTGTCACGGCAATTATTTTTTGTGTGGCACTAAGTGATTATGACTTGGTCTTGGCTGAAGATGAGGAAATGGCAAGTACTGTAATGTTGAAAAAGGGAATAGCTGTTGGAAGGCAGGCTGTAAATGGGTCTTTTGAAGTATTACTGCTTTGTAAGATGTATGGGGTTTGTGCAAAAGGTCTCAGTGAAATGGTGATAGAATTCATGCTTTTGGGGCTCCAAAGTATTTCCTCATTCTTAGGAGGAATACTATGAGATAAGTGTTTTTAGCTACACTTTTCATGTTTTAAAAGAAGCCGAAATTAATGAGGATACATTGTCAGTAATACATATTTTAGTCTCTTTATGGATGCTAGAAGTACATAGAAATTTTTTTTACTTACCTGTACCTGCTTTACCATATTTTGTTTTCCTTTCCTTCCTCAATCTTCAGTTTTTGTTTCTTTCTAACTGTGTTTCTCCAATCTCTTGTCTTAGTTGCAGAAATGTTTCTCTTCCTTTTCCTTTCCAACACCCTCGGCTCCTTTCTCCTCTTTCAAGAGTTTACTCCTTCCGTGTCTCTGTGCACAGGGTGCATTTTACTCTCTTGAGTGGTCTGAAGTGATGCTTACCTCTGTATGTGAATCATTAACAGACTCTTGTGCTCTTCCTTGTGTTCTGCAACTTTCTATAAAATATAATTTGGGGAGGAAAGAGAAATAAGAAAACCTTTCAAGTCAAATATAGTCAAAGAAGGTCATAGCTAGCATCCTGCTACTTAAATGACTGGAACTTGGCCAAAGTACTTACATGTTGGATAATTTTTCTACAGAGTTAAATATTATGGTAAGAGTTAAAATACCTGCTTACTTGATTCTCTAGCTTTGTAGAACTTCTTTCCTAATTCTGGAATGTCAGCTAAGTGCAGAATTTATTTTCAATTTCCAGAAGATCTAATCAGTATTAAGACAAATTCAGGTAACTCAGCAGTTCTTGTAGAATATCAGTACTGCAAAATGTCTAAATACACCAAAAAAAAGTGAAATATTGAAAACCTAAACCTGGAAATGAGAAAAAGTAGCTGCTTAAACCCTGCTCGTGGAAGTGATTTTTGTGGTAGTCTTGGCCTTTCTGTATTGCCCTGCAGTAAAATGTGATTTTGTTGGCTAAAAACTTAGTTTTGTAACTGGTTCATTTATAAGTAATTAAAAAGATATATCCTTAATTTACTGCTGAAGTACAATGACAGCGATGGCTTTTTTTTCAATTACAGAATCGGATGCACGAGAGCATGAAATTATTTGACAGTATCTGCAACAATAAATGGTTCACAGACACTTCTATTATTCTATTCCTGAACAAGAAAGATCTTTTTGAAGAAAAAATCAAAAGAAGTCCTCTCACTATTTGCTACCCTGAATATGCAGGTACTGGAGGGGTATAGATGTCAAGGCTTTTAGGTGTGGGTTTTTTGGGTTTTTTTTGTTAAAATGCCTTTTTTTTTTTTTTTTTTAAATTTTATTTTAGGATGGGGGTGATTTTGATGGGTCACAAATAAAACAGTGTTTTAATTCTTTTTAACCAGGTAAAATAGTGCTGGTCCACTGATAGAATTTGCATGTTTCTGATGCAACTGTTCAGGTTTATTCATTTAGCCTCTTCTTATTTCTGATGTTCTCCTACTGTTGTAGTTTGATATAAGTAGGACTTCCTGAGATACACGAGAGGTTTTTGAAGAGGGAGTGTGCATATATTTTGACATTGTGGCTTATTCAGGTAATATACTGAAAAAGAGCATGAATTCATTGAACAAGTCTTAGAATCTTTATGTATCATTTCCATTGTAACTTCAGACAGAAAATAGCGTGTTGAAGGTAAACAGCTTGGGAGAAATGTGTATGCCAAGTGTCTTTAACTGAGTGTGAGAGAACATCAAACCTTTTAAAAACATAAAAAATTGAAATTAGGTAACTTAAATGAAGGAAACAAAATATCATAAACTAAGGAAGTGATGGGTCATTAAGGACTTGTTCCTCTGGCACTGAAGAAAATGGAAAGACTACTATTTCTGCACCTGGAACTGAATTGAGTGCTAAGATTTTATTATTATAAATGCAAATCCAAAAGGTCTGCTTCCAGGGTTTTTTGATGGTATCTTAAAGCAGTGGCTGTGGAATTTTTCCTCTTCAGGCTTTGGTTAACAACCCCTTCCCTCAAAGATGGTGTGCATCTTGTTCTTCCTTTGTTGGCAACCTGCTTACTGAGCAATTTTCTTCTTCTAGGGTCAAACACTTATGAAGAAGCAGCTGCTTACATTCAGTGTCAATTTGAAGATCTGAACAAGAGAAAAGACACAAAAGAAATCTACACTCACTTCACGTGTGCCACAGACACAAAAAATGTGCAGTTTGTTTTTGATGCTGTAACTGATGTCATTATTAAAAATAACCTTAAAGACTGTGGCCTCTTCTGAGAACAGACAAAAGGTTGCTAAATGGTAAATTACATGCCTGAAAACAGGACTTAAACATTTGGAATATGCCCACGCTGTGTAAAACCTGCATAGATATACTTAATTCTCTTTTATTTTATTTTTAGGTTTGGAGATTGACTTCGCACAATTCTAATCTGATTCTTTTCAAGGTGAAAGAAGTACAAAATGCATTGTGCTCAATGATAGATCAGTACTGTACTTGCCTGTTTTAACAGCTTTATTTATGTTTGTCTTGTAAATTTAAGTAATTAGTTAACACTGAGATGTCAGTTGATTGTATGTAAACTTACAATTGTAGTAATGTATTTGTATAAACGTTGAACGGAATATTTTAGTAACTTGATGTCTTCTAAAACATTCCTCTAAAGTTTCCATGTTTTATGAAGATACTCTTAGAGGAGACAGACACTTTTTGCCTTTGGATTATTTAAACATCTTGTAAAATTAAATTTTCTTTTCATCTTAAGGGTGCATGCTGCCTTATTCTTTAATTTTGTTGGTAATACTGTATATGGTGTTAGTTTTTTTGATATTTAAACAGCCTCATACACCTTCTCAGACTTAAAGAAACATAACCAATAAACTTGTTTTTTGCCTTAAGTTTTGAAAAAAAAAATTTATAAATTTAGGATAAATGCAAAGAGTCTTTTAAAATTCAACTGAAATCCACAGTTTATAAAATTCAGGCTTGTAGTCTTTGCAGTGGAAATGTGGCATCACTGGGAAATTGATGTTTAAGGGGTCAGCTATCACTGAAGCTGATGAAAATGCAAAAAAGAAGTTGTTAAAACTATTCATATGAATAAAACAAAATTGATGCTGTGGTCTTTACTCTGTGGAGTGAATGGAAAAATTATCTTTCGGGTGTTTTAAGTAGACAGCAAAGGCTGGACTTCAGAGTAAGGTTTTTTCTGCTTACTTAAAACATGTTCTCAAACATAAATTCATGTTCTCGAACTTTTTGCTTTTTTTGGTAATAAAACTAGTTGGATGACTTAATAACCATAGAAATATTGGGTTCTGCACAAGGCAAGGGAGCTTTACAAATTTAAAGCAAATTCCTGTTGCATACAGCAAGAATCTTCAGTGTTTTGGGTAGGGCGTTTTAGTGACTTAGAAGTGCTGGTTCTTTAATTTCCTTTTTAATTATAGCCTCACAGTTTTTTATAAGTTAAAGATTATTTTCTTCTGGTTATGCTTTCATTATGTGATTTGCTGTCTTAGGTACCTGTCATCCATTGCCTTAGGGATAGTGCCAAAACTGATTTTTTTAGTACAGATTTTAAAAGGAATAAGCTTCTAACTGTAAATAAGTTGATGGTTGTCTTAAATGTATGTTGTCATCTAGAAAACACAAACGTACCAAACCTGGAGATACAATTTTCTATAATTGTTAAAGTATTTCAGGCAGCTACAGTACTCCATAAGTTCTTCGAGAAGTAAATAAGTCTTGGAGCCTGTGGCTATTTTTCTATATTATTTTAGCATTTATGTTCTTAGAAATGTTGAAAATATTGAAGTCATTGATTGTTCTGTTGTTTAATTTTTGATTGTTTATGTGTTTAATTTAGGCCTCTGCTTGAGTAAAACTTACATTACCTTCTCATTCTTTAATGCTTTCTTTGTTAGGTACAGAATTTCTAAATGCATTTTAAATGAAAGATTAGAAAGGAGATGAGTTATTGCTGGAGGTTGTTAGATATGTTGGTACATTATGAGCTCTTTCAGCAGTTATGGTAAGCAATCTGTATATCCTGGGCTGCTTTTAATTGTGCTTTACAGTTCTGGATACAATTTTAAATCTCATTGAACTACTTTGTGGAATTGTATTTACTCCTACGTTCCAGCTGGTTTTTGTACTTAATGTAAAACAAAAAATTGGGATTAATCAAATTAAATAAATCTAAATTTTGTGCCTTGCTTGAAAAAAATGTATTTCATTAAATGTGCTGTTGGAAATCCTTTTGCATACATTCTGTGGAGGTAACTAAGTAGTAAAAAGGAGAAGATATGAAGTCAAGAGTAAATGTAAAAATTTTCTGCTAGAAGCCTTATTTTTAAAATTAATTAATTAATACACTTCTCTTCTTAACACCCTCAGTTGGAGATTTTTTGGAGTTTTGTAACTAGTAGTTTATGAAGCATTTGAATATTAACACAGAACAAAATTGAGTAGAGGTGCTGCACTGGTAGATCAGCCTTTGTCCAGAGGTAAAGTTGTCAGCCTATGCCACTTCTCTAGGAAAAGCTATGAGAGGATTTGCGTGTGGCTGTGGTGGGAGCCACACACTGAGTTTTTACTGCAGCTGCAATGAGGCTCCACGTCTCTGTTCTGTCAGGAGCCTGCTTCTCTGTCAGAGCAGTGCAGGAAATGGAGAAAACGCTGCAGGTACACCACTGTAAGGGTGACAGTCTTGGCCTTCAGCAGCCTGAGCTCTGTTCTCCTCCAGTTTCCTGTTCCTCTGGTTTCTTCATGCAGACAATGCAGGTGAACTGCATTCTCTAGCATGACACAAAGAGTCTCCCTCTGTTACTTAGAAAATTCCTTCAGGCTTTGTAAATGTATATATGTAAAAAGACAGACCTTTGTGGGGACTTCTCCAGCCCTGTGGTCTTGTGTACACCTGTGGCTGAAGTCTCTCAGTAAAATGCAGTTTGTCATTAAACATATAGTTATTTTTAAGAGGCTTAACACTGTGAAAGGGTATTTTGGAAAATTTGCTATTTGGCTTCATTATGCCATCTATGGAACCTGGAGGTAATTTGACATTAAATGTAGTAACCTTTCATTGACTAAAACAATGTCCAGAATCACAGCATGGGAACAATGTAGGCTTGCTGGATTGCTGTTTCTGATTCCGTGTTGGCAATTAGCAGCTTCATGATTTAAAATCTACATAAAACCTTAGGGAGCAAAAGAGATCCATCTGCAGCATGCTGAACAGCATGGCGGCGGGTGTGCATTTAGAATTGAGGAAAATTAAAGGATAATTGTCTGTTTCAAATCAAGCAAAAAGGAAACCCTGCCAAGATGCTGGCTGTCCTACTGTGTGTGTCTTCACGTTGTTACACTTCATATTAAGTTGTAATACTTCATGTTAGTAACTAAGATCCTGTGGGTCAAAGAGTAATACCAGGGTGTTGAAAACATCAAAGCCTTGACTATTTTTCAATTTTTAAAAAATACAGAAGGTACAACAAGAGTCTTTAAACACCTCATCCTTGAATAATTCATAGCTTGTGGAATTGCATTCACGGGACGTGAATGTGGAAGATGAGACTGGTAAAAGAGGAATTTAATCAGTCATGGACTATGAGCAGTGCTTGTAGTTTTTTCAAAAGTGTCAGGTTTTTGGACTCTGAGGAACAATAATACTGTAAAAGAGAAAATTCGGTTGCATAGGTGCTAGAAAAACACTTTATGGTTTTGCCTCTGGAGCTCTTGCAAAGAAGCTGTCATGACATAAAGGGAACTGGGATTAGGGTTTTACTTAGTTATATTTCCAAGTCATGAAAATATGCTCTACTTAAAAAGGCTGTTGAAATGCATTTATCAAGCTTTTTGCCCTTAGTGTATTTAGAAGCATTGCTTTTCAAAGTTGGTAATGATTCCAGACAAGGTTGCTTCTAGCTGGTTTGCTCTGCTTTTGTGTTTCCTTTTTTGTGGAAGTGAGACTACTTTAACTGTTACCTGACACAACAGAGAACGGGATTACTGAGCAGTTTATTGTAGGAGTAATTTATTTGATCTAAGGTATAAAAGTGCAGACAATAGGTTGAGGTCTATATGGGGTAGTGTAACGCTATACCCTTTTTTTGCCATACTCCCTTCTGGGTATTAAGAAGGAAAAATTGAGTGCACAGTGTAGAAATACACTTCTGTAGTAGTACTGTATTTCTCTAGTGCTATGTGTCAGTTCTGAAAGGAATTGCACCTTTTCTGAAAGGAAAGAGCATCTGTTGCAAAAGAGAGATTGATGCATGCAAGGATGTACTGATAAGAATGTGCTATCTGAAATTTGATTCTTTAATTGCAGCGGAACAAAAGGCATTTAAAACTAAATGCCTTGTCACTGGAAGTCACTGCAGTTTCTCAGAACTAGCTGTTCCCAGCTACCTTAGTCTTGCTCCTTTTCTGTCCTCCCACTAACAGAAGTTTGGGGAGAGGTGGTGTCAATGCTTTTCCCTCACGGGTTGTGCTATTTGTGTCGACAGCTGAGGAATGGGTACCTTGAATCCTGTAGAATATGCTGATCTGTACTTTCTTTTGCAGATAAAGAATATGCAGATGCCTGATGTAAGATTATAATTAATATGGTAATGTAAGAATATGCAGATGGATTAGAAAATAAGTGTACTTAAACCTGCCTGTATTTGTATTGAAAAGCATGAAGAAAAGTCTAGGAAACCAAGAACCTGAACAGATTAAGCTTTTTAGTTCTGTAGTTTACAGTTCTACAGTGGTCCACAGTCTGATCAAAAGTCCTTACAAAATGACACCAAGCACATCTCAAATGCCTCTTGCAAGTGTCCTCCTGTCTAGAAAATCAGAATGCATTGAGGCAGTACAGTACAGGTGACGGAGAGGGAACAACATTGCAAATAGAAATGTAATTCTAGGTTTTCTCCATTTGTCAAAATGAAGGAACAGTTTTCTAGACTAAATCAAATTAATAAACCGTCTGTTTTGTATGTAGTTTCATCATAATTTGTCTTGGGAACTATAACATCTTCCTGTGAAAAAAATATGGGGCGATACAGTTGCAAATTTTCACTGATGCTCTGTTCCAGTGTCGTGAGTCTCTTGAAATGTGATTTAAAAAACCCAACCCACAAAATCTATTCTAAAAATGCTATGAAACTGTCATCCCAAGAATGTTTAATAGTTTTGATTAAAAAATGCTAATACTTGTCCTGCAAGTTGGTATGTTTTGTGGTTTTTTGATAGATTAAAACAAAGATGAAGCTATTCCTGTTTTGATTCCATAAATAATAAACTTATAATACCTTGTCTCATGTTCATCAACAGCTTTATTAAAACACAAGTTGACAGTTGGTTTGTTTTTTATTTTTTTTCTTTGTTAGAATACTGTTAATTTTGACTTGGTGTGAATTGCCAAAACTTATATTTCTGTTCCTATTTAATGAGAATTAAAGGTNAAAAAAGAAAAAAACCCCAAACAAACAAAAAACCAAACCAAAACAACCAACTGTAGTTATCAACTGCATAATTTAGAATGCAAAACTGAACACAACAACCAGAAAAAACAAAAAACAAAAAAAAATTGATTTTATTGTAAACATTAGAACATGGGTTGGAGATGTGAATTTGGTCTTTAGGTCTGTAAGTCATCAAGGGCACTTCATTACATGCACTTTTTAATTATGACCTTTCTACTATTTTTGGCATTTAACAAAAATGTGGTTTTAATCCTTTATAGTTCTAGACAGATTATTGGAAAAAAAAATGGAATTTGTTAGTGTGTGCACATGGAGATAAGTACTTTTGGTCAAATTCTGAAGTAGTTGCATGTAGATTCTGCCAGTATCTTTCATAGCCAAGTTATGTTGGTTTGGCTTCAATGTCATTCATTTGCCTTTGTTTTTCTACTTACTAACTTGAATTCCTTCTAGAATTCTCAATCTCTGGTCCTCTGAATCAATTTAGGGAATGGAAGAAAGTAATTTTATCATCTGCTGAAACAAACATTTTCAAAATGTTTC
This sequence comes from Regulus satrapa, assembly GCA_013396955.1. Classification (NCBI taxonomy): domain Eukaryota; kingdom Metazoa; phylum Chordata; class Aves; order Passeriformes; family Regulidae; genus Regulus; species Regulus satrapa. Next base: position 433,517 of record VWZN01019500.1, on the reverse strand, counting down.
TAATCAGTTGGACATATATGAGCTTAATGTTCTGGGGAAGCATTAAAAAGATAATAAAGCATAAAATATTTAGCAATGGTCTTCACAGCTCTGTCCACACTTGAAGAAAGCAGCTTTGTGAGAGTCTTGTGCCATAAAGTTTTTTGGGGTTTTTTTTGGTTTTTTTTGTTTGGTTTTTTTTTTTTTTTTAATGTTCTTGTCTGCTTTATTGTCTGGAGCTCTAGTAAGACAGTAACAATGAGGTATGTGCAGTTGCTCAGCTGCTTATCCCTTTCCTAGGTGATGCTCTTGATGTCTGTGTGTTCAAGCCCAAGCAGCCTTATCTTTCATATGTTGAGGGAAAGGGTTCTGAGCTACTCAGCAAAGAGAAATGAGCAGGAGGCACCCTGATCCTCCTGAAGAGGAGAGGGAGCACTCGAGCCATGAAGAGAGGTGGATGAGCGGCAGTGCTGCAGTTCTGATGCCTGTTAAGTTTTTAGTTGCAGACTGTCAGGGCTTAATAAAATTTTACAAGTAGATGGGTGCTGCTAGAAGGCTGTTGTTGGTATGTTGTATACTTGAATTTGGACCATGTTGTCCTATCCAGATTCTTGGTCCTTCAAGATATTTTTTTCTTTAGCTGAAAGATGCGCCAGGAAAAAAAAAAAACCAAAAAAAAAAACCAAAAAAAAACAAAAAAAAAACCCTAGTAGACCTGCAGAGCAATAGTTTGCCAGTCTCGAATGAGTTTTTTCTTCATCACTAGAAATTTTAGTGTTGCAGCATTTCAAAGATGATCTGAAAGATAAATCATGAAGTTAAATGAATTTTATGGTGTTTAAATATTAAAGTGCAGAGACAAGAACAAGCTATTTTATGTCACTTCATTTTCCCCCCAGTAAATCTGTGAAATGAAGATGAATAGAGAACTCCAAGTGCTCTGTGTGAGTCTTCCCAAGACCAGTGTCGCAATACCATGCTTCCTTAGGCTGTAAGAGAAGCAGAATGAAGCATTTGTGTCTCTTGTGGAATTACAGCAAAGAACTGATAGCACTTCCTGACAGCACTGGTGTTTTTAATCCAGTTCACTGATAGTTGACATCCTTGGCAAAGAGGAAAGAAACACTGGAATGCTGTCAATGATGTAGTACCCTAAATTACAGGAGTAGAAGAGTTCAGGTCGTTTGAGGGCAAAGTCTCATGGCTGCTGTAGATGGGTTGCTTACACAAACTGACTTTCAGAGAAAGCTTTGAAAGGAATTACCTGTTCCATCACCTTAAAAGGACTGCAGAAAGCAATAAGCAGTCCTGCTAGAAATGCATAATTTGCTTCAATTTAATGTTCAGCTTTTCAAGTGAGTTTTTCAAGTGATTGCCTGTCAGCTGGCATGGGGTAATGTGTTTTCTGAGTAAGTGTAGTAAGTGTAGAACTAAACCCAGTGTAGTTCACATTATTTGAAACAACAAAACTTGTACTTCAGAGAAGTAAGGAAGGCATGATCACTAAGGAAATAATTTGCAAAATTAAAATTGCATATTAGGTAACTAAGACTTGCATTCTTCCAATAGCAGACACATCATCACGTTATGCCAGCATTTCAGAAACTCAATTTTAAAAACAGATCTATGCCAGGTAGCATTTCTCATGGCTATGCTTTCTACAGAAGTGAGGGGATACACTAATAGTATTTTCTGTAGTCCGGTTGCCAAGTCCAGTCCATCCTTCCAGTTGAAGGATGTTCAGCTGGCAGTTGGGATGCTAAGTCTCAAACACAGACTGATTTTTGAATTACATTTGGCCTACTGAAATCTGAGGAAGTCTTACTGACTGGTGGGTAAGTAAATGCTCTGAAATCGTTATTTTTACCTTGTCATGTTGATTTGAGTTCATTTATATAATAATGACCTCCTGCAAGAACGAGAATCTGGATCACAGTTACCAATACTAATAATTCATTCCTTTGCACCAAATGTCTGTATCCTTTACTAGGTAGACTAAGTTCACTAGAACGTCTCAGAAAGAGACCCTTACTCAGCTCCTTGCTCTGAACTGCAGTTGAAATCTGTCAGGATCCTGAGGAAGGACCTGAGCCGGTGGTGTTCTGGTGTGTCTGGAGAATATTGCTGTCCCTCCTCTTCAGCTTTGGATGATAACAAAATCATCCTTACAGACTTTCTTTCCCCCCACAGATGCCATCTTATTTATAAAGTTCACAGTGTGTAATTCAGTTTGAAAAAATTGTTATCTTTCTGCTACCAGCTCACTTAAAACTGACTTGATCATCTTTTAGCTGTCTCCCTTTTGAGATTTTGGATGTATTTTGGTATGAAGAGACTTTGTGTACAATGTGGTTTTAGTCCATTCATTCTTGCAGTTTTTTCTTGCATCAGTTTCCATTTCTCCTTGTGTATCTCAAATTGTGAAGTTATTTATAAATGAAAGGGGTTTAAAAGTGGAAAGTTTGTTTTGGTTGGTTGGTTGTTTTGGGGTTGTTTTTTTTGTCTTGTTTTCGGTTTTTTGTGTTTTTGGGGTTTTTTTTGTTTTTTTCCTTTTGAAAGGATGGATGGGGATGGAATACAAAATTAGTGTCTTACTAAAAAATACCAGTTTGGATCATCTCAACAAGCTTCAAAATTTTCCATTCCTGAAGATTAGACATTACTTGAGAAGCTTGTAGATTACTAATTAATACAATTTAATACGCTTTAAAAAATTTTTGAAAGAAAACTGATAAAATACTAAACCCCCTTTTTGAATCTGTCCTGTTTCTGGTCAGACAAGAACAGTTAATTGATGGATTCATTAACTCATGCCATTAGACCAGGGGAAGACAGACAAAAATCAGAATACTTTCTTCATTCAGGTAGCACGGTGAGGAAAGGCTGAATGATGAAACAGGACTGCAGGAGTTTAACTGGATAATGGAACACTTTTAAATTACTGAATGAAGGCATGCAGCTTCCTTGCAAGGTGTTTGTCCCTTGCCTGAATTGACTCTAACTAAAGGCTGCTGTGAAAGCATTTCTTCACCTCATTGCCAACCACTATTCTGCTTTAGAGCCATTAATCTTTGCTGTGTTCAAAAAGAGATTCTTAGGAAGTTAATTTTCCAATGGCTCAGGAGGTATAAGCTGGACTTCTAAGGCAGATCTTTCTTAGGAGCTTTGTTCTGGAAGGCAAAATTGTAGAGCTTATATGCCTACACAGGCTTCTGTGATTTAAACACAGCAAAGTGATGTTTATAGCATTTCATTATACCAAAATAAAGTACTTTGTTAGCCATTCTGTCAGCATACCTCTTCACTTGTATTCTTTGTTAGGTACCCAGTGATGCTGAATTCTTTGAAAGAGGAATGTCATGAGAAGTGTGGTGAGAAGGTACAATCACTTATCCTCCTATATTGATTAATATCTGATTTTTTTATTGCTGTCAAGCAACCTGGAGGTTGTGCCACAGAAAATTATAATCATGAAATACATTATCAGAACGAATTTTGTCACAAGGATGAGTTTGCTTCTGATGCCAAGGATTGTAGAGGATGGAGGAGCTAGAGCCAAGTTACAGAACTCAATAGTTCTGTGGGATATTTGAATAGATTTGTTCAATGAGTATTTGCTTTAGATATGAGCTGCCTGCTGCTGCCTGGAGGCTCTTCAGCTCAACAGGCAGGTGGGTGGTTTTGTGGCCTTGGTAGTTTGTAATGCTTCAAATTTTCTACTGTATTTGTTGCAACGTTTTCCCTCATCCCTCTCTCTCTATCTCTTCCAGAGCTACAATCCTAAGCAATAGATGGAAAATGCCTCAAATAACTATAGTAAGCTTTCTCCTTGTCTTTCTATGGGTTGGAATATTTAATGGACTTAATTTAGAGGTCTTTTTTTCCTTCTGTGGTTTCCTTTTTATTTTTTTTTTTCTGTTGTTTCATTCTTTTCTATGTTCTCTAGTTCTGCAGCTGTGCTAAAGATACTGTTAAAAAAACCCCACAAGTACTTACAGTTATGCTGATACATCAGTTATTATGGACTACAAAAATTGTTTCCTCTGCAGTTCAGAAATGTCATGCATGTTTTCTTTTTCTGTTTTAGTACTGCACTTGAAGCCTTGAGTGCTTTTTAAAATTACTTTTTAGTTCAGGCTGCCTGAAATCTCTCTGTAGTTTAACTTGGCCCATTAGCTCACAAAACACATTTTGATAAAAGCTGAGTATGCTATGAAGCTGTGACCAGTGCACTTGTCTATTTACAGGGCTTTTATGTCCCCTCTTTTTATTTATCTACAGCTACAATAAATGCACTTGCCAAGTGATTAATTGATTTAGGGGGATTTTTATTAGGAGAGGGAGGTAACAGGAAATGCACTGAGTGGATCTTAGAGAAGAAGAAGCAGCTGGGGATGCTAGTGGCTGTGTGATGTATATTATAGCTGAAAATTTTTAACATCTGTCTTGTGAATGCCATATTTAGTGTTTTGGAGAGGAAGCAGAGGGGAAGATGCTTTCATATCTGCGCACTGTGGAAAGATAAAGAATAAACCCTTTTAAAGCAATATAGAATCCTTACATGTTTCCTCTTCTGTAACAGCTTCCATAGGATGATTACATGGTCATATACACAGCCTTTGGCTGTCCTCCATGCAGCTCCTGAGCTACATGTCTTACCTATGATCGAAGAAGGTTTTGGCACCTGTTTCTGAGCCCTTGCTGTGTTGTCTTAAATGCTTTTTGCTCCACTATAAACTGTAATCGTATCTTTACTGGGATTAGTACTTTTAAAAATGTAGTTTTTAGTCACTCTTGCCCTGCTGATGGAACAGAACTTTCTTCCTGGCTGCTGTATTAATGGTGGGAGACGCAGCTGGTCGCTCTGACCCAAGGCAGTGGAATGCCAAGTGTGAAACCATGTTAAATCAGCAATGAAGCAGTGATGTCCGAGATGAGTTAGAGAACTGCCAGAACCAGACTTACTAGATCTTTCCCATTTAAAACGAACAAACTCATCCTGAATTGGAAGTTGCCTCATTTCCCACACAAATACCTGCTCTGACCACAAATGCAAACCTCTTTTTGCTTTGTTCCCATAAATGATCATTTGAAGTGAATATCTGGAATAGCATTTAATGTGAATAAGACATGGGTAGTATTCAATTCCCCGCAGTTATTTGGAACATGTAAGAAGTCATTCCACAAAGTGAATCACAGCCAGTGGAGTCTGTAGCATGTGCAGGGGGCATCATCATTTACCAGTCACACAGGGTTTCACTGCAGTAAATGAGCTTGAGATATTAGCCTGGTCTGGAGAGATAGAAATCCTTTTTAGGAAAAAGACCCACAAACATCAGAACACATCATATTTCACCCCTCAAGAGGTTGGAAATTTCTCTCAAGATGCAAGCAAGAGATACTGTAACTAGAATACAATGCTAAAATGTATCTGACCATGCTGCCCATCTCTTTGCTGGCAACATAGAGGGTAGTTTTGTGTTCAGTGTTGTCTGTCCTACACAGCTGAATTCTGCTTCCACTAAGGTTAGAGGATGACCAGCAGATCTGGTGCTGACTTACCTGTGATGACCACCCTGTGCTGACCAGTAAGTCACCTTTTAACATGGCCAGGACTCATAATGGAAGCTGGCTGATGTGTAATGGTTTAGTAGCAGAACTTTTTAGTATTTAGCATCCAGATGAGCACAGTTTAGTCTGATGAAATAAAATCCAAATGCTGTTATAAACAATAACATCATGTAACACTATCAATGGGATGCTTTTACAATCCCCCTTAAAATTATTCTGAGTTCAGTTGTTTTTATTTATTATATATGATTATATAAACAAAGCCATGTCCAGTATAGGTCAGAAGGGTTCTTCTACCTGTAAACCAGTCCTTTTTCATGCTGCATTATGCTATCTTTTGCTAAAGATATTTTCTGTTAGAACAAACACTAACTTATTTTCCACTGATGGAAATTGCATTCATTATCACTCTCTTACTGAAAGCAGAAGCCAAAACTGACCTATGTAGAATCTCTGAAAGACCATTTCCTGGCATACCTAAATCATTAGAATAAATTTCTTACTTGAAGTTGCACATGAAGTCTGTGGCAAAGTGAATATGAGATAATCATATTCAGCCTTACTCTTTAGATATCTCTAAAATTGCACTATTATCCCTCAGCCATTTCTGAGACTTGGGTCTCTGAGCTGCAGAGCAGCACATCTCTGAGTGATGTAGTACACATCATTTATTTGGTATTTAATTATCCTCATGTTCTGGAAAGATACAGAGCTTTTTTTAAAAAAAAACATAGGTTAAGAAAAGTCTAAACTTTCCAAAGAGACAGAGTAAAATACTACTTTAGAAACTAGATATATCACCTTTTTTCTTGGAAAATGTGTGCTTTTGTCCTTTTAGAAAACATGTTATCTGAACTTTATCTTAAATTAGTAAGTTTTATCATATTTTCTCTCTGATAAAAAATAGCTGACTTCAGAGCAGCATTAACTTCTCCAGAGAAAATGAATTTCATAGCTTCCCCTCAGATAGAATATTCTCAAATCCAGACACAAGGTAGTAAATGCTATGTACTAACACTTTACAATATGATCTGTCAGCAGTCCTGTTAAAGCAAAATTGAACATCTTTTCAAGGATTCATAAAACCTGTTAATAAAACCAGCTGGTAGCTGAAACTGAAATTGCTAGACTTGTTCCAGCATGATAAGCTTTTTATATCCATTTGAGGAAAACAGAACACTTGTAACATACCTTGCAAATAGAAGGAAGCAGTGGAGAGTTGTGTCTCTACTAATTTTTGTAGGGATCATCAAGGAGGGTATTTAAGTCCTCCTTCCAATTCTTGCAGCCTGGCTTGTTACCATGCATGTTCTTGCTTGTGCTCTGCAGTGCCTTGCCTGGGCTGTACTGTGGTTGAGCTGCTGCACCAACTCTGCCATTTTCTGGAGGGTGTCTCTCGTCCACCTGTGCTCGTGGATCCCTTGTCTCACCTTGGCTGTACCTGATAGCAAGCAGCACAGACTGCAAGAAGCAGATTTGTTCAGCTAAAATGCCAGTTGCTAAGGGTGAAAGGCTTAAGGTCTCTGTTTCACACGGTGTTACTCTGAGCCAGCTGCTCTTTTGGACCAAGTGCCCCTCAGGAGCTCTAGGATGCAGCCCTGGTACAGAACCACATTTGCAGAACTTATTCACCCTGGGAAGCAATGAGGATGCATTTCCTTTGGAAGCACATTCCTGGTGAAAACTAAACTACTATAGACACACACACCTTGTTACTCACTTTAGGGACACTGTACACAGATGCTCAGCCTTTGTGTATCACTGGTATAGAAGCAAGCAGCAGCCTGTCGACAGTCACTGTGCCCAGTGCTCTTTTTTCTGCTGCAGGTGCAGTCTCCTGGGAGCTCATGGCTCTGGAAGAGAGCCTTGCCACTGCTCTTTGCATCTTGGGAGTCCTTCACTTGCGCTGGTCAGTGAGGAATCAATTCAGAGTAAGATGACCATCTGCTGGTGGCCTGAGCTTGTGATGCCGTATTTCACTTGTAGTATAGTTTTGTCTCTGTTATATACCTAGGGTCAATCAGTACTGGTGTGTTATTATCTCTCACCTGGAAAGGAGTACTCATCTCTGTTTACAGTTTACATAATAAAAGTATTATTGTATTAGATAGCAATTTTATTTTTTTCATTTTCAGACCCTTTGAGCTGTTATGGAAGGTCAGTTGTGTCTCTGAGTCCCTGTAACAACAGCAGAGACAACTGTTTACATCACAAATTGGCTTTTGCACCTCAGCCTTTTTTCCACTAAAGGTGCATTTATTCTCCTCAAGGAAAAGCTTGTTCTCCATGGTCTTCATTACCAATCAGCTATAGCAACAGACCTAGAGGCTCATGCACTTGCTTTGAGAGTCTCCTAACTCTTCACTGTTGCCATGCAGGGTGCTTTCTGTCATCTTACTAAGGAGAAGAATGGTGTGGGACAGCCCTTCTACAGGCAGTGTAAGGTGCTTGAAAGCTCTGTGCAGAGAGCTGTGAGCTGTGCCACGCCATCCCAGTGAATTGTTCAGGCTCAGCCTTATCCAAGGCTGCCATTCTCCAAGCTTCCCTGTCCCCCTTCTTGCCCAGCCAGACATTGTGCTCATCCATATTGTTTGTTTCCCTGCCTAGAGCACTGGTCTTTCCTCCACAGTGAAAGCCTGCTGCATGCACAAAATGTCCCATAGCCGTAAGGGCAGTTTAGGAAACATTAATATAATGGAAGGCATAAACTGTATGTTGCTGCTGTTGACCATAAAGGTCATCCTTGCTCTACAGGCCTATGAAAGTTTTTGTGAAACTTTGAAGGCTGCTCTTTAGCTATGACCAAACCTTTGTAGATTCTTTGTTTCTTCTTACTGCTTGCAGCCTTTTATCTGTGAAGATAAATCATTCCTCCATCATAAATCTCCAGTTCAGCAACCGAGATTTCTGTATCCTGGTTATTTGGATAAACGGTTATAACCATTTATCTGGGCTGCCTTCTTGGCAAAAAGCTTAATATTTCTGAGAGGTGTAGGAGAAGAAAAGGGTCCCATCAAAACACTTTAAGGTTTTGTTTTTTCATTTTAAATAAGGATCCAGCCAGCCTGTGGAGAGAGGAGACTGGGATGAGGTTGTCAGCTGTCTTAATGGCAGCCTAATTGACCTCTGCCTGGACACCTGCTACACCTGTAGAGCCATAAAAGTGTCCTGCTGTGGGGTCTTCTAGTGTAGGAGACTCAGATTAGAAAACATGACCAAGGAACTGTGCTTTTCTTGGTGTTCATAGCCTTCCTTCAAAGGCAGTGCATCAGAGAGTCTGTTTGTCTATTGCTCCCTCTTCTCTTTTTTGCAATGTTTTGACAATCAGCCTGCTGCTGGGAGACCCACACTGAACTGTGTGTGCAAGCCTGGGGATAGGTGAGGCTAAAGTTTCAGATATTTTTGTGGTAAGGGACTGTTTGAGTCTGAAGACATGGATTGTTGCTGATTTCTGTGCTTAGCTCACTGGGATCTTAAAAGTTTTAGTAAGAATATTCAGTTTCATAACAGTGCCAAAAAAAACCCTTGGGGAAGGGTCTTTCCTGAAATGATTCACCGACTAATGCTAAACATCTTTTTGTGTGGAGAGGGAGAGGATGGAAGTGCCTTCCCTGAATGATATCCCTGTTTTCTTAATAGCCTAGAGATGAGAACCTGGAATGAGTTTTTTCTGTGGGAAACAGCAGTTGAGTTGAGAGTGTTGGGCTGGGCCTGCTGTGGGAAGGGTTTGATACTACAAGTCCATTCCTGTTCTGTCCTTGTTTCCTGCTCAGAAGGGATTGGATTGATACCTTTGCACTGGTGTAAGGCTTTGCTCTGTCATTAATCACAGCAGCCACATCATCCTTTGAGGAGACATGCCCTTCTGCTGGGAGTTGCTCTTCTCAGCCACATCTGGGACTACGGGATCATGGCCAGGCTGTCCTGATAGAGGACAAGCAGTCTTAGAAGCTTGGAGTGGTCTTGGGAAGAAGGTGGAGTGTGGAGGCCAGGGAAGATGCCAGTGGGATAGTAATCAGGTGTTCCCTACTGGGTGACTTGTGTTTTGTGATGTCCCTCTCCCACAGATGTTTGCTTTCATCCCATACCATGTGTCCCCAGCAGGCAGCTACTGTTGGCACGTCCTTCTGCCCCCAGAAACACAACCAAGCAATTCAGGGCTGCTCCTGCTCTTTGCCTGACCGTAATGGGGCTGGGGTGAGCACTTGGTAACTGAGGCAGGAAGCTGATGATGATGTATTTGAGTCCTTCCATGGCCTCAGAGGTACTGAGTCCATGCAGTTATAGCATATGGAATACTTTGGATTTCCAAAAGCAGAGGAAAGCTACCACAGAGGTGTGAATTCTGAGATGCCAAATGGCAAATCTGAGCATCTGGAGCTTCTGTCTTTGTCTCAATTCAAGAAATATTGGTTTGGAACTGATGGGTGAAGAAAACTCTGGTGAAATAAAATGGAATTCCTTTCAGGAATCTTATGGTAGATACCAAGGCAGAACAAATGCTGTTGGCATGGGAAGAGAAGGAAAAGGGCAGATTTGCTGCTGGAGGTTTCTGAAGTCAAATCTTCTGAAGCTGGTCTGCATCTTAGCACAGGATTTGATTGCATAGTTTGAATTTTTTAATGTTTTCATAACTGTAGATCTGAATCATACCATTTGGAAATATAACTTGTGACCCTAATTTTTTTTATTTACTTTTTTTTATTAAAAAGTTAATAAAAAGAGAACATAAGATGATTATATTTTTCTTTCCAATCATTGGCATTTGATTGTGCTATATCAATCCAATATTTTTTTTTTTTATATTTAACTTTGTTCTTCAGTAACAAAAAAACCAGCAATGAGATTTAGCAATTGTCCTGTTTGCTTCTATAGCTGCACACTGGTCGAAACATTCAAGGATGTTGCTAAAAATAAGCATCCTCTTCCTGCAAGGGAGTGAACTTGGACTGTAAAGTGCATCTTTCAGGGAGGTACACAAAGTAACAGGAAATCAGCTCAGTCTTATTTCAGTTTACTGGTGCTTGGCAATGATGTCACCCTTCTAGAACAAGGGTTAGGCCCTTAGAGCAGGGATAGTAACTATTTCACAATCGTGTGTTTCAGAGAAATGACCTCTGGTTAGCTATGAGGCTGAGCCAATATGCAGAGAAAATCGAAGGCAGGGTCATTTGAGCTTCCTTCAGGGACATCTATTGTCATTTGGAAAGGGGAAAAAAAAAAAAAAGATCTACCCATAGAGGCTTTTTTCTTCAGGGATAAACCTGTTGGTAAACCCCAGGTATTTCATGTTGTGTTCCTTATGTCAACAGAGTTAATATTTTTTTTCAGGCCCTTATTCTCTTAATTTCATCAACAGAGCTAATAAGATTTTTTTTCAGGCCCTTATTCTCTTAATTTCTTCAGCTAATTAAATCATCTGATAATGTGAGTGACAAATTTTGGGCTTTCAGAATTATTATTTGTTTCTAAAAAATGGCCAAACCAAGCAAACAACATAAAGAAGAAAAACTACTCTATTGTCCCAATAAAGGAAGTTCAGTGTTTCTTTAATTAATCACATATTTTCTAGAAAATATTGATAATTTAAATTTTAACTGATGAAAAAATATCTTTTGAAGTGGCTTCACTCAAGCTAAAGGTATTTGTTTCAAATGAAGTTTGTAACTCATGAGCCTGTTTAAAAAGATAAGTTTAACAGCAATGTTTTTTTTGTTTGTTTGTTTTAGCAGAAAGATTATGATTTATATTCTAAATTCTAGTGAGTTTTCTTACTTTTGCTGGTTTGTTAGGGGTTTGGGTTTTTTTTTTCCCCCTCCCCTGAGCAGGTTGGTCAGGTCTGCTTAAGTGTGTAATGGTTGCATGCAAGACCCCCAACAGAGGTCTAATTTCAGAAATTATTAAATTTCAGCCCTGAAAAATTCAATTTGTTTTCTTATTCCCTTTTTTCCAAGCAATAGACATTTTTCATACTGTTTGAAGTGTTCAGTTTCATGTGTACTTGGCTCTAAGAGGAAGGATTGTCCTCATTACATTGATAATTTTCAGCCATCTTTTGCACTGTGCATTTTAAGACTGTTGTGAAGTGTTTTACCTTAATGCAGGCATTTAATTAAAATTCATATGAATCTTATCTTTAAATTCTTAATAAAAATGTTATGATGTTTATGTAACAGAAATTATTGGTAGTGCAGTGTTACAGAGGTTATTTATGCTACAGAATTTATTCATATAAATATATTAATATTCATTCAAAGGACTTTATTAAAAGAAATAAATAGTTATTCTTTTCGTATGAGTGAAAAACTGAAAGAGAGTGAAAAGTGTCAATTTGGCAATGTATCAGCCTAGTGTAAAAATCAGAAAGATTTTCCTGTTTCCAGAATTCAGTGTCAGTGTATCCCATATCATCCACATAGGTGGTATATGGACCCACCAAGCAAGGGGTATCCAGCATCTATACACAAAAAACATGCATTCAGCAATTAAGGACTATCACTGTCCTACACTAAAAACAAAAATCCTGTAGATTATAGGAAGTTTGTTGAGCAAAGAGCCAAACCCTATATGTATATGACTCCCTCTTCAGGAGGCCTTATATCTATATTTCATATTTTGTATGATTGTTTTGTTTACCTGTCTTGTCACGTGGAATATGTTTGGGTGGAGCTCTGACTCGATTCTGCCTAACACCAGGACTCACCAAGTTTCTGCATGTCTGATGCCAACTCTGTTAATCTTGCTTGATATGTTACGCTGATTCTGAGTCAAAAGCAAATAAAGATCTGCTCTTTTAGAAACTGCAATAATGAAAGGGAAGAAGTTCTCCAGGTTTCAGCATCCAAGTGTTAGAATATAGCAATAAGCACCCAGTGAAAGCCCCTTTCTGCTGGTAGATCTGAGTTGCACATGCTGCTAACTCAGCGTGCTTTTAGGGCGATTGAGACTGATTCAGTATTGGGGATTTGGGATCCAGTAAACCCAAAGTGAAGATTGCATCCAGTCTGTCGGAAACTCTCTTCAGTCTTTGCAGTCTAATACTTTCAACTGCATTCAAAGGTGATGTAAATCACGTGCACTGCATTGCCAGTCATCACTGCTACTTCAGGGTAGGCTTGCTTGTAATTCTCTCCTCAAGGTATTATATTGCTGCTTTCAGATGAGTGTGACAGGGAATACTGCATGACTAAATAATGTAATTAAATAGGCAGCACAGCTGAAGTCTAGCAGGAAGGGTTCCCAACAATGTATTTCTGCAGTGCTTGGACACTGCAACCTGGTGGTCTGCTGACTGTGTCTTTCCTAAAGAAAGCACTATCCTGAAATTGGTATGAAAACACTTATCTGTTGGGAGAGGGGGGGGGTAAAAAGTTGGTTTTGTTTTGTTTTGTTTTATTTCATCTCTAAGGTAATTTAAGACCTCCCAAGCTTTTTAAAATATTGTGAGACTTTCAGTGAAGGGGGAGATTCTAGTTAAACAACCTCTACTTTGCATTGCTAATTACAACTGAGATCTGAGAGGTGTTACATTTTTTAAAAGGTGAGTATATTAAATCGCACACAGAGTTTTGAGAACTTTTTGTCTTCTACTTCCTGTGAAAATGTCGCTGATCCAGCAGAGAGAGGAAGATTTGGCTGAGCCAGTACCCACACAGCTCCATAAAAGCCCAGGGAAAGTGCTGCAAACTGTAAAGAAAACAGCTGAATAACACACCACATATCTTGTGTGTGCTCCCCCAGTTTGCTGCAAACAGACCTGACAGAGTCTTTGAGCTGCTATATGTAACAATAAGGGAGGGGAGGAGAAAATGATGAAGTGCCTTCTAAGATATCTTTGACTTGTATCTGGAGTTGAAAGTACAACAAATAATGTTAAAATCATCAACTTCTTCACAATGAACAAGTTCAATGGCTTTCAGTATAAAAATCCAGGCCTACAGGGGCATCTTTGTTTTCCCATAAGTGACTTTAATGCCTGATGTTAAGACTAGTAGAGTTATTCAGAACGCTTGAATTGACTTTTGTATGCTTTGGAAGTAACACTTTATAAACAGAGTAATTCAAATGAGATGAATCCCTTTTCTCTTAGGAAAATAAATACAGAAATCTCTTATAAACTTTGCTCATATGTGACCGGGGACTTAAATATTCCTCATGATTTGATTTCCCTCAGGAAGTAGAGAGAAATAGACACTGAACAGACAAAGCCATTACAGGAATCATTCCCCTTGTGTTTAAGCTCAATCATCAACAGATTTGGAAATGTGGTAAAAGTGACCTTTAAAAACCATGAACTACAATCATACTATGTATTTTTTCAGATTATGTCAATGTTATAGCAAAGATGGAAATTACGTCAGAAGCAAAGACATCTGCCATTTAAAGCTTAACATTTTAGGGTGGAAAATTATCTATTACCAGTAGAAATAGATTTTTATGTCTATGCTGACTGATACATTGCTGTTTTTGTTTTTTTTTTCATTCTGTCCATACAAAGCAAGTGTAATCAGGTATTATTCAGCAGAGTTTATGGCCAAGTTTCTTCTTTGGGGTAGAATAAAGCAAGTTCAGTATATTAATGAATTTGGACCTATATGTTAACAAAGTAAAATTAAATACTCTAAGATATTTCTGATATCTGATAATCAAAAATAAGAGGTATAAAGAAGCTTCTAAAAGTAATCTTTTTCTTTTTACAACTAAACCCTTGTTTTTCCAGACCCAGATTTACAGCTGTCTATGAGTGAGAGGGAAAGGAAAAGAAGCAAAGATCACAACTCTTTGGAGTATTCTAGTCTAGACATTCCCTAAAATTTAAATACTTAAATAATTTTGCTATTTCAGGCTTTTGTGGATTCCTTGTTTCTACTCTCTCCAATCAGTACCGTATTTCACAGCAGCAGCAAACATTGCTGAAGCAAAACAGCCCAATTGCACCAATGGAGAAACGGAACATCTTTCATTTTCTTTCTTTATTTCTGATCTGCTTTGATTTTTCACAGCAGCCTGGGTGCTTTGACTACTCCACACACCTGTAGAACAAAATTTATTTTAAAAATTCTTCAAACCAAAAGTGCTCACTTTGCTGCTCATTAGGAAATGTCACTGAAGCTGAGTGGCAGAGTTGCAAGCTCCAAAGGTTGTCCTGTAGGTCTAACTGTACTGCTCCTGTGGATCTAAACTGATTCCTCTCAATGCTCTTGAGAAAACACAGGCTCTTGTGATAAGCCAAACCTTCTCCACAATGTAAGTGATGTTACAGAAGAAATATTTTTCTGCCTCTATCCTCTGTCTTTTAGAATAGGAGGTGGATTCAACCCTTTCTGGCTTTTTGGTCATTTTATTGCATAGAGGCTCTGAGAAGCAGAGCTGCTGTGCAGACAATGGCCTGCCTTTGGCTCTGCAGCGTGGCCATACTTGGACATGTCAGAGCTTTGGAAAGCTGAGGGAGGATGTGGCCTGGAGCATGGTAGGGTGCTCTGAAAGCACTTCAGAGCCATGACTCTGTGCTTCCCCCTCCCTTTGGGCTCTTCCAAGCTGGATTTAACATAATGGAAGTCTTTCCTTCTTCCCCTCTGTCAGCAGTTCTCACAGATGACTATCCACAGACAATAACATTATTGATATGACTTCCTATGAATTACAGAAGCCTAGTGTGGCTGCTCTAGCTGAAGAGCAGCATGGACAGCAGGAGCGCATTTAATTGGCATTGTAATATCTGTTACTGGGTGCACATAGAAGGTTTGGAATGGAAAGTTTGGAGTTTCCCACCTAGAAAGGCTGAAATGAAAAACTCGTTGCACAGTGCTAATGCAGAAGTGGCAGACAGTGAAGACTAGTGAGCTGCTGCATTTTTCTTTGGCTTAAACTAGTTTGATCTCAGAAATAATGTTTAAATGTGGTAATTATGCTAACAGCTTGCTTCCTGGGGAGGCATGCATAACTGTGCATAATTATTAGTGTATATTTTAGCAAGGAATTAAAAATTACAAATCTAAACTTTATGCTCATTATTGTGGCTCTTTTAAACACATGGAGAGCTAAGTTGTTCAGCCATTTAATTTGGCCTGCTAACACTAAATGATTGCATGTTTATTTGGTACAGTAAGATGAGAATTTTCTGAAAACCTGTTATTGCATTGGGTCTTGCAGTATGGTATTTTCTATGTGCTGTCATTTAAAATAACACACCGTGGAAGAAAGGTAGTGGAGAGGATGTTTTCACAAATAAATGGTCAAAAATAATAAGTCTTAAGTGAGTTTAATGGTTCTCGGTTCTTGCCTGCCTTTTGCCTTCTCTTGGCATATGATTTTCTTGCTTTTGCAGTATCTCAGAGCCGGCTCTGGAGCAGTTCAGAAGTAGCACACTGAAGTGTGGTTTACAAGATCATTTCTATTATTGCCTTACTGTTCTGCTTCAAGAGGAGCAACATTAAACTTCTTCTTGGCCTTGTGAAATGATGCTGTAAAGTACAGACTGCAGATAGGAGCAACATTAAACTTCTTCTTGGCCTTGTGAAATGATGCTGTAAAGTACAGACTGCAGATAGCTAAAATTCACTTTTGGATCTCCATCTTCCTTTCATGTGAGAAATGAAGCCTGCTCCAAAGGCACACAGCAACTGGCATGTTAAAGCATATAGAGAGAGTATAATTAGGTGAATTATTCAGAAACAGAAGTAATGGGTCTTTTTTGCAAGATAATAATGAGTCAAGGAGTTGCCTGAGATGAACGCAATAGGAACTGGCTTTTCACACATGAACATGCAGCCAGTGGAGCAGTGCAGCTGACACGAATTAGTACTGTCAGCTGAGCTGTGGGATTACCCATGTGTGTGCTCACAGTCAAGGCTAAATGCAAAGTCAACTTTCAAGGTGTTTTCAGTTCATAAGCTCTACTTTACAATGGCATCGGAACAGCACAGAGCCATCCTGCCTGGCTCTGCAAGCAAGTGATGATACACTAAAATCCCATTGCTACAGTGTTTGTTAAGATAGCACATGTTATGAGTTCATTAGAATCCCACCTAAATTTCTCACTTTTGTCTGTAAATTTATATATATTAAAAAAAATGGAATTGGAAGTGTGAACACCCACTCTGGGACCTCTTTGTATTAAGAAAGCATATTTGAAAACATCTTCAATGTTTTTCTTCATTTTTCTTCTTTTTAAATGTTAATGTACAAAAAGTTTCAGTTAGCTTTAAATTTATTTGGGGACCCCTCTCTCTCCTAGGATTTTTATGATTCAGCGTGCAATTTTACCCCGAGTGTTCTTGAAGCATTTTGAAAGCTTCCTTGTGAATTATTTCTGGCCTTCTGATATTTTGTGAAGCATCATATTTTGCAACTGAAATATTTTTAGCATGATTTTCATCGCATTTGATTTTCTAAAGTCATAAGGAGACTCTCTTGACACAGATGGAAAAGTTATAAACACCTGAAGGGGAGACTGGAAATAAAAGGGACAAGTTATGAGTGATATTCTGTGTTGCCTCCCCTTCTACTAACTTCATTTCTTTTGATCTCAGATTCAGTCTGTGCAGAAAACTTGGAACCCTTTTTTACGTTGGTTTTTTGGGGTGTTTTTTTTGTTGATTTTTTTTTTTCTTTTTTCTTTTTTGGGAGAGAGTGTGGACTGAAGAGCATCCTTTGGGACTTATCAGCCATTCATCTTCAGCAGTTGAAGGCATAAATAAAAATCTCTTCTGCCTTGGTTATTTCATAATTCAGCATTATTATAAGTTTCTTCCAACATCTTGTAAAATATTAAAAACTCTTCCCATAGTCCTGGCACCATGATTCTGTGTATGACTATCTTTGGGATTTCCTCTACTTTTAGCTGTTTTCATACATATTTAATGGCAGTCATTTGCCAAAAGTGACTCGTTAAATTTGTTCAGGAGGAAAAAAAAAACATTCTAGATTCCCTGTTCCCTCAAAACACAAATCAGGGATGAATCTGAGTCCTCTCTCCCCAACTAACCATGATCTCTAACTTGTACATCAGGTTGCCATCGTGGGTTTTTCCCTCTCCATGAAAGTATTTCTGCCTGCTGTGTTTACTTCATCAACACCTGGAAACAGCTATGCTGCTTGGGTTTTGGGAGTGGGGCTTTGCATGGCCTGGCAGAGTCCTAGAGCATCCCCTGGACTGGGTACCTGCTGCTGCCATCCAATGGGCAACCCTGGAAAGATTGGGGAATTTGCACTTCAGTCTTCCCAAAAGATGCATTAGGATTAAAATTCCAGCCCTGTAATTTCTTTCTCATGGATTTTTTATTCCCACTGATGTAAATGAAAACTGTCCAGGATCTGTCCAGACAACAATAATTATTTCCCAATGATGGCAATGGGCACAGTGGGAAAGTACTCTTGCAACAAAGATTATAATGCATGAAGAAGCCAGTGGTTTTGGTTGCTGTGGGACTGCTTTAGTCCTTAGACCCCCCCTCAAGGCTGGGGCTATCTGTCATGCTCTGTCACTGCAGACAGCTGGTGCACAGCAGGCAACGACTGTGTTGCTGTAGGCTTTTGTGTTGCTTTAGGATTTTTATAATTAAATATGGAGCAGCAGTTAAGTATAATACAAACTCAACAGGATGTTTTCTCAGTAAATCAGCGCAGTTCCATTAGCTTAGTTTACAATAGTCAGCCCTGATGTACTGGCTAGTTGTGCTGGTCAACATTGCTTCACTGCTTTTTCTGCACCACTGTATGTGTAATCTCTTGATTCTTGCTTTGTGCTGAGGCTACAGAACTTAGTCAAGGTTATGGGGCATCTTGTTGTGTGTTTTCAAAGCAGTGTTCTTCATGGTGTTTCATGGTGTTATGATAATCCAAATAATAACAATAAAAGTTCCAGGGTAAATGCTAAGTTGGAGAGGCATGACGTAGTGATTGAAGCCTGGTGTTTGTCAGGCTTCCATGAGGGGGGCCTAAGCTCAGTTGGGGAGCTGAAAGTTCGAGGGTCTCTTGCTGTGATCTCAGTCCTTTAGAAGGGGCTGTAGCCTGATTTGCTCCATACAGAAGTAAAGATTTAGCAATGTTTCTTTATCTGATCCTACCAGTTTGAGCAGGTTTGGCTAAAATTTGCCCTTAAAATGTCTTCGGCTTTTTCTCATTGTCTTCAAAAGTGGTTTCATTTTAGTGAACGTGCATAAATGTATATCCAAAACCCATGTATTAAAAAAAGTTCTAATCTTTGTTATAGTGGGCGGCTCAATGGTTCCTGCCAATATAATCGCAGAAATTAGTGTCATGAAAAAAATCGTGTCACTGGAACTGAGCTTTGCATAAATCTGATGTTTGACTGTAGTATTTTCCAAAGAAAGCTGTTACACAACCCTTCCAGGTTCTTCTAGAACATATACAATATTTTAACTAAATGTAGGACAAAATGTGTCCTAAGAATTTTCAGGCTTAGTTTACTTGACTGGTTTTTTAAATATACTTTTTTAGCAGGGTGGGTTGTAGGAAAAGCATTTGGTGTGTTCTACATTTCTTGGTTAGTTTTGCTGATTATATAACTTTTAATCTGAAAGTGTAAGACTTGTCTATCTTTAGCCCAAGCCCATGCTTGGTCTCCCATGTTAAGGTGCTATTCTTACTGTAGCAAAGCACTCAGAGGTTGAAGCAATACAGCAAATATCTCTCTCCAGGGCTCCCACTCTCTCCTTAGCAATTCTTACCCCATATTGCATTAGTCAGCCACTGCCAGAACTAGAGACTGTAATATTCACTAAGTTATTCTCAAGAATTAGTGTCACTGGGACAATTTCAGATCTGCTATTGTTGTCTAAAAACACCAAAACCAAGCAAAAGCTAAAACTTGCAACAGTGCTAAAATAGTAAAATGAAAACCAGGTCTTTAATGGAAGCTTCCAGGTGCCTCCATGGTTATGGGCATGCTTGGTATCAGGTTTCTACAATTTTTATAATTTTAACAAATTTTCATTAGTCTAGGAAATACTGTCCAATTAGAAGAACAGTTGGTAAGGCAATATTCCCCCCAAGTTCTTGCCCATTGGAGTTGTTCCAGAGGCTTTCTTGTTATGTCCTCTTAGTTCTAGTGGAAAAAAAAAGAAGTCTTTTTCAGTCTTCTTCTTAAGAATAAGACTAAACAGAATTCCAAGTATGCATGAGAAGGGTTAGCTTATTATTGTAAAATCTAAGAGAAAGTGCAGGAAAAATATAACAAGCTATATAACCATGAATTTACACTCTACAAAGCTATAAAATATAAAAAGTGTATTAAAATTTTCTTCTAAATTCTAAAGACCTTTAGGTATCACCATACGTATGGTAACAGTAGGAACTCATTCAAAGGCAGTTTGGTCTGTTCCCCTGGGTGGGGCCACATAATTGCACAGAGCCTGCCTCCTATGGTTTTAACTTTGTTCCCAAGACAAGCGCATGATGGAGCCAGGGTTGGAGTTGGGGGACAAAAGCGAAGCAGCTGGACAATTCTCATGAGTAGCCATGTCCATTGCTGAGGTCAGTGTCCAGGCTTCCAGGTGGGTGAATGCTGTGGTCAGGACCAGCCCCCTGGCACCACAGCATCTGTGTCCTGCTCTGCCTGGAAATGGCTCTGCAGGCAGAGTATCCCCTGCCACCAGAGCTGTGCTCCCACCATCTGCTTGGAGTGTAAGGGAGACAAGCCTGGTGCAGGGTTATTCTGGCAATGTGTTACAGTGACTGTCTGGCACTGAAATGTGTTGATGTCTGTCAGAAATCCTGAGTGTGCTGTGTTTGTTCTGTAGTGTCTGGTAAGACTAAACCAGAGGGAACAACCATGAGTGTGTCCAATCAGGAAACCATGAAGCTGGATAAGTTTTGGACTTTTGAACTTGATTTTAATGGATCAAGGAGTCCTCTGTTTATATTTATTTATTTATTTGTTTGTTTGTTTGTTTATTTATTTATTTATTTATTTTTCCCCTCTCTCTGCAGCTTTTTATGAAAATAAGCAGGGATATTGAAACTCTTACATTATTTTAAGGGTTTTTTTGGATGAGGACTTTCAGTCCTTGCAGAAAGTGAGTCTGGTATCCCTGATATTATCCAGTGCATTCATCCTTACTAACAGGGCAACAAAAGTTAAGTAGCTGCTACCTTGAACCTCTACCCCAAATTTTACTGGGGGCCAGACACTTACCACTCTGGTTTTGCTATTTCTTGTTTCATAACTCCTCATTTACTCTAATAAATGTGAAATACTTTGATGCTTTCACTTCCTATTGAAATGAGTGGAAGAATGTACATTTGCATCCCATCCTGGTTTGAATTTGGAAGGAAATGTAACAAGACTATAAAAAGCAGAGGACTGAATTGTATGCAATCCACATGAGGCATTTTTCTAGAAGTGAGGAACCATTCCTAAAGCTTTGTGTCATCTTGATTTTTCTGAATATATTATGAAAAGGATAACATTGTCATGACACAGTGGCTGGTAGCCTTTATATTAATTTTCTGAACAATTACTCTATGGCTGCTATTCAGGCTCCTATGTTACGTAGTTTCCCATATGAATCTCACTATGATCCAGATTATTTGTTCACTGAAAACACTGTGCTAACACTATAGAAATGTAAAAGATGCATCCTATCTCAGCTCCTGATTAATGAAGGTGTCTGGAGAATGTAGCCATGATTGGTTTTGACATGTTGAATATTTCAATTTTTATAAGACTTTGATCAGCTACTTTTTGCAGACTTCTCTTTTTTTTTTTCATTTTTTTTTTCCTTGTACGACTTTCTGCGTTTAAAAGATAATCATGTCAATTTAGAACATACATTTATTTTTCAGTATGAAAGAAGCCAGAGAGGCATGGCTGTGCTTAGGTCAGATACACATTGAAAACAAACTTACAGTAGCCTTTGGAAAGGGAGATGATGAAGAAATGTTTGAATCCTTATAAAAAGCAGGATAGATTTTAGATTACAGCAGCCTTCCTGCAAGCTGTAGATGTATTTTTTTTCCTTCAGAAGGTGTTCCATAGTTGTAAAGGTGTATAATTTCAGAGGATGTCACGGTTGTCATGGTGATTGCATTAATATTGCATGGGCATATAGTGTGCAATAACATCGTGTCAGTTCCTCCTGCCCTCCGGCTGCCACAAGTTACTCATTTTTTTTTCCTTCAAAACTGTGCTAATTTTCCCCTGTGAACATTCATTTTACAAATACCAGCTCTTTAATTGTTCACTTTTAATTCACATAGATAAATCGCCACTCTGTGCACAGTCTGTAAGAGTGAGAGCAGCCCCGAGGAGAAAGGCCTGGGGGTGTTGGTTGATTAGAAGGTCGACATGGCCCAGCTACGTGCACTTGCAGCCCAGAAAGCCAAACATGTCCTGGGTAGTGTGTGCAGCAGGATGAGGGAGGGGATTCTGCCCCTCTGCTCCGCTCTGGTGGAAGCACCTGGAGTTCTGCATTCAGCTCAGGCACTTCGACTTAAGAAAGATGTGAACCTGTTGAGTCGAGTCCAGAGGAGGCTACTAAGATGATCAGAGGACTGGAGTACCTCTCCTGTGAAGACAGGAAAGAACTGGGATTGCTCAGCCTCAGGGAGACTCTGGGGAGACTTTAGAGCACCTTCCAGTACCTAAAGAGACTATGGAAAAAGGAGAGGGACTTTTTACAAGGGTGTGTAGCAACAAGATAAGGAGAAATGGCTTCAAACTAAAAAAGGGTAGATTTGGATTAGATATTGCAAATAAATTCTTCCCTGTGAGACACTAACAATGCTGCCCAGGGAAGGGGTGGCTGACAAGGCCAGGCTGAATGGGGCCCTGAGAAGCCTGGACTAGTGAAAGGTGTCCCTGCCTATGGCAGAGGGGTTTGAATTAGAGGTTGCTTAAGGTCCCTTCCAACCCATCCTTCTGTGATTCTACAGTTTGCCATTAAGCAAGGGACTTCTATAAATGCAAATTCATTATTTAGTTGCATTGCTCAGCTAAGACTTGGAGGCAGAAAGAGTTCTGGATGTGGTAGCTTAAAGTTAGGACATGATTTTGCTCTTTTTTATCTGCTACATTTATGCCTTTCCCCCTCATATTTTAGTCATTTTTCTGTCTCAGGTTTGAACTTGCCCCTTTTTGAGTCAATGAAATCTTTGCCAGTGGCAATCAGGTAAACCTCCACATTATCTATTAGGATAAAACAACAATAAGAACCAGAAAACAGAAAAATTTCTATTGATTCAAGCTCTGTTGCAATTGTGAATGTTTTTCTAGCTCTGCTCTTTAATGCAACTTAAGTTTGTGGATAGGGAAGGTCATGGAAGTACCTTGCTTCTCCCTTCTCTTCAGTTAACTTCAGTGGGCTTTGCTAAAGCTCCTAAGGATGCAAGAGGTGTTATTACTTCTGCTTACTCAGATGTTGGCTCTCACCAAAAGTGGAAAATGCCCCATTAACAGCTAATCTCAAAAGCGTGTCCCCTGGCTGTGTGTCCCTGCCCTGCCTACGCCGGGCTGAATCCCATTTTGCTGGGTTTTGATAAAGCCCATTTGAAAGGGCAGCTGCTGCAGCACTGAGCTCCTTGCTTGTCAAGCACTGTTTTCTGAGTCAATAACCTTCTGCTCCTCTGTCTGTACTAGCTGTCTTTGATTTGGATGTTTAGTTTAGGACTTCAAAGCCTTGAGTAAAGCCTGTCTGCCCAAGCATCTGTTCGTTAAGTGGCTCAGGAAGATTTAATTTCTCTCCTGTTTCTGTACAGTGACTACTCTGGCACCTTCAGTGCCTGTAGCAGAGTCCACAGAGCAAATGGGAGGGGAAATCTCCTGCAATGCATTTACATTTTACATATGAGCAGTGCCTTGTCTGCTCTCCTTCACATAAAAAGTGTGTTGATCAAATTTCCTGCCTGTGCGATGGCCAAGAGTCTCAGAGGAGTTTGTTAGTTGTGCCTTTTCAATATTCATAAACATAAGGCGGTTTTTCTGCATGTAGCATGCTGTGTCCATATTGCATAAACTTGTTTTCACCTTTTCCTTACACTCTGGCTGCTTTCTGCACAGCTTCAGCCCTGCTGGTAGGAAGGTGAGTGTGCCTGGCCAGAGCCTTTCCAGCCAGCACCCTTGAACTTGTCTCCTTCTTCCTCTACACGTGCTGGGCTTTGCTCTCCTGCTGGCTCTGTTTGTCCTCAGCTCATGGAGAAGTTAGCAGCTGTCTGCTCCTGGTAGCTTTATAGTCCATTACATTCCTACTTTTTTGGTATGAGCAACCTTGCCTGGAGTTTGGCATAGACAACTCTCTGTTTGATAGAGTCATAAATACTTCAGTTAGAGCTGCAGGTGTAATGCCTTAGATGATGAATAATGGGAGATTGCAATCAATTCACTTCTAAGAGCCTTATAACTAACACTCATAGGGGAAGGCATTTTTCTTCCAACTGTTAGGAGCATTAAATCCAAAGCTCAGCATTAGAGACCTAGGAGGGCCCATCAGCAAAGTGTCACATGCATTAAGCCTAGAGCAGAAAGCCTTTGCACAGCAAGCACCACCATATTTAGGAAGATGCAGTAGCTGTGCTCCAGATCACTTACTCAGTATTAAAATTCAGCTCCTCAGCCTTCTTTTTCAGCACCTGATATATTTCAGCTGCCTTTTATTTCTGTTCTTTTTCTATTTAAAGTAAATCAGGTTTATTTTTTAAGCACTAGCTTATGAGTCACTGTTAATGGGAAGGTGGAGCAGGGCCAATAATGCATTTGATTGAGAAGATCTGTTCTGCTGGTGGTTTTTCTGAGGAAATGAAAACCACAAACTGCAATAAATATACTTATTAAATAAGCATTAAAGCTTTTGCTGTAAGATAGGATTCTTCATGATTTTTTTCCTGAGTCAGCGAAGTCTTGTATTTCTAGAAATAAGAAAGTGACTCATTATATTTAGTGAAGGATTTTTAACGGGTAATACTATAAAACAAAAGGAACATATGTTCTACCTACACAGGTCAATTTCACTGATTTAAGAGAAATCACCACAGATATGCACAGAACTTCACTTATCCTTTTTAAGGGCAGTGGGATCTGCAGTAGCTCTGTAGAACAAGAAAAATGAAAAACCCTTACATCTTTTAGCGAGTTTCTCACAGTACTAGAGATGAAAAACATCAGAAATCAGGGAAGATGTAGATGTCCAAGAAAAGACACCACTGCTATGCAGAATTGTGCCTTGCTGATGTCTTTCATAGGAAATGACTTCATCAAAATGAAATAAGAAGAGATATTGCTCTCAGTCCAGCGTGGACCAGAAGAGCCTTTTATTAAGCAAATGCACAATATATTGAGTGCTTCATCGCAAATGCTGCTCCCAAGAACATTTCCTGGAGGGCATAAGAGCAACTAGAGCCCTCTTCTTCATTACTAATTCCTCTAGATATTTCTTGCTGCGGAATGGTGGATACAACCTGCAGCATCGCCTGTCCCTGAACGCTGTGAAAAATCCAGCCTTGCCATCCTGTAACAGTTCTTTTGTGCACTACACAGGTCACATAAATATCTTTTAAAAATGTGTTAGTGCTGCTGGTTTTAAAGTGTGGCTTATTTCCAATCAACATAGTTTTGGTAGTGCTGTGTTCATATTTAATATAAAAGAAACCTCACTTTTAAAGATACTGTCAGCTATTTCTCACTCTGAGGTCAATAACCTTCCAGGTTAACTGAGCATAGCTGTAATCTTGGTGGGTTTTATTCCTGGTATCATCCCTCTGTGCCCTGCTGGTGTACATTTGCAAGAACCATTTTATCAAGATCAAGCATATTAAGCACAGAACAAAACTATGGTTTGAAAAAGGAGGCACTTTTCATACTGATGTGGCAAGTCTCTATGTGTGTAACAGGCACCTGTCCCTTGACACTCTCACCATTGGTGTGTCCAAGGTCCTATTTGATTTTCCTGTAGTCAGTAGTAAATGCCCTTCTTGCTGTGAAGAGATTTTATACAGTGGCTGAAATTACTTTCCCCTGTCCTGTAGATTAAATTGATGTGTCCTAATCTAAACACTTCCAGACCTCTCTGTGTATTCCTTACTAGTCACTTTATCTACCTACATAACTTTTCCTCAAAATTCCTCTCTTTGATGGTCTGATTAGCAAAAAGGTCTGACACTGCTTTCTTTAAATTCCACAAAAGCAGTGTTTCCATTGCATGGGATGCTGGTCTGTGCTGTGTCAGTCTAGGAAAGGCTGAAGTCGCAGGGTCCTGGTAAAATCACTCTGGGTAAAGTTTAAAATGTACATAAATCTAGAAACATATTAAAATACCTTGGCTTTCCATGCTATGTAGTTGTCAGTACAGCTGGGAAAGAATATTTTCCTCTTTGTCTCAGTACAAATGTAAGCATATGAACAATTTGCAACAGATTCTTAACCTGTGACAAAAACCCTGATGTGTATTGATGAATAAATTGGTTTAATTTCCCCAAAGGGAACCATAGGCTCAACATTATCTGCTGTGGCAGCACTGCAGCAGAAGGTGATGTTGTACAGTAGTATATTTGGAAGGAAATATTTTTGCATACTGTTTTACTGCCTACTAACTTGAATAATGGCTCCCACACCATGACCCCGGATCAAGGTAATCTGCAAAACTCATGAGAGGTCTGCCAGTGTTCCCCAGCCAGCTCTGCACTGGGGCACAGCAGACCTGCTGAGCCTCTGCCTGGTGCCCTGTGCTTCAGTGCAGAGAGGCTCTCACCCTTTGTGCTTGCTCCTGGCATGCAGTGGGACTTGCATCAGGCCTTGCTGCTGGAGCGTGGCCCAGC
The DNA here is from genome assembly GCA_013396955.1 of Regulus satrapa. NCBI lineage: Eukaryota > Metazoa > Chordata > Aves > Passeriformes > Regulidae > Regulus > Regulus satrapa. The sequence goes on along the minus strand of VWZN01019500.1, from coordinate 407,198 downwards.
TGGGAGCAGGGGTGCTGGAGAGACACCGACACTGACAGTCCGGCAGTACCCGTTCGTGGGAGCAGATCCAGGGCTTGATTTATTAAGTCCCTTCTTTTGTCTCTTCTGTGAATTGCTATCGTTCTTCTCATGGATAAAATACTGTGTGCATCAAACTTGGCAGAGGGTGAAAACCTTACTCATGCAAGCTTGCTTTGGCTCTGATGTCCAGCACGTGGAAAGGGTCAAAGTCCTGGAGGGACGGTTCAGTGAGCTGAGCTGATAGAAGGCAAAGATGTGTGTCCTGCGTTTTCCTGATCAGGGAGCCTGTATTACCATTTGCAAGTAAAACTGTGCAAATTCCCTCCACAAAACATTTTCCAAGATATCAGCTGGGGTATCTGGAGCTTGAGGGGGTGCCTGCAATGCAGGTTTCTGGAAGTGGTGGATAGGCAAGCTTTGAGGAGAGACATTGTGCTAGAAGTGAACAGAGGAAGCAATGTTCTGCTTTGCACTCCAGCCAGCAATAATCTCTTTTCCTGCTGAATGCTGCATTTTTCCATTATAAAAACATTAATCTGTAGGGTATTGGGACATGGTCAGATCCTGCCAAGAACAAATTGTTAAGTAGTTGCTGTGCTCGTTCCCTCTTAAAGCTGAAACTGTTGGTTTTCATTTTGCAAAATAAGTATCATGGGGCAAAAATGTATTGGCTGTGACATTATAACTATTTCCCAGAAAGATTAATTCTAAACTGTCAGACTTGGAAACAAATCGTTCTTAGAAGGCTCTGTTTGTTTAGCAGCTGTTGTTTATATATGAAACAAAGGCTATTTGGTCAGAATTGTATGATATACCCTTATGTTTCAAAACAAGGCTGACTTTAAAGTCTCTATTTTCAGTTGACTTTAGGTCATGGTACAATACATGAGTTTTGAACTGACAAGGAACTGGTCATTCCTTCACAGGGTCTTGCCCTTTGAGGGATCAGACTCAAACTGCACCATCCAGAGGCACCAAAGCAGCAATTCCTCTCCTAAATTATGTCCTCTTTTTGCCTTGGAATCTCCAAGTACATTCAGCACTTCAAGTTCTCCCGTCTGTGACCCTGTGGCTATCCAACCCCCCTAAAGTACATGAGAGAAGGAAAGCTTCAAAGAGTGATGCACACATCTCACTAAAAGGCACTTTCTGGAATTGCCAGAGAAAGTGCAAGGGCTTCTGTCAAGTGTATTTGCAGAACATGCTTGTTTGTTCCATGGGGCAAACCTAAAACCTGTCACATGTACAAGACCATTCACTCAAATCCTTGGTCTATTGGATCTATTACAGCATAATAGCTTTCAGTAAAAAAATATAGCAATAATGAATATGCTGAGATAATGAAATATGCAATAAAGGGAAGAATCTGTAAATGCACAATTTGCCCCAGCCTGAGGGTTATTATAAGCTGCCAGAATTCCTGCCAAGATCAGTAAGAGTTATAGTCTTCTACAGCAAGATGATTTCGTCCTTGGGCTTTAGTGACAGTTATGTTTTGTTGCCACCTAAGAGTGGAAATGCTGTCAAATACTGCATCAGCTCATCAGATAGCTTGTTTACCCCCCGTATAGTTGTAGCCAGTCACAGTTGTGGAAGTTGTGTCATTCTGCTCCTATCCCAAGTTATTTCAATTTGGGAATTGTTATATCTGTCTTCCTGTAATGAAAAAGACTGCTATTCTGCTGATGATAAGTTCTGCAGTCATTTCAATAGTATTTTTTTTTTTACTGTAATTTATAAGCATTTGTAAGGCTAAGACAGAAGAAGGGATTATGGAAAATCTAATTTTTAGGGCCTGTGTCTGCAAAAAGAGGAGGGTTGTGGCCTCTCCAAGACAGGATTCATTTGACCCCTTCCATATTTGGCTGGGTGAACTTTCCAGTAATTCTAGTGTATTGAGAAAATTCTGGATTTAGTGACAAATTACTTAATAAATCCTTTCTTTAGGCTTTTAGTTGGTTTCCACCAGAGAGATATTTGATTTAATATGCCATTGATTACTCTCAGGTATGAGGCTACCTCCACAAATCTTTTTGCACTGTCACCTCTTGGCTGGTTATTAAATTAGTGCTGTCTACAAATTTATTTGGTCATAAATTATGTGGTAATTATTGAGAAGTTCCTTTCTCCCTATGTGTCAGATGGTTGTTGGGAAGTAAAATGGAAATGAATGATATTTTTCATGGTAATTTAAAATTGCTTGAGAATAAGTGGGATATAAGAGAAAATAATATATTAAATATCTGAATTTTTATTTTAGTATAAATTTCAAAGAAAATAAGGTCCCTGGACTAGACATCAGTCCTTTTATTTATAAATCAGATTCTTATGGACTGTTATATTTGGTTCAAAATAACCCGATGAGAAATTTTATATATAACAAACTTAATTAATTACTAAAGCAGTCCTCTTTCTTTTATTCTGAAATTGGACATGAATAAGAGCCTAAATTCCCTCAAAGTATGTTTGTCCTCAGAAACCTTCTTCACCTTCCAGTGTTTGCAAGCAACTAGCAGCACTGCCATGGGGATGTTGTCTTTGTCCAGCAAACAGGGATGGCATTTCAGGTTTTCCTCCTCTAGAAACACTGTGAGGGCCCCTGGACACTGAGGGTCTGTAGCTTGGCTCACCATATCTGTGCTTTGGGAGCTGAGAGTCTGTGGTGTGGACAGCAGGGTTTTGAAGCTGGACTCTTATGAGTGGAGTTCACAGCAGCACACGATGCTGAGATGGAGCTCACTACTCCACTGCAGAGCAGACCATAGAATATCCTGAGCTGGAAGGGATCCTCAAGGATCACTGAATCCAACTCAAGGTGCTGCTCTGCAGGATCTGCTGCCTTTACACTCCACTTGTGTTTCTTTCCTAAACTAGCTATCAACTCCCAGCTACCAACCATCCTCTAATATGAAATAAAAGTCATCCAGCTTTCATTATTTTTATGACTTTATGTCTCATTTTTATCATTGCTTGTCAAAAATCATTACATGATAGCGTCAAGGAAAGAATGAGGGAGCATTAAATAACTCAAAAGCAGCAAACAAGTGTCACAGGCATGGCAAAGCATAAACCCAACTGCTGTGTGCTGATTTTAAAACAAGGTACTATGCTGATTCCAGCCAGGACAGGATTAATCTTTGCAGTAGCCAGGAGTGGTCATGGCTAGGACCTGGATGTTATTCTGTACTATCTCATAATTTCTAGGGTTGGGGCTGGGGGAAAGGTGGTCTCTCCCAGAGAGAAGGGGTCTCTTCCTGTTGAGTAAAAGTGGCTCAGGGTTACCCTTGGGTGGCTCCAGATCTGAGCATCACTCACCTCTGTCTTGTACACTTGAAACTTGATAGGTGGTAATCACAGATATGATTTTCAGTGTGTAATTTTAATTTATTTGCACCTGCTGTTCAGTCTAAATTTTCATTTTTGTCAGACAGAACTTCCCTACTGAAATATGTATACGTTTCTTAGTCTGAAAAACTGAGCTGATTTCAACCCTTTTATTTCCTATTCCATGATGTTTGAAGGGTTCTGTGCAGAGATGGTTAAGTTTGCCTTGATTTAGAGGAGAATTATGTCAGTCACAGGGTGGGATCAGGATTCAAAGTATTCACAGATACATGTCTTTGTTGATAGGATCTGTCAGACCATATGAATGAACATAAATAAACCTATTCCTGCTTATTAGACATGGCAGTGGCGGATCAGACCTGGAGCTTAATGGAGAGAAAGCACAAGCTTCTCCTGTCAGCCTGTGTGGAGATGGAAGCAGATAACCTTGAGGTTTAGCTGCACTTTCAGTTAATCCATATGAAATTCAGCTCAGTTTCACATAGGGGTTGGTTACAGATTCTGTGCACTCTCCTTGCCCAATTCATTATCACAGTACGACAGTTTCTGCAGTCAGGATATTGCCATTTACTTGCAACCAGGTTAATTTTTAGCCTGATCAGTCTGGTCATACAGAAAAATTGACAGTTCCCTGTTCATGGTTTTTCTATTCTTCCCCTCCACCAAATTTAAAGCAAACAACCAAATTAATCAAAATAATAATAAAAAAAAATTAAATATTAGCCATTCAAAATTTGGATGTAGTTGGATAGCCTTAAATAGCATAAAGTTCTCATCCATTGTATGACTTTGATTTGAATTTCATCCCATTGTTAATGCCAGGCTGGATGGGGCTCTGAGCAACCTGGTCTAATGGACCAGGCAGGGGGATTGAAACTAAAGTACCTTTAAGCTCCTTTCCAACCCGAACCATTCTGAGATTCTGCAATTCTATGCCCTGAAAACCTGTGGGATTTGCACATGGAACACTCCAGTACACCTCAATAGGGATTTGCCATGAAGCCAAATCAGTCAGTGATTCTCAGTGTTTATCACTTGATGATGTCTGTTACCACTACGACTTTGCTTTTGCTCTTACCTTTGGTAGCCATTTATGCCACAGTAAAATGTTACATTTGTGGCCTTTCAGGTTAGTTAGGGGCAGACCAGGCTGTGGGAAGGTGTTGGATGGCAGGATCCAACCTCACAGGTCTCAGTTCTAGGTGACACTGTGCTCTCTGCTGAAGATCATTGCCAGTGGGCACTGCCAAACTGGGCAGTGGCAAGAAGGGTCAGATTCTGGAAGAAGCTGAAGCATCCCCTTAACTTGATAAGAAAAGCACCACCTTTAATTTTTTTTTTTCAGTTCTCCAAGAGGCTCAGAATATGATTGAAAGGCCAGATTTGTCTTAGAATTTAAATTAATTTGTCTTGCATTTCTTACTACCATGTTTTTCTACTTTTTTAAAGTTAGGGGTTTCCCAGGGGAGATAGTGAGCTGTTAAATGCTTCTTAGATGAGTGAGCAACAAGGTTCAATCTGCATCTGTATTTTATGTTTGGAACCACTGCTCTGGTGTCCTTTCTCATGTCTTCAGGACTGAGACAGTTCCTGCAAGAGCTGTTAGATGAAATCCTCAGACTTTGGTAAACAAACAAATAGTTCTGATGTTTGCATCCTTCAAACTATTTCACCACACAGTTTTCTCTGAAGTCCATCTTCTCAGATAATACTGCTGAATGTCACCACCCTGCTGCACAGGCCTAAAAATGTGTGTCTGACATTGAAACTCATTGTTTTATTCTGATCCTCCCACTTCAATCTGCACAATTATTATTATACTGGTATAATAAACTTCCTGGAAGAGGCTTCATCACAAGAAAGTGATGAAGCCTCTTCCATTGATGTCACTACTTGAGCACAGTACCGAAATCTGCTTAAGAGAAATACTAAGTGATCTGGACCATAAAACTGGTATCTTCTATTTAATTGTTTTACTATTTTATGCTCTACTCTTTTCCTGATAAAGCTGCTGATAAAGCAAATTTGTCACAGGTTTGTGAGACTATTGTTCTTTTGGCATGGGAGTAAAAAAAAGGAATATTCTCAGGTACCAAAACTACTCTTGTCTCCAAAAGTTGCATCTTTAGTAGGATTGTCCTATTGGAAAATTCACAAGAATATTCACCACAGGTGTTGCACACTGGTTTAAACAGAAGTATGTTTAATTACAGAACTTTAAATGATTTCCAAAGAATCTTTCCTGCATGCCACTCTTTTGCCAGACCTTAGAAGGCTGTGGTTCCACCCAGCTTCTCTGGAGGTGAAGACGGCAAGATTTTAAAATTTTTTTTCAGCTTTTCTGTAAGATTTCCACAGCTTTTAGTGACTCCTGTTAAGCACAAAAATCCATGTGAGAAAATAGGAAGATGGACAAACATCACTTTTGCTGCTTGCTATTTGCATCACCTTTTTGAGCAGTTATTTGGGAGAAACCTGGCCAAACCAAATTAATCCCAAAACCTCTTGACTGAAGAATGTCCTGAATTTCAGTGTTTCTAGTGTGTGAATTCTACACCACACAACTGCGCTGGTGTCCATGGCTTAAGCAGGGTGTCTTGCTTCGGCTGTGATCAGCAGAGCAGCGCCCAACAACCAGTATCATCCATTCTTCTCTTTTGCTTCATTCCATCCTGTTCGCCTCTTAAAATTCTTTGCTACCCTGAACTTTACCTCCTGCTTCTATGTCTCTCCTTTTCAGCCAGCTGTGAGTTTCTCAGCTGATTGAACTCTCGCTGGGAGATAACTGCACATTGTTTTCATGATCAGCAAGGTCTCTTATCGACCAGCTTGTCTTACCAGAAAAAAAAATCTGCAAAATAATCACAGTAGATTTAGCTCAAGCCATAGACTGGGCTTGAGGATAAAAAAAAAAACATAATGAAAAGAGAAAACTTTTCTCTGTTGTCCCTGGACTGTAAGTGATGCCAGCCAGCTCTGCTAAATGAAAGCATAGCTAAAGATCTTCCAGTACTGATGAACACTTCTGCCTTTACAAATGCAACCATGAAATTCTTCACATACAGAGCAAATGTATCTGTCCTCTCACAACTTGAGTTGGCTTTGTCAGCTGGCATCCTCTTGTGCAGGCCTGAGGAAGCAGAATGTTTCACTGTATCTGAACTGATAATTTTCTGTGGCTATTTTTAGAGACATGAGGGTGGACTTTTGTTTTCTTCCATTGCTTTCGCAAATGAAATTTCAGAGTGCCTCACTGAGTTTTGACTGCTTGTTTTATTTCTTATGTCTCTTCAGTTATCATTACTCCAGGGTGATTCACACCGCTTTCTAAATGCATATGTTTGGATGCCTATTGTGGGGAGCTTAGCAACTGCATCACGCTGAAAGCCCAGGCTGGCTGAGGCACGGCTGATGCGAAACCTTTACTTCTCTTTACAGGAAAAAGGTCACTGCTGTGAGCTCATGACTGAGCAATGTTCTGAAATGCTTGATTATCCTGCTTTGTACCTCTGCTTTTTTCCTCCCACAGTCTTCTGCTTTCTTGGCCATGGTCACATTTATTTTTTTTTTTTACTCTGTCACCTGTTATCCTTCAAATGAGATTTAGCAGCACTGACAGTTGTAGACCGAGACACTACGGGTACATCAACAGAACCCTTACTCTTGGACACTAATTCTCCATTTTAGTTGTGTAACAGGAAGTCAAAGGCCAGATTTTCCTCTGTCACACCTCAAATTACTCATTTTTTAATTGGAATTTTCAATGAGTAAACTGAATGGAGAGTCTTCAAAACACAGGACTTAAATCTCAAGCCTTGCCTACAAGTCACTTTGACAGAGTCTTGGCCTAGATTCAATTCATTCTAGTAGACTTCAGTCATATCTTTTATTCATAACACTAGTTTATGGCTTTCTTCTTAAATCTGCAGGCTAAAATAATTTCAGATAGTGTATTTTATTTCTGGTGACTGACTGACTGATGATGTCTAGAAAATTTTAAAAGGAAAAAAGGAAAGAAAGGAAGAATTGAGCTTTTTAAAACTGTCTGCAATCAGTGTATGTTTTTCAGCCTTCTCAAAAGCAAATAGTAATACAGAATGGAAAACTGCTTATGAGATTTTAAGCACAGGCAAAATCATATACTGAGCATCTGCAAAAAACTTTTTTTTTTTTAATGGTCCTTTAGAGAACAAATTTCTACCACAGTCTATATATAGATAGAATAAAAGCCATCTATAATGGACCAAATGCAGAAGATAAGCTCTGTTAGATGGGTATCAATGGAAACAGGAGCCCCATGTTTCCATTGTGTTGCATGGGAAACATAAATAAGTGCTTCAAGGAAAGCTTTACACACTGTGTGCTTAGATACTGAATTTACAGCATGTATTTTTCAAACAATTGTATTCAGACATTTCCATAGCAAAGCCTGGAGACTTTTAGGACAGCATGCTCTTTAAGCCATCTTAAAGATGTTTAAGCTGGGGCTGGACCTGCCCTTGGTGGCTGCTTGGCTGATGCCAGGGCTCCCATCTGCTCTCCTTCACACCACACAGAAAACTGCTGCAATTTGTTCATCTTTCCATCTTTATCCTTCTTTATCTACCCACCTTTATCATCCACTTTAGATTATTTTACTGTGTTGTAATAGCAGTGCAATTGGGTTTATGCTCTTTACCCATTAGCAGCTTGGTGGGGTGTGAAACACAGGGCAGCAATAGCAGGCCCACCCCAAGCTGGGCGTGCTGCAGGTCAGCTCCAGCCTGCACGGAGCAGTCTCGGTCTTTCAAACACTTGGGACAACCTCAGTCCCAAAAATAAAAGCCTTCCTTTCAAACTCTTTGCTTTCCTAACTTGTTAGTGTATAAATTCCAGGCTCCACATCTGCAAGCTCAAGGGTCAGCACTGGACCTGGGAGATTTGTTTCTCTTAACCAGTCCCTCAAAGCACCCGCCTCAGCAGACACAAATTCCCAACATAGAAGATCTTTTCCTTTGCTGAAAGCACAAATGAAAAAACTTGTGGCAAGGTAAAGGAGGGTAATGATGTTTGGAAGATGTTAGCTGGGTAAGAACCAATGTCAGCATCAAATTTACTAAATTATGTGCAAATACATGTCTTCATTTATAAAAGGCAAATAGTCTCCATAATTACTGTAAGCAGAGGAGAAAAAAATATAAAATTAGACACTGGATATTTAAAAAAAAGAGATTGTGTTTTTGATTAAGTATATTAAATACAAATTATCATGGATACCAAGTATATTTTCGTTTATTTTCTGAAAAGACCACTCTGAATGACAGTAACTAAAATTTAAGCAGTAAAACCAGCAATGGCACATTAAGAATGTTTTTTAGACTTATCTTCTGTTTCAAAATGGAATTGCTGATCTTTTTTCTAATGAAAGTAGAAATCACAGACCTGCTGTTCCTGCTTTAAATTGCAGCCTGGTAGTTAGGCAGTTTTCTGTGTAAAATTTTTCTGATAAAGGTAATCCTTGCAATTAGTAGTATTAAATTTACTTTTTAAATGAATCTAGAAAATAAATCTGTCATTTTGCATATGGTACCACATGTGATTGTTCAGCATGAGTGCTGCCTTCACATATCTTAGCATAGTCAATTCACCTCTTAGTATAGTAAACCCAAATGCCCAAACCATGAAATTGGCTGGATTAAAATAATGAGATTTTTGCACACATACACAAAAAAAAAAAAAATCCTTTTTTTTTCTTCCCCCCATTTTAAGATTTCTAATCTTGAGCTCACTTTGTAGAAATAAAGACCAAACTTCAATGAAATATGAGTATGTCTTCTTATTGGTTCTTCATGGGAAATGGGCTTTGGTTTTGGCTTTTGGGGCTTTTTTGGCTTCTGAATGAGGCAGACAGGCTTCAGGCTCCACTTCCCAGTCCAGGTGTCTTGATTGCTGGGTTACTCACTGCATAGGAATAAACTTCTGCCTCTCTGCTTGCTGTTTCCATTCTTACTTGTTTTGTTCTATCCCTAATCACATGTTTCTGCAAACTATTCTTTCTACATGTATTGGGTGTCACAAGATCATTTGGTTTAAGGTCATGAGACTTCAAATTCTCCTTTATTCCTAATTTAATGGGCCTCTTAGAATTCACTCTGTTAAGTTGAACTCTGCTGAGTAAAATAGAAGGGTTCAGTATTGATCAGATCTCAAATCTCAAGTGAAGCTGGTGATGAAAAGCAGCATTAAAAAACAATTGCTCCAGTGAGGCCCCAGAACTCCAGTGCTTGCAACCCCACACTGCTGTTTCCAGTAGGGTTTGAGACATGACTTCTTTCTTCTTCTGATCTGGGCCACTGATTTGAGTGGACTTGTTTGAATTAGATGAGAGGATGGAACTGAAGGTTTGTGCTTTCAGCACTGTGTTAGCCAAACTGAGAGCTGAACTTGTTCTTGTACTGAACTGTGGCAACTAAGCTTCATGTGCTAATTTATTTATGTCCTGGAATAAGAAGATGGACCATCCTCATGGTAAGACCCCTCTGACACTTTTGTTAGTTGATATTTCTTATTTATTAACTCATGTAATAGTCTTGTAAGGAGGAGTTATCCAATACAACTGAAAACAGCAGAAATTTTAGCACTCAGTGTCTGTCTGTATCAGACAGTGATTTCTGAGAACATCCCCATGCTTCCTGTGCCTCCATTGGCTCTGGAGGTAGATCTCAGTCTCGTCAGTCCCCTTGGCCCTGCTGCCAGGTCCAGAGCACCTCCTCACCCAGGGCACTGAGCTGCTGCTGTGGCCTCTGCAGCACTGCACTGTGTGGGCTATCCCAGCCTTCCCAAGCGCTTCCCAGAGCTACTGTGGCCTTATTTAAAACTCCAGTGGAATTCCAAAGCTTGAGTCAGTGGTTTTAGTCAGGATTTTTAAATTAGCAACAGAACAATACCTCTCCTTTCTTCTATAAATCCATTGGCGCAGTTCTGTTTCTGTTAGTGGATCTAAGGTGCTCTGTGTTACTCATAGGCAGGGGCTGTTAAGGGCCTGAAAGGAAGCAGGATGTTTGCAAGACAGTGCCTCCACCTGGGTTTGAAATTACATCTTTCAATCTTTTAGTTAATTTTTTGATTTTGCCTTTGGATTTTTAGGATAATATTTCCGAAATGTGTGAATAAACTATCCTGCAGCAGGCTATAAAGTGTTTAATAATGGAAATATATATATATTCTACTCTACTGAAATATGCTTCAGGATTTCTGTTGGCAAATCTCATTACCTTTAATTTACCAGTATAAATCATGACACACCTTTTGATGCTGTAGAATTAAAAATGTTATTAATAAAACATTACAAGGGATGTTAAAAACTGCGCCGAACACGACAGCAACCCTTGCTCCCCATACAGTGCTATATGAGACCCTGTGGTGGATGGCCCAGGTCATTTAACCCTATTGCTCAGAAAGCAGCTATTGATTAGATTTCACTGTGTTTGTTACTGAAGGGCTCTGACGTTAACTCAAGGTTCCTTGCATGGTATTTGCTAAGTGCCTCTGTTTAGAGTCTGAGACCACACACTGTTTGGTTGTTTGGGGTTTTTTAAAAACTGAGATCACTGTTAATCAAACCCAGTACTTGTCCTTGCCAAAGTTTATTACCTTGTCTTTCCTTCATTTTATTCTCTTACCTTATATATTTGTGTCTCACTTCCAATACTTAAACATTTATCCTTCAGTGTGAACAGTTCTGTTTATCTTCATAAGAGAATTAGTAACCAGATACATCAACAAGACAAACTTGTCTTGCAGGAGAAAAAATCTACCACTTTCTTAACCATCCAGGAAAATATTTGCTGGATCCTGCATATATTCTGGAAGAGATCTTATCCCAAAATGTTTTTGTACTACCCTGATGCTCCAAGAGCTCATTTAGAGCAAACATGCCATCCAGGAAACAACGGGAGAGCACTGTACTCTTGCCAAGCCTCAAATATTTGCTCTGAGACTGCCCTCGTCAGCTGCTTGCACGGGCTGCAGAGGGGCCATGCACCAAAACGCTGCCCTTCAGGCTTGGCAACCAGATTAAGGGACTATCATGCATTTTTCAGACATGGCAAAAAAATTTATTTTCTTGCTGGGGCAGTGACTTGATTATAAATTCAGTCTGAATTCTTTAAAACCTCTTTTTTTTTTACCTTTTGTGGTGAGATGATATTCAAGGAAATAGGAAACAATTAAAATGAAAAAAAAAAAAAGAAAAAAAAA
>VWZN01019500.1:364397-388189 GCA_013396955.1 Regulus satrapa | reverse complement strand
CTTCCCTCTCTTTTCTTTTGTTTCCCTCTTTCCCTCTCTCTGCCCCTTTCTTCCCCCTGACCACTCATTTTGCATTGTATTTTGAGCGTCTAAACCCTTTTCTACATTAATGAAAGCCAGGGCATTTCATTATTTAAAAAAAATTATATAGAAAAATGAAGTTACACACCCTCCAATGTGAGTCACAGGAACTGGGGCTAAGAAATCCAGTGTGACAGTTCATCCAGTTAATGGGAAAAATCTGGAACTGAAAGTGTGTGTGACTCTCCCCAGTAAATCCCATTTATACACATGGTTGACATTAGCTGTGGAATCAGAATTAAATTGTTTCACATTTCTAACAAGGTCTTTGAGAGCAAAAGAAAAGTACAGAATTTACTCATATTATTTTTTACTTAACTTTTTTACTTCCTTGAGTATTAATACATCTGCACTATTACTCCACATTACTTATTCTAGTTTATTGCTGTTGTTTCTGGTTCTTGGTGTCTGATGCTTAGACATATTTTTGTGGTTTAAATCTCATGGGTATGCACTGCTTGCCTGCAGTCAGTAATAGTGAGAACCACTGACTCAAGACTTCTGTATTCCTACTCAGCCTGTGCATCATTTGCTTTTACTTTGAAGGAGTTTCACTCAACAGTCGAGCTGCTGACACAATTCTGTAGCAAAATAGACCTTGACCACCTCCACACCCATCAGACAGCTATGGGGACAATCTAGAAGCAAGGTTTCAGTCACTAAGAAGAATTCTTAGGAAACATCAGGTTCTGTCATGGAAAGATGAGTGTATCTATTCAATGTGCTGCCAAAATCTCAAGGATGGATTTCACCAAAGGACACTTTGTGGGAATTTGGGGATATCTGATCATTATTAGGAGCATGGCACTTCTAAAACAGCCTAGCTTTGGCCTCAGCCAGCATTCACAAAGCCTTTGCCATCAGGAGCTGGGTGCCTTTGGCAGTGCTCCTGTTCCATGCACACAAACACACTTTGCCAAGTCCTGGCAGCACCTTCCTTGCTGGCTGCCCCCACCTACACACAGAACAGCAGAGACAGCCTCTTCTCTGGGTTCAGCTGAGTTAGGAGTATGTTTCCCTCTCCTGCCCCCAAACCCAGACTGCTGTGAATTAATGCTGGGACTTGCTTTTTATGGCTGTTGATGAACAGGAAACCCTTCTGAGAAAAGTGATGATAGAAGTCACTCAACCTCTGTCCCTCCATCTGAGGCAGATGTTTGTTATACACACCGTGATCCTTCAGGACACACAAAAGTTATGTTCCTCCAGCCAGTCTCTGCAATGTCCTTCCTCAGGCCTTCCTCAGGCCTTTCTTTGCTCTCTGTGTCTTCTCACAACAAGATATCCTTCTCTTAGAAATTACTGGGTCCAGGTAAAGTGAGAAGGTAGATGTTGAGTTTCTCACTCAGCAGCTTTGGGTTTCTTTAAGGTCTGCTGTATTCTTAAATCCCACCTGCATTCTAGCACAAAATACTGACGATTTACTCTGGCATTTCTCAACTGCAGAGAATCTAGTGCAGGCTAATTCACAGATTTGAAAAGAAGAGCAAACCACATGAGCTCAAATCTAATTCAGTCTTTTGCTATTTTCATAAAGCCAGTGTGTGATTCATGGAATACTAAGTACATATTTTCTTTTGCAGCCACTCGTTCTATGCTCGCTCATGGGAGTAATTTCCACCTAAGACTTGCTTCCACAGCAGTGAATTTTCTGGTTTCCCTGTCTGACCCTTTGTTTGTGGTCTCCCAACACCCACCCATTATGAAAACCAGTTTTACGAGTTAAAACACAAACTTCCCATGAGCCAGCATCCACAATGGAACAATGAATAAATATATATATGTTCATTACTGCATTGGTGAGCTGTCTTCAAGATTCTTTTACATTAAGTTCTGCACAATTTAGTCTTTTATTGAAGCTTAGCTTCATCACATTTATTGCATTTCTTCTAAATATTATTTCTGTTGAAGGAAAGAAGAAAGTGATGAGCTCATCTGTGTGAAAGTATGACCCTGGGGATGTCATTATTGCTTTGAGATTAAAAAATAACCACAAAGGAAACCAAAATGTTTCATATCCCTATAGGTTATTCATCATATTTTCATTCTATGGGTCTTACACTTCCCAAAATCTCCCCTTCCAGGTACAATCAATTACGAACTGAACGGTGATATAATTAATTTATTGCATTTCAAAAACATTTCCAGAGATGAAAAGTTTCTTGCCCCTTATGTAATTTTTATTTTTTCTATAATAGCTTTTTCCATGGATTTATTTTCCAAATTTTTGACCTGAAGTTGGTTATTTTAATAGATGAGTGCCTTTAAGAAGATATGACATTGCTAATTATTTAGCAAATTAACTAAAAAGCAAGATTGTTAGTAATAATATAATGAAAATGAGAAGATATTATTTATCTATTCTAAAGGCACCAAATTCTGAATTAAATCTTACTTAAAAGTATTAATTAATGATTCTGCTGTTGCTAATATCTAGCCTACAAAGAGATATAATATTATGCCATGCACAGGAAGTGACTAAATTAAAGGTATAAAATATTGATGTCTCCAGGCTCTTAACCGGTACTTTAGGTTAGAAATAAAACATGAAATGTTGAGGCTGATAATTGTAACCCAGATAATTTTAAAGAGAGATTTTTGTCCTTCTCTACAGCGTCTCTTTTTCATCATGTTTTCTGATAGATGCCTCAAGAATGTAAACACAAATGTGAAGGTGCTCATGAGTCAGAATGAGAGTGGGCTCCTGTCTTTTACAATAAGACATTTTCCAAACAGGCAAACATATCAGCAAGAACTCAGAGCATTGAATTTGTGAGTTTTTAAAGTAAATGGCAGGTAGTGACCAATTCAGTACCAAAATGATACAGCCGCAGTGCTCTGGGGGAGATGATCAAAACCCACTCATGATGCAGATGTGTGGAGCAGGCTATGGTAATTGCATTGGCCTCTCCTGTATAGCACACTGAGATGGAAATGGCTGTGTCACAAGTTAGGACATATGGTTTCTGTCCCAGCACACTGATTGCAGCCCCAGCACAGAGATCAGCTCTGCTCCCAGCACTCTCCCACAGGGTTGTTGCTTTGGCTGGCATCACCTGAAATGAGACTGGAAAGAAAAGGATGAGAGGACTAGTCTACTCACAGACATGTAACAGTAGACATTTAAATTACTAGGGCTCTTCAACTCCCTTGAAGAGCTCTTTTTTTGGGTTTTGGGATGGTCTTTGTGGAAGCAAAGGGAGTCAAGATGTCATGGGAGGAAGCAGGTTAATCAAGAATTACAGCACATCTGTATTTCAAAGGCATCTATTGCCACTTTCAAATTTAATGGAGTCCAGATTCTTAAAGATCAAGGTATTGATATTTTCCAGAATACAGGTTAAAGATTAGGTCTTATCTTGATTTGTAAAAAATCATATGGATAACACAAACTTCACATACACACTTGGCCTCCTTATGAGCTTCCCTGCAATGTAGATGTGCTGTGTTTATGAAAACCAGATGTGGTACATATGTATGTGATGAAACCTTCAGTTATGCATTCGTAGGCACCAGTAAAGGGTGGGCTTGTCACTGATGTCAACAGTATACTTTTGCAGCTTACCTGAGATCCAGGCTTTCATGCTTGTGGCTTTCTACCAACTGAGAATCTTCCATGTTTCTATGATACCATGATTTACTGATACCTGTGAGTGATGTTACAGTGCCTGTTGCATTGTACCTGTAAAGTATGGATGCTTGTACACATAAAATAATCTGTTCCTTTACACACTCTTTCAGTCTCATTTTTAAATTAGGTCATATTGCGGAGTGGCTTAGAAAGACAAAATTCTGTTATTACTGATGGCACCTCACAGTTTTGTTACTGGGGCAACTGGGGACTTTTGCTATGGAAATGCTACTTTGAGGCTTTGAAATACTGGCAGTGCTACACAGACTTATTTCAATTCTTAAATAATTTTTTAAAGATGAAACTGGAATTAATGGGCATGCTTTGAGATAGGGCTGAAATATCTTGATGTAAAAAGCTAGACCAACTACAGCAGCAAATTAACAAAATAACAGTAAAATGAACCTCCAAACATTTCAACATAAATAAGACTAATTGTTAGGAGGGCCAAAATCTGCATTAGTAATTTGCTGGATCAAGACTCAAAATGCAAATTGATGTCTTGAAACTGATGTCTCCTGAAAGACAATGGAGACATTGAAAGAACATGCAGAGTGCCACCTTTTTTTTTTTTTTTTTTCTCTTTTTTTGGTCTGATACTGGTTTTTTATACACTATAATGTATTAAGAACCATATCTCAAAGCTCAGCTTCTCTCTGATTTGCTTTGACTGTGTGACAGAACAGGAGCAGCAGCTTCAGAGCATCAAAACTGGGGCCCTAACTTGCTGGTATCACTGAGGCCCAGGCAGATCTCCTGCTGTCCTCCTTCAGCTGCTGCTGGAGGCCTGCAAAGGGCTGTGTGCCAGTGGTCAGACAGAACAGAACTGTGTGTGGTCCTCCTGGATCTTACTGGACTGCCAAAATCTTTCCCAGGATGCTGACTTGGGACCCACAGTGCAGTTCTCTACTCCAATTGCTGTCACAGTGGCTTCTTCTTCTCCTTTAGAGAAATGAAATATTCATTAGAGAGGAATGAACAGAGGTGAAGGCTTTCAGATTCTTTTTTCCCACATTCTTTTCTTATTATGTTCCCACAAAAAAGGTGTTTTGATTTTAAATACAGATCCTTTCCTAAGACACTGTTCAAACTGAGCTAAGTCATAGGTATTTGAGGGGATAGGATAAAATAAGGAGTCATCTCAAATTATTATGCAAAGCAATGTGATTAGTATCCTCTTACCCTTGTTGTCTTCGGTATGGCTGCTTTCATCACAGCTAGTCCCCCCTGGAGTTCCTGCAAAAAAACAAATCAGGAAAATAGACACCTTTATAGCTGTCACCTGGCCTATTTTATCTTTATTAGACTGCTTCAAAAGTCATTCTTTCTCCCCATGAACTAAACAGCCTAAATGACTGGCTCTATGCCTGGGATGCCTGCATTTAATGAGTTCCAGTGTTTCTGACATTTTTTTGCCACGTAATGAAGACTCTCCTGATGAAACAGAGACAGCACTACCTGTTTGTCACCCACGCTGCCGTGAAGAATTGTGAGCAGGCAGTGGGATGAAGTGATCACTCTTCATGCTATTTCTGTAGCAAAAAGGCATGCATTACTAGGAGAAGTGCAGTGGAATTTTTATCTTAGTAAGGATGGATAAGAAGGGGGAAAGTCAGCCAGCAATGCATAAACAGAGTATTTGTATCTCTGTCAGTATCAGTCTGACACCCCTCACCTCCTGTGCTCATCAGAGAAACACAGATGCAGAGAAGTCAAAATTGTAGAAAATTTAAAACACAGCATGAAAATAAACTGAGTTGTTATGAGAATTTCTCAGAAATATGGTTTCCAGAATTAAGATGCCCACTGTTACCTATCCTTTCCTCTATCTGATGCTGTTCTCGGAAATACCAAATTACACTGTTTCTCACTAGGTTTTCTCTCATATTTGCTGGTTATATATCAGCAAAGTGTAAGTAACAGGAAAGAAAGGTTTCCTTTTGTTTTTGTTTTGCAGCTCACAAGCTGGTCCCACCTGCATGTGAATCATTACCTCCTGGCTGGACACAACCCATCCATGGCTTTTTGAGGAAGGCTTGGTAATTCATTTCAGGAGGCAGATAAGAGAGACCCTGACACCTACTTGTAGGCAGGGATTTTCCTGGGATTTAGTCAACCTCCCAAAAGGTACTTCTGAGTTTTGTTTTGTCCAATGTTAAAAAGTGCCCCAGAAACTGCAGAGAACTGCTGCACTACCTAATTAACATGAAGTGGAGTAGTTTTCATGAAAAGTCAGAGAAGAATAACTCCCATAATTTGTTTGGAGGGGCAAGTCCTTAATGTTAGTGGTCCTGATTCCCAGCAGGCTCTGACTCTAGGTTACCACAGCCAAAGGGAATGCTGTTGTCATACTGAAACCAGTATTTTTTAATAACATTCCAATTTTCAGAGACTTTTTTTATTCCCCAAATTTTTCAATCAGCCCCACATTCATTTCACTAGTGGGCCATTTTGAATCGAGTGAAGTTTTCATTCGAGGGAGAATGCCTCCTGGGTTTCAAATGAGGGTTTCAAAAACAAGAAGGTTAAATAGAAGTTTGGAAAAGATGGCATTTCACAAAAACCTTCCTCTTTAGTCTCCTGAAAGTTGCAGCCAAATCTTAACTTGACAGAAAAATATGTGACTGGCTGATTGATCAATAGCCTGAAGATGCTTTTCCTGAAGTTAATTCATCCAGACAGGTTCTTCAGTAAATTCTCACACTATGAATGTTCCTGGGAGGTAAATTGGATTGATGAATCTTCAAATGTTAGTCACATTAAAATGATCTAGTTTAAATTTGTCCTCTGTCTTGTACTTGCTGTAATTGCCTACAGACAGTAAATTGGATGCCATATCTGAGCATTGGTATGGTGCATGTCTGTGATGTAGATAATACAGAACAGATAGCATGGAAAACTCAGCCTGTGGTTGGCACCCACATGCCAAGGATGGAAGCACAGGGCTTAATGTAATAGGAATTGTGACAGTAAATTCGTGACAGCAGGGATATTGTTCTGTTTCACATGTAGGAATTCCTGGCCTGCTACCAAAGGACAAATTAATATTCAGGAAGAAGCAACTGAGAACGGAATTGGTGGTTGTATTTTGTTCTTCCCGATTCCCTCAGCATGTAAATGCAAAAGAGGAGAATCCTGCAGGTCCCTCTCAGAGATGCTGAGTTCTGCTCTGACTCTTGCTCCAGGCTGGAGTCATTAACATGAGAATGCCAGAGGAACCATCAGGGAGCTCAGACACTCAGCCCCAAGATATGCTCAGTGGTAGAGACAGACAGGAGGAGCCATCTGAGCAAAAAGGTTTCTCAGATTAAATGAACCAGACCTCTAAAAGTGAAATCTAACTGGAACTGTGTCGGCTTGTCTTGATCTCAGGAAAACATGAGCTGAAGCAAGACAGATATTTTCAGTTATATTTTCAGTGTATAGACCAGCCAGAGGTAGCCAGTCATGATGAAAGGAACTCAAGTATCTGAATCTCAGAGTTAGTCTCCCACTTAAAGGAGTTGTTTGGCTCTGGCTCTTAAGCATTTCTCATGCACCAGTCGAGGAATAAAACCTTGCCACATTTAAGTGCAAGCCTCAAGGAATGCCAAAATAAGCTCACCCAANAAAAAACAAAAAAAAACCCAAAACCAAAAACCCTAAAAGTGAGTTGTGATCAATTCTTGCTGTACTTCAATTTGGCTTTTAATGGAAGAGAGTTGCTGGCTGTGTGCTGTTTTAGAACCTAAGAGTGCTAGTCCTATTGCTTTGTTTAGGGAATTCAAGTCACTCATAAAGGACTTAAAATATTGGATTATAAGATCTGCAGAGAATATTTTCATAGTGGTGCATGTAAGTTTAAAAAGGATGTTGTAATTTCGGGTAAATTCCCACTTGCATTTTCTTTATAACTGAGCATAACCTGTGGAGAACAGAGCTGGAAAGCTTTATGATTAGTGATGCCAAGCAAACTGGCATCCTCTCCCTCCTCTGGGCAATCCCCTGGGGCTCACTCTCAGAAGTGAAAATCCTACTGGATTTTTTATTTCAGTGTTCCTTTGCAAGATTTTCCTCAGTGTGTAAACTTGGCATCCTGGAAAGTAAAGAAGTTGAGGAGTGGGAAGAACTCAGTGAGTAGAACAGAAGAGCCAAATTTAAAACATTGAGTCTTAAATATACCTCCTGACAGCCATGGCCATATGAGAGGCAGAAAGAAGTGACTTCAGTCCTGGTATAAGCATTTAATTTCCATGTACTCTCACGGGGTGAACTTTGCTTCTCAGCAGATGTCCAGAGGGAGATCTGGTTGTACATACGGTTCAGTGAGGGTGTAGTGAACAAATGAGAAGTGTTTGGTGTTTGTTTGTTTCCAGACAGCAAACTTCAGAAGCAGATGTGCAGTGGGGACAGTTGGAATTAAAAATAATTGTGTCAACATCTGCTGTCATTTCCATACTGCTGCATTTAGTGCTTGCACCTACACTTGTCCCCTTTTCAACCAGTGCCCTGAAGAGGAGGATGATGTGCAGAAACTGTTCAGTCCCCAGCTTCCAAAAGACATTGTCAAAAAGCCTTTGCTATAATTTTTTGTCTAATTTTTCTCAGAAAAAGAAGCCAAATTTAGTAATGATAATTATTTTTGAGATTTTCTAATATTTTTGGACCCTGAATTTCAAAAAGGGTAGGAAAGTAGATGTTGGCCATATGAAGTGATGTATGAGGTGAGTAAATAAAGATTGCCATGAGCCTGAAGTTGAGATTTATCACAATTGGAATTCCTTTGCAGTTCATATATACCACACTCCTGATAAGAAATACCAATTTCCTCTCTGTTTTCACATATCAGTAACATTCAAGCATCTTTCATTTTTCTTTTTCAAGTAACCATTAATATGGAATATGGTACTCAAGGAATTTGAAAGGATTCCCAAAACCACCTGTAGATGTGCTATAAAGCAGTATCAAAATCCAAATGACCTGTTCCTATGGCAACTACTGTTTGTATCATCTGTCACAACCCATTCAGTCATGCCTGAATCAGATACTGGTAACAAGCGTGCCATTTTATATTGCAGCAAGTTAAAATCCTAATACTTTCTCAAGGCTAAAATCACACACTAAGTGGACTACTACCAGACTGTTGCTGTGCTGAGGTGCATTTAAAAGATTTTATCTGTCTGTAGCAAGGTTGTTGACAATTCCTTGTAATAGCACTTGGCAATTTATAATTGCTGTGTTCTTTCTGAATACCTTCTGTCATGTTCATGTAATTTCTATCAGAGATTTCCAAACAAAATGATTCATAAAGAGCCATAATTAATTGGAAGAAAGCCAGCTATCTAAAACAAACACTATCATTAGCATCTCTGGCAAGCCCAAAAATAGTCTTTACAAGTACCACTGTCACAATGAAAAAGCTTTCAAAACACTATGTATGCTACATGTTAAAGGAATTATTCTGCCCAGTCCAAGACCTTGAGACCTTATATTAATGAAATTGAAGATGGACATGGACCTCTGGACCAAGTCCAGAGGAAGCCAGAAGATGACCAGAAGGCTGGAGCACCTGTTCAAGAAGAGAGGCAGAGAGAGTTGGGGGTTTTTAACTCGGAGAAGAGAAGGCTCCAGGAAGACTTTAGAGAGGTGTCCAGTAACTACAGGGGGCTACAGGAGAGCACAGAGGGCTGCAGGACAAGGGGGAGTGGCTTTAAACTGGAAGAGGGAAGGTTTAGATAGGATATTTGAAAGAAACTTTTTGCTATGAGATTGGCAAAGCATTGGAATGGGTTGCCCAGAAAAACTGTGGCTGCCCCATCCCTGGAAGAGTTAAAGGCCAAGTTAGAAGGGGGTTTGAGCAACCTGGTCCAGGGGAAGATGTTTCTGCCTGTGGTAGGGGGAGTGGAATGAGATGAGCTTTAAGATCCCTTCCAACCCAAACCATTCAATGATTTTACAACTTTATGATACTTAGAATATTATTTTGTGAAGCTAAGAGGGCTACAACATTGCTGTTAGCTGTGTAACAGCTGTCTCTGATTTAAGGACGGGTCACAGGACACATTGCTCAAAATTCAAAGAGAACCCAAAATGCCACCTTAGCTCAGCTGAAAGCCTCAGCTTTGGACAGCAAGAAGGAAGGAGTTTCCACTCATCTACCATTTGCCATAATTTCTATGTATGCCATAAATTCTATGTATGTGGGAAGGTGTAGAGTGTGCAAATTCAGTATTCAAAATTTGGGTGTGCAAATATGAGGGTGCACTGCAGAGCCTCTAATTTGCCTTACCATATTTATTTTCTTGTGGTCTGTCTGAATTATGGGAAATGGTATGCATCTTAGATAAGCATTTGAGCATGGTACTGGTATTAATTCAGGAAAAAAACCAAACCAAAAAACCAACCTTTCAGCAATCAGAGAATATTTCATAGAGGAAACCCACAGGAAAACAGTACAGATAAATAAGATGGAGGGTGCTATTCAAGGCTCCTTCAAGTGAATCAAACATGCTTCATCAGTAACTTTTCTAATCAATAATGATACCAAAAATGTACTTAGTTCATCTTTTATTATAATGGGCCAAACTTCTGCTTCATCAGCAAAAGCCATAAGCAGAAAGTTATGGCTTCCTGGTCCTTAGCCCAGCCCTGGCTTGTGAGCTGCTCTGGGCAGCCTTGACACTCCTCGTAAGTGCATCTGCTGGCCAGAGTCTCCACTGGGAAATTCAGAGCTGTGGGTTAGCTGAGTGCTCAGTTTTCTAACCACATTTGCTCTCTTCCCCTCCTTGTACCCAACAGTGACCCTGCCTTTGGAGGAGATAAGAGGGAGTGGCAAAACCTAGCTTAACCTATTATGCAGAAAAGTGAAAAAGTCATCTTCATGTGGCTCACTTGTAATCTCCCTAGGGTAAAAGTCTTACAGTCTTTTTTATAGTGTACTTTAGTTGTCAATTGTCAGTTAAGATATATTAGCAGTTTTGTAATATAAACAATTAAGCCCCTTGTAAAGAGATGCTTTCATGACATGTTTTTACTTTGCTAAAAACTTTAAAAATATTTGCTACATTTAATATAAGGCGGTGAAAGAGGTTTTTTGTAGTGTGTATGATACTTATTAGAAATTTGAATTAAATAGATAGTTTTTACTTTGTTAGATTGAATCTGAAATTCCTCTCAGACTTTGTATGTGCATAATGGAATTGAAGATATGTTTAAGATACTGATGGAAAATATATTACTTCTCTCCAGTTTTCTACTATACCAAAACAAATCGAGTTTTGTGGAAGATCTACCTACAGATATGTGATGTCATTTAGCATGATGCAGAAGGAATTGCCTGTTGGCTAAAGAGGAAAGGTAGGTGATTATGGGAGCACTGTGAAGTGAAACATTCTGACCACAGTGAATTAAAAATGTAATTTTAATTTTTAAAATTAAAATTAAATCTGTGCTGAGCTATAGGTGTGCACATGCCTCCTCAAATGCCAAGAGGAAATGCTAGCACCAGTCCAGGGTGATGCTAGAAGAGATTGATTAGAAAGCCTGTTTTTGCCATTGTTGCCATCACATTACTGGGAAATGCAATCGAGCATCACCCTTTCCCATGTAAAAGGGATGCTGGTCTGAAATGTAAGCATGGCAACCATCAAGGAGTAGGACTGCTGGGGGAATGGATTTGTAGATGAGTCATGCTGATTAGCAGGCCTGTAAGCAAAGGTTCATTCAAAGTCTGTTTTGTCTCTGTGCTACTGTGACATATAGCCCTCATATAGAAGTAAGAAATGGAGTGAAAACCAAAGGGGATTTTAAAATTTGTACGATCTGTGTTTCATCTATTTCTCTACAGCTTTGAAGATACACTGTTTTGATAATGCAGGCAATAAAAGCAATGCAGCTTTACCTCTGCTCCAAGGGAAGAGCTATTCACTCTACGTTCACTTTCCCTGCATGCAATAATTCATCAGTTGCAGACGCCTTGTTTTCCCAGTCCATTTTAACCATTTCCTTGCCTGCTCCCTGCATGCAATAAGACTAAACCCCTTCAGTAACACTGTTGCTTCCTCTACAGGCAGAACCAGAATTTGTATGAATAATCTGTACACTGTGACCCAATCCTTTTCAATTAAAAATAAAAGCATTTCAGAGTAGGTAGAAAAAATTCCTTCAGCAGCTTCAGGAGTGTTTGACTAGCTAACTTGGGTGAGTGTGAAAGTGTCAGAGTCCGCTAGACTACACTAACTGCACCTACCCTGATCTCTAAACTCCTCATTGCAATCCTACACCCTTGCCCCCTTCATATGATGGCAGGAAAAGCCACATGAAGATGACTGATTGGCTGAGATGCATTCCTAACCTATACTGTACTTCCTTCTTGGTAGCAAATTAAAAGTGGCTGAAATCACTGTTGGTTTCCATGAGAAGCTCTTAACTTCCGTGTGGCAAAAGTTACAATTATATTCCATTCACCTCCTGAGTGATAATACTGTCCTTTTTACCATGTTTTGCTTTGGAAACCACAGGCTTAGCCACGGTCAGTTCACTGATATATTGGCGTTGGAGCTGCCTTCCAAAAGCATTACTCACTCAGGTTTGCACTAAGCAGGGACTGTCTTTCAGAATTACTGCCAGAATGTAGTCAGATCACAGCTAAGGGATCTGTACATTTTCCTTGTGATAGCAGGTGGAGATGGGCACACAGAGACAGAGAACTCATCAGCTTGCTTATCTTAGATGTAAGATGCATATCTCTCTCTCTCTCTCTCTCTCTCTCTCTCTCTTTTTTCCTGAGATCTAAGAAGTCATAAAGTGTAACTCACCCAAAGACATACCTCATTTAATTTTTCGAAATTTGGGATGTATCTTTGTGAGGTGTCTGTGAGGGGGAACTGCAGGTCAACATCTCTGTCCAAGGAGCACATGGTATTGCTGAGAAATGCGATGGATGAGGAGGCACCTGTGGACAGAGCAGTATTTCCCACTAGCACAAGCAGTGAAAGTACTGTGATGCATATTACGCTGTTACTGTCCTTCTTCATTGCCTTGTTTTGGATAGGGTTCTTCAGGATGATTGTCTTGCAACTGTTGCTGCACTGGTGTCTCCTGCCAGAGTGAAAAGCCCTACTGTGTCTGAAAAGACTTTCCTTTTCCAGTGAGAATTTGTGCTGAAGTGAGTTATCTTTCCAACACCAGAAATGTTGCAGATCTGATGACTTAAATTTGCTTTCCTATAGACGATTTTGCTTAGTCAATGAAAAGATTTTAGACTGTGACCTTCCTCTGGAGTACATCTTGGTGTTTTGATTTCAACCTACTGATAAGAATAAAAGGTACCCATACTTTTTCTTTTTTTTTTTTTTCTTTTTTTTTAAGGGAGCTGGGAACTAAGTAACAGTTTAAACTCTGCTCTTACCAATAAAAATTGAAAAGAGTGAAAATCTGATTCTTCTTATCTCAACTGAACCACTTTTCATCTGGACTACAGCAAAGTGAAATAATCAGCATCTTATGTCATCTTTGCCCCTAGCTGAAACTGGTGAAGAATGATAAAGCAGCTATTTTCCTGCCCTGAAAGAGGAATTCAGCTCTTCAGATGGCCCTTTACATACTGCTGTACCTTGCTCCTAATAGTGCAGGTACCACAGCTTGAAATTCTGGCACTGGCTGGAAACTACGCATTAATGAACCTTTGATAAAAATTGTCACACAGATCCTGCTATTGATATTCAAAGTGCCCAAACCATGTCAGGAGCTATTTAATGGAAGTAGCTCTTCAGTGGTTAGGAGAAAATGTTAAATACACTGGGTAAAAACTCATCTGGGTGGAAGTCACAGTCATGAAAGGCTTTTCTCAATAGTATAATATAATAAAGATGTAAGATTTAAGTGAAATATTACTAGAACTATGATCTCTGATCTCTGTCTCCTGTGGCATCATTCACATCATTGTAGTTATTCTAGTGAAGTGTGCTTTGTTTCATTTTTCTTTCTTCTCATCTACAAAGGAAGAAAAAAAAAAACCCAACTAAAAACCTCAGCTCTGTAATAAGAAATGAAGTGTGCAAGCCCTTATTCTCTGAGATCCAACTGTATCAGACTGCAAAGTGAATTCACCTTTAGAAAACCAATTTAAATTCAAATTAAGGTCATATCTTTTGAATTTAATATGCAATAGTAGTATTGTTTTCTATTGAAATCTACTAATCAGTCTGTGAAGAGTGAAAACAGGACTTTCCAAATTAAACTGGTCATAAAAAACTAAAAGCTCTTCCACTATTTTTTTTAAACAGAAATTAATTTAACTCTTAGTTAAATATTTAAACTTAGTTAAATCTTCTCTTCTCTTCTCTTCTCTTCTCTTCTCTTCTCTTCTCCTCGTTGTTTAGATATAACAGATAATGTGACAAGGAAGACATTCCAGTATATCTACTCCTCAATTCACTCATGAGCACTGAGTTCTAGGAAATGTACCAAAATACAAAAAAAAGTCCATAAAACTATTGCTTATCTTATAAAACCATGCAACAAGAAGATACCTGCATATAAAAAAAAAAAGCTTATTTTCTGTCTTCTCAGATACAGCAGTGTTTGATGTATGCACATTTATACCAATGGAAATTTTAATTAATATGTACATAAGTATAGATGTATATATATATATGCACAATCAAGTTAATGAGGAGAATGATAGTCATAACCCATCAGGCAGATATGGCAGGTATCAATTTGCATTAGGATTTGCTCCTAGGGGTTTCTTGAGTCACCATTAGATCAATTCCTTGCCCAGAAACATTTTGTCTTGTATCAGTGAGCAGGGGAAGGGCGCGAGGGATCAGCATCGCCACCAAGCAGCAGAGGTTTCACCGGCGCAGCAGAGGAGCCTCAGGCATGGAACTTTTCAAAACCTGAAATTAGCAGCCGAGGTCTCAGTCAGCGATTTTTGGCCTGTAGGAAGGACAGAAGAGTCAGTGATTCCTGTGGGATGTCTGCTCCCAGAAGGGCTGAACCTAGCAAGGCTGGTTCCATTGACTGGACCGGGCTTCACGCTGCGAAACAGAATGGCTGTTCTGGGTCTGACCAGCCTCTCTCTGAATTAGAAACTTGACTCTAATACCGATTTTAACCTTGGGAGAAGGTCAAAGAAGAGCTATAAAGGACAACAGCAGGACTAAAACAGCCCCTGGCATGCTTTCTTCCAGTCTTTCGTATTTGGAGGTGTCCCTAATGAGGCAGATCACAAAGCAGATTGGATCCTCTTCCAAACTTAGGTTATCTTATAAAAATAATTAAAAAGCATACTTAAGGATATTGTTTTTCAGAAAAAACCACAGAAATACTTTGACTTGTAAGGCATATTCTTATATGCAGTTGCATTTGACAGAGCTCCCCAGGCCATAAAACTAGTAGAAGTCAATTTCAAATCTGGAAACTCTGTGAATAGAAATCATTTGTGTGATCAAAATCAAGAGTGTGACCTAATTATCCATGCTAGAGGGGAATTTCAGTGGGTGGATGGCATTCGTTATAAGAGTCCAGAATACAGATGACCCTCTTTTCCCTTGCACCCCTTCCACATGAGCTCAGGGATGTCTGTGGGACTTCTGAACTCTGAAACGCCTCATGTGCCTGCATTTTTTACATCATTTAAATGTTCCACTGTTTATTTTCAATTAAAGTTTTGTCAGTTTTAAGAGTGCTTCTGAGGACTCAAGGATTCCTTTTTCCCTTATTATAAAACAGGCAGAGCAGCAGTTTTCACTTTGATGTCTATGACCTGTACTTTTCTGTGTGCATGTGTTTGCTTGTGCAATTTGGAAGTCATGGAAAATACAAATGTGAAAACATGTCGTTATTATGTACTTTCTCTAATTCATTCTGTTCCTGTTGTAGCCAGTATCAAACTCTATTCAAAAGTTTTTTTGGAAGTAATACTTTCAAAAGAATTCTGACACAGAATTTTGACCCTTCTATTTGTTGAGGATAACAATAATCACCTAACAGAGGATGTATTTTTCTTAAGTGCCCTGAGCTGAAGTAAGGTTGGTTCACTTTTTCTATTCCCATTGTTATTTTCTGAAGCTTCAAATAGACATAAACAAAACAAGCATACAGATAATCTTTTTACTCACAAAAGAGCTTTCAATGTTCTTGAAGAAAGCAAGAAATAATTCATAGAAAGTCCTTGATGCTTACAAAAACCATTGAAACTTCAGGATGACTGAAACTCTGATAGATGAAATGGAAAAACAGAGGTTAAACCTTGAAATCTGAAGAAGCTTGGAAGGCATTTGGTTTTGAGGATGTAACATATTTTTTAATTTACTATACAAAAATACTTTGAAATATTTCAGATAATTTTATATAAAATATTTTCTCAATTTACAATTTTTTAAAATTATTTGTCCTGCTTTTGTTGATTTGAAATGATAGTGTCACCTACTATCTCTCTTACAAATATAAAGTTAAACATTTTAACTATGCTTCTAAGACATCAGAGATTATGCCTGCAAATACATGTTTATCCATGTTTGTACATATGGGCCTTCCCATGAAAATCAGTGGGAAATATGTAAATATTATATGAAGTTTGTCATGTGGTTCAGCTTTCCTCAGAAATCTCTTCCTTTTACCTCTTTTTATACTAAAGGCTGAGAAAAACCTATCAGCAAATTCAGTGCAAATCCAAACTAAATCTCCCAAATCCACTGGAATCACCTGGGATTTACACCAGAGTGTTCAGGAAATGGCAGCACTTTGCCAAGGCCCATGGCAGGAGGAGCCCACATGCAGGGCTGCAAAGAGCTCAGGTAAAATCCAGGAGTGAAGGTGGGCAGTCAGCTGGGTGCCAGGTCCTGGCAGGGGGCTGTGCCTCCAGCACAGCCCTGGGGGCTGCTCCTGTTGAGGAAAGGCAGCAGGCTGTGCTCACAGCATCCTCTGTCTAAGGAAAACACTGCAACAGCAAATTTCCCAGCTAAACTGCATGAAAATAAAGCCATCAATAAACTTGAAATACTTTGATGCAAGGTCGGCTTCACATTCTTTCTCCAGTCTGGCTATAAAGTGACATCAGCAATGAACTCAGACTTTATAGCTGTTCATTTGTCACCATGCCCAGAATACCCTCCTAGGCAGTGTCGTTGGTGTAGCACAAACTAGAGCCCCAAGATGATGGCTGACTATCTGACAAGTGATTCAGATAACTGTGAGATTGAGGAGAGGAAAAACAGGATCACAACCTAAAAAATTCTTCCCCAGGAAAGAATCCAGCAAAGAGTAACAGAGAGAAAAATATTTGCAGTGATCTAATATTCCTATTATGCTATGATTATCTGCAGAGCTCGAGCTCTGCAGTCTTTCCCTCTTTCTCTTGCTCTAATCTATGTGGGCATTTCTATTATGACTGTCAGTGCAGCGTCTGAGTGTCTTCTAAGCAAGAAGTTGTAACTCTTTTTTTTTTTCCTCCCATCAACAAAATATGGACTTTATCTCAGCTGGCATAAATTCTTCTAAAAATGTCAGTATACCGAGAAGGGGAGCATGGAAATTCATCATGGATACAACACCTCATTCCCCAGTCTGCTTTCTGCTCTATTTATGCATTGCTTTGAGTCTCTCTGTGACGATGGGAATGAGCTGATGACTGTGGTATTTATAGGGTATTTATATAAGGAATGGTTCTTTAAGTATGGCAACTAGGTTAAGTGTGATGTAGCAACTCAAGAAGTGCTTTTGACAACTGAGTACCCCCTCCCAGAAAAGCATTGTCTGCTTTATTTTTATTGCAAATGCCACTTAAATGCAAGATACTTAGCAATACTGCTTGCAGCACTAGGTCTGTCATACACAGAAAGACAGACACTGACCAGAAGTGACAAAACAATCACAAGTCATTGTCTAACAGATGCTTTAGTCACATTTTATATGATGTGAAGCTCACTTAAAAAATGTTCACAGTAAGTTATGCTGCCTTGACAGCGCTTTGATTAAGGTTTTACCTCAGTCAGCCCCTGCTCTGCTGCTGACCAGAGTAAGAGTAGAGCCCTCTTGCCTTCATTCACACTTCAAAATGAATGAAGTTACTAACAATGTTTTGTTTGCATCATCACTGAATAGAGAGAAGGAGAGGTAACATGCAAAGGTCCTTATAATTCTAAGAAAATATATTTTACACTCATACTTTGTTAGCCATTCTAACTGTTGTACTGTATATTATAAGAATGAAACAGGAAGGAGCTTGTTCACTTTGTGAATTTTTCTTTTTTTTTTCTCAGAACAGTCCTTTGAAACCTTATTTGCATTGAAAATAGTTATTGAAAAGCTGAGTGTCATGTCAGGGTTCCTATTCTACTCAGAGGATGTAATTTTGCTTTGAAAATTGGTCTCTCATCTTGAATGAGCAAATAAGCATCCTGGTGGATGCCAATTAGATGAACTTTTGTATCCCAAGTAGAACTGCTGAGAGCAATTTTGATGGACTGAATTTGCATCTGAATATGCTTTCAACTGGATCTAAAACACATTGTAAAATCAGATTGATCTCTCCAGAGTTCCTTTAATGGAAAAGATTCCATCAGAGTAATGTAATTTTATTTGGAAAGATTCAGAGCAAGACATTTGGATTTCTATTTAGCTCCGAAGGCTTTTCTTTTTCCTTTAACTACCCAAATAACATATCTTAAAAAGTCAGTATGAAAGTATTTCAGGTTTTTTTTTCTAAAAGTAAACACTGAGAATGGTTCCAGCTTTTTGTTTCTGTGCTTTTGAGACTTATCTTCAAGGAAAAAATCTGTAACACTGATTTCTATCAGAATAAAGTCAAACACTGAAATCCTGAAATTCTTTTGAAAAACAACTTTCATTCTCAGACTTAATCTTTAGAGGGAGAAGCATTGATTGCTTAAAATGTTTCCAGCTGCAATAGTCTAAATCAGGAATTTAAAAATATTTTTGATAGATGCTGCCTTTGGTAATGGCAGCACTGGGTATAATCACTGACAGGAATAGCACTGATTACTGGTGTCAGGAAAAGCACTTCCAGCTCTGACTGTCTGTCTATCCTTCAGAGCCAGCTTCCATTCCATAATGAGTTATTTTGTGATCCCAGAACTGCTGAGGTTTGTACCAGGGGTTTTGGGCACTAGAGTGTGTACTAACCTGGACTTTCATTGTCTCCCTGTATCCGAGGCTAATGCCGAGGGAATTCTAAGTAGATTCAGGGAGACCATTTTTGGGAGAAGCTGTTGATCACCATACTTCCATGAGCAGACAGTATTGGTGTGCACTTTAAAAATCTGTTCCTCTGCATCCTAAACACCCCAGGCTACAGCAAAAGTGCATAATTACTTCATCTTGCCTTTAGACAAATGATATGCCAGTCTTTTGCAGTAAAAATACTTTTTTTTCTCAGCTCCATGGAGCTACAGATTGGTGCTATTGATGTACTGCTGTCATTCTTGTTCATCTGGACTCGCAAAANTAGTAACTATCAGGGAAGATGAAAGGAGCTGTATTGCCTTTAAAACCTCATGTGAATTGTTGATTCTGCTTGGATTTAAGAGATCAGCTTCAGCTGTGGTGGGTATTGCAACATAAGATCAGGTGGTGACCAGTGCTCTGTGATAAGGGATCACACCAATGGAACAAAGGTCATCCAAGATATCACTCTTATGTAGTTCCTGAAGGCTAAAATGAAATTCTGTGTGAGTGCGAGACTTTAATACCAGGAATTGCTAAGGAAAGACACCTTAGTGAATATACAGAGAGTATCCTGTTCTTAAAAGCAACAGTGATAAAATGACTGTGTTTCACTGAAACAAGGTGAATGAGCAGCAGATGCCTCTCTCCCTTCAGCAGTCTCCTCTATGTGAAAGTTATTTTTCTAAGGAATTTGCAGCATGACTAACCTTATCCCACTGTTAGACCTGAAGGAAGCGCTGATGAAGATATTTGGTGGCTACTTTTGTTTCATATATCGGAATAAGAACATCTGAATCAGCCCTTTAAAATTAGCAACCAGAGGCCAAGGTGGAGGAGTTGCTCTGTGGGAGCCTTCTGCTGTGTTTGCTGCAAAGATCAGCTGAAGGACTGCTCTGCATCCAGGCCCCTCCTGAGAGTGGCTATCCTGAGATGGCTTGTGGCCCCACAGGCTCAGTTCCCAGCCCCAGCCTCCCTCCTCTGATGGAGTTTTCAAGAGATGGAATGTAACACAGCTCCTGGGGAGTTGAGCTGCTTTTACAGCCTCCCACAGCACCTGTGTGCTGTGGGAGAAATGAGGAGGAAGGAGAAATGTCTTTCCTAGGTTTTTGCTTTTCCTTTTGAGGGGAAATGTTTCTCCAGTCACCACCTGTACAATTCCCCTGTGCTCCTGTGCTGCGAGCCGTCTCTTTGCAGCCAAGAGGAGGCTGAATTTATCAGATGCTCTGTTCAGCCACTAAGTCTGTGCTGTGATGAATGCTGCTGTAGGCAGACGATGTAACTGCAGGGAACCTTTGAAGAGCCTGCAAGGGAGGGAGGAGGGAGAACAGTGTCATCTTGACATCTCAAAAGCCCGTCAGTTTCCAGGAATAAAGATCACCCGTGTCTGTTCCTCACCCTTCCAGACAAAGCCCTGGCCTGTGCTGTTTTCTGAAGGAGAACCCCACATCTCTCACAGTGGTTACATAAAGACCTGATGCACACAAAGGCAGGCCTGTGTTTATAGTGGCAGCTAGACAAACTCATAAACAATACCTCTCCCAACAGTACAAGTCCATACAAAATCTGAGTCTTCAGTGAGCTGGAAGACAAAGACAAATCTGTGTTTTTCTTTTAAATAGAAAATTCTACAGCAAATTATGGTTTTATCGCTTTAAATGCCTGCTTCACAATTTTGGGGGATAAAGTTTGAATCCTTATTATAGGTTACTAGAAGCACAAGAAACACTCTGCTAAAGCTAAGAAAAGCTTTTTGATGACTCTGAGTTTTAAGCTTCATGTTGTATATGCTGCTGGCTTAGCAGCCTCCTAACTGTGCTGTATTTTTTGTAGCTGCAGAAAGTGGCATGTTGCACTCAAATTGTTTGGGAGAAAATATGTATTGCATACAGATGAAGAGATTGGGAATTCTTACCCCCAGGAGAGCTCTGTGAAATTGAATCAATCCTTAAACTTTTCATATGCTCATATAAAGATGCTTGCATATACGCACATATGCACATTTTGGCACATCACTCTTCTGACTTAAGTCCAGTGACAGAGCTTCCTCCTGTGGGCCAAGATTTCTTTAGCCATTTCTTTTCCAGAGAGACCTGGCTGAATATCTTCACGTCACTTGTAGTCAGATAGCCTACAGAGAGGTCAAAGTTAGGGTTGCATAATTTCCAAAGACTGTATAATCAGTGCTAGGTATAGCCAACTATAAGAAGATGATTATATTCAGCAAAGTTATCCAGGTCATCTTGCCCCTAAGAAAAATGGGAAAAAATAAATCCTTTCCAGAAGGTCCAAAAGCTTTTGAATTGCTTGTCACAAGCTATGAGGGGAAACATTATCCTAATGCTGGACATGAGCTTCTTTTTGTTGGTGGCTGGGTGGTGTGGGTGACCTGGCCCTCTCCTCAGACAACACAAAGGGTTACTGGAAATTGTTCACTCAGAATTTTGGAAAAATGAACTGGAGATGTGAATCAGTGTCACTGAAGCTTTTCTGCGAAATGCTCTAGGCAAGTTTGGCCCTCAGTTCATGGCATTTTTTTCCTCTCATGAAGCAAACCTGTTGAAGTACAAAAGGTTTCCCTGCAAATCACTTTTCTCAGAGGAAGAAAGTGAAGCTGATGAACCCGGGAGAGGAAAACTCAGTTTTAGCAATACAGAATCTGTCCTATTTAAGAGGAACCCTCTGTTTTAGCCTGCCAGACTGAGCAGTTATTAATAATCCCATTTTACAGTACTAATTATATTAAAATTTTTTTTTTCTATTGAACAATACTATGAAACCTTGAGGAGTTAGAAGGTAAACAGGGAGACTAACAAGAAAAATCCATCACTCTGTAACCTAAAAAAAATCTGGCTTGTTGCAGCTTCAACCTGAGCAGGAAAAATCTACTTGCTAATAAACTTCCAGACAGAGAAAGAAGGAGAGAGATAACAGGCTGAACCTTCTGCAAGATGCCAAGTGGAAGTCTTT
This sequence comes from Regulus satrapa, assembly GCA_013396955.1. NCBI lineage: Eukaryota > Metazoa > Chordata > Aves > Passeriformes > Regulidae > Regulus > Regulus satrapa. Next base: position 366,339 of record VWZN01019500.1, on the reverse strand, counting down.
TCTTGGCTAACATTTTTTCACTCATGACAACTCTCACTCAATTCCAGTTGAAAGCAGCTGCTTCCCTAGAACGGGATGCAGCTTTCCCAACTTTCCTCTCTTGGTCTCACATGTGTCAGAATTTGACATAAGAACTTGCACTGAAAATGTATATGTAAGCCTATTTTAGTTTTTGTTGGCTATGAAAATATTCTTGCAATACTCTTTAAAGATACCACACATTATTTTGCCTCAGAAATGTGTTCTCTGTAATACCTTTTTTTTTTAATATTGTCTTTATGACCACTCAGGGTGCAGCTTTTTTTACTTATTTTGATTGTATATATATAAATTCCAATATATGTTGCTATTCCATGCCATTAGGTGGATGTTATTTGTTTTTAGTATTCAGTTAAAATGGAAATATTGAGGTACATTCAGACTTTTGACAATTTTGCTTATTTTCACAAATTCTATTACATACCCTTCTTGTTGCAGAACCTATTTATTTAGAAAATAACATTTCAGATTCCATTTCCATTAAGTGCTAAATACTCCCAGCAAAGTGCTTGAGTCCTTCCACAGGGGACCTACATAGCAAGGTCTTTTTTGATATCAGATTCTCATTCAAAGAGGTGTCTGGATTCCCGCTTATGTTTAGAAAAGTCAATCTCTGCAGCAAAACCTTCTCTATAAGATTTCCTATTGACTGCCCTGAGCTCCTTCTGCTGCATCCTGACCCTTGGTAGCTCATGCTCACTCACTGAATTCTTCTCTCTCACTTTGTAGGGAACTTCACTGCTATAGTCAGGAGAGTGAATTTTGCTTCAAAAGCTGCTTGTCTGTGTCTAACTCCCCTTATCTTGTGTAAACAGTAGCATTCCCCAGCTCCCAGGTCTGGGTGTCTGTCTGAACTATCTGGATATGAGAGCCCCCACCTTATTTTATGTTATTAATAATCAAGAAATCAAAAAGCAAAGGCCACCTCTGAATATGCCACACTTGAAAAATCAATGAGTGTCTTCGCATTTTGCTTTCTACTTCTTACTCCTTCTCAATCCATCTGTTGGATCTGTACCAGCAGACAGGACCACGTGACCTGCCCTACAGGATGAAATTACTTTAAATGGCAATGTGGCACTGGTACAGCAATAGCATCTCAGCAGCAGACAGTGTGAGATTAATGTCACAATTAGCAAGTGGATGTTTGATATCTTAACCTCAAGGATTCATTTGGCTTGTAAATCTCTAGGGGCTCGGCTGGGTTCTCAGTTGTTACAGATCAAAGAAATAATATAAACATGCATTTACTGGGGCCTCGTGGAACTGGAGAGTCTGTGTTTGCCTGAACAGTCTTCATAAAAAGTAGAAACCTTGTTATAACATACACACGAATATATATGTGTATAAACATTGTTTTATGGAAGAAAATGTAAGAAACCCAAATTCAGTAAGCAGAAGTTAAAGGCAACTGCATATTAAATATTGAAAAGGAGAAAGCAGCAGCTCCTTCATACTTGTGAGCTCAGAGATGGCAAGAAGAGCAGACTCTGAGTCCTCTGGGTGCCACTTGCCAATTGGTGCTCACGGACCCCACTGTGTCCCTAAACCAAACAAAACCTACACATCTGGCAGGGTCCAGCCCTTAATGCTGGGGCTACTACTGCTCTCTGCTGGTGCTGTCAGACTTAGGAAAACTGCTGAACCAAACCAACTCTGAGAAAACAAATGCTGCTGCCTAGAGCTGTGCAAAGAATGGGCATACCCCATCAGGTACGTTCTGCCATTTTCAGCCTTTATTTCGGTTTGTGGTATTTGGGATTCTATTTTCTTTTTTTTTTTTTAAGAACTGTTTTTTCTCTGAACTTTGAAACTTTTCTGTTATAATATGCAAAATAAATTAAACAAGCAAACAAACCAAAAACCAAAGCAGCCCACCTCAAAAAAAAAAAAAAAAAAAAAA
>VWZN01019500.1:348824-364356 GCA_013396955.1 Regulus satrapa | reverse complement strand
CAAACAAACAAAAAAAAAACCCCTCAAAACTGCAACTGTTTTGAAAGGGAAAAAATTTTTTAGTCTGAACATATACCTGTCCTTCATCTAATTCCCTTTCCTCTGAGTCTGGCCACTTTCACCTTCTTTTCATAGTTCCTGTTCTCTGAAGCCCCAAAAATGTTGCACAAATATTTTCTCTACCTCATGGGCTTTTCAAAGGGATATTTATTTAGAAATTCAGATTACTTATTGTATGAAAAACACTGGCTGAAAAAGCACACCAATAAACAAACAATAGTTTGTTTATTACAAAGATGTCTAAAGTATGTTATAAAGATCTAGATGTCATTTTACTTTCATGAAAGTTCTACTTGCTGTCTGTATTTGCGTAATGGCTTCTTTGTGTTTATTCTCATGAAAATACATTAGAGTAAACAACAAGACACATTATTCAACATGGTCATTATTGATCCATTGTCAATTTTAAAAAGAGACAAGAAAATAAACTTAGCAATTTCCACACACATATACATAAAAAATACAGTGGGAATTCTCAGAGAGCCAGCATAGAAACCAACTACAAATTGCTGTTCTATTGAAAATACAACATACAATGACCACCAATTTTAAGCAGAATTTTGAACAAGGAAGTGTTGGCTTTTCAGAAATAGGACAATCAAGTATAAATAAAATACATAAAATCCAAGTAATAATGAGGCAATGTATTCCCTATAGTACATCATGTTGATGTTATTCAGAACAACCCATTAACATTTCATGGTGAGCTCTGACCAAAAATCAGTATCATGACATCTATATGGTGAGTGTAGTTCACAAGCCGAATAACTGCCTATTTTATAAGGGGAAAAAAAATACACTTTAGAGAGACATTAAGTCTTCCTTTTTGCAAATCTCTATTTCTAACTGAAATGAACATGATGTCCCCTCAAGCTGCAGCTCTTTACCAGTTTCAATCAACACACACCACTTGTAAAAATATCCTGAGATCTACTATGTTCTTTCCCTTCATAAACTAAATAGAGTATCAGTCTATCTCACTCCTCTCTACACATCTTGCTATCACAAAACCACCCACTGAACAGTCCTGCTAAGTAGCAAATTGTAGTTTGTTATCTTTTGAGTAAGATCTCATGTGAATGCCTCTTGTAGCTGAATAATTTAATTTTACAGCTCCGTGCTCCTGTGTGGACAGGATTTGCACTCAAGGGTAAGCAGAGCTAACAGGTTTGATCAATGCATGTTCAACATGCAAGTGCCCTTTGATCTTGGGCCTCAGAGGATCCTCATATGTGCTACTTCAGAATTTGTGGCTTGTTTTTAATGGGTTGTAGCAAGGATAAGAAGCTTTCACAATGCTCATCCTCAGAGTCTCATTGTCCTGTGATTTATATGCTGTTCCTATGCTTTTAAAATGCTACAGAAAATGACTATATTTATCGCAGGTTTTCTATGATGTTACAGAAAGTTGTTTCAGAACATGTAATGTCATCATATTGGTAAATATTGTAAGAAGGGTATTTTACCTTTTTCTTGTCTTGCTACTTTCATTCACATTAATCAGATTTATATGTCCCAGTGGATGAAAGAATGGACTGCAGAGATATTAATTCATTCTGTTAGGACAAGTGGCTGACTCAGAGTTGAGAAGCAGCATGACCTCTCCTCATCAGTTTTCTCTTAGAGACAATGTAGAAAATCTTCTTGTAATCCTCAGTGAGGAAAAATAAACCTTTGGTGTTTCTTGAGTGGACTTTCTGGCCATTTTGTCCCCAGTACAGCTGGTGTGCATTGAGCAGGTTTCAGACTGTTGGAGACACATTTTCTTCATCACTCTCAACTTATGGGATCAACTTAATTGTAGCTAAGGCAAAAATTGCAGTTAGGGTTAGGGGTTGGAATGTTTTCTATTATTTAGTGCCTTTTCTAGGCCCTTTCCTGAGAAGATTTTCAGAAACCTGTGGCTATCTTTTCTCTGGAAGTCATGTTTCCTGTTTCCATATAATCTCAAAAATTTCCTTTCCTTTTCAACAATAAGGTGTGTACATAGAGAAAAAAAGGATAAAAAGTCACTATGTACTAAACCTTCATGGCAGCTATCACAGTCTTCACTCTTCGTCCTGTTCCCCACTGCAGCCTGTTCACCATAATCCTCCTTACCCCTCACTTTTTGGTCCTTCCAGGGAATTCAGGCCAAGTTCTGGTTGCTGCAGGGCTATACAGGGTCAGGCTTCATTGCTGGCTGTCAGTGCAGGTTTGGCACTGCTGACCATGGCTGGGTGTCTGAATCCAGAAATTCAGCGGCTCCACAAGATATATACATTCAAAACTACTTAATGACCTTGAAGAGTTAGGCAGGACTGAGGAGAAAGTGATCCTGCTTGCTCTCTGGGGTAACTCAGCCCAAGCAGGTGCAGGTGACCTGGATTTCACCCCGTGTAGTAAGAGCTGCCACCCTTGGGCCTCCCTCTGTGTGTGTCTGTAGGAAGAAATTAGAGGCATCACGAGCCTGCACTCCTGGGCACGGCTTGGCTGCTCTTCCTGCCTGCCCTGGGGCTGTGGATGGCAGCAGCAGCCCCTGGAATGGGATTATTTGGGATCTAGATGCCTGCAGCACTGTTGCACACAGCACTGGCTCCGGGAACCCATCCCAGCTGAGCTCTGTGCTGGAGATAGAGATGCTGGCTGGGCTGCAGTAGCCCCCGAGCCCCCTGAGCTGTGCTGTGCCCCCAGCTTGTCCCTGCTGACACTGCCTGCAGCCTCTTCTCTTGGAGGACCACGAGCTGAAAACTCACTCCTGTCCCTGGGCATGCCTCAGCCTCCCAAACTTGTTCCATGTGAGCTGGAATTCCAATCTGAGTAGTTTTACCTGTATGAGCTTTGAGGCTGTGGTGTAAAGCCTGTTTGACTGCTCAGGCATTCGCTTGAAGAATATGTTTGGGATATGTTTATTCATGGATTTTTTTTCTTAAGAACCTTGGCTTTTATTATGCCATCAAGGCATCAGGAATTAATGTTGATGTCATCATTATTAATTTCAAATTAGATTTATTGCTGGGAATGAATCCAGAATCCTTACCACTGGAAATCCATTACTTTCAATACAAACAAGAAATTAATCAAGTGAAGCACTACAAATGAGGCAGCAGCAGAAATCCAGGCAATTCTAAATGTTTTTTGGCTCTTCACTTCCCACTTCTTTTGAGAGACCTACCCACCCTGATGGCCTGCTCATGCAGACAAATTGCAGGATGCTGCTGTTCAGTGGCCAAGTCCCCTGTTCTAATTAGATTAACCAGAACATAGGGAGTCTGTGGTGAAAATTATATTGAAATGTATATAAAAAAGAAAAAAGACAAAGTAAGAAAGAAACCTTTCATCGATGATTCTATTTTAAAAGTCATTGTTATTTCAAGGCCAAATTTGAAATGTCAGTTAAATATTTTTAGAACTCTGTCATGCTCTAACATCAGCTGGCAAATAAGTACCACAGAGCCACTTGCTCACACACACCCCAAAACTTTCAATGGGATGGGAAAGAGAATGAGGAAAAGGTAAAGTCCATGGGTTGATATTATTTCGTTTAATAAATGAAAAAAAGTATAATACAATAGTAATAGCAACAATAACAGCAATAATAATCATAATAAGAAGGAAAAAGAGAGAGAGAGGAATAAAACCTAGGAAAAGCCAAAGGATGCTCACTACCTGCTAACCCATTCCACATTCATCCCCGAGCAGTGATCAAACCTTCTTGGGCAACCACCCCCAGTTCCTTTACTGGGCCTGGTGTTCTTTGTTATGAAATATCCTTTTGGCCAAGTCAGGGCAGCTGTCCCTGCCATGCTCACATCTTGTGGCACCTCCTGCTGGCAGAGCATGAGATGCTGGAAAGTCCTCGATGTAGGATCAGCACTACTGAGCAGCAACTAAACCACCAATGTGCTATCATTATTCTTACACTAAATGCAAAGCTCAGCACTGTGACAGCTACTAGGAAGAAAATTAACTCTATCCCAGCTGAAACCAGGTCCTATTCTATTTTAAATAGCTTAAAATATTTCCTGTAGTTAGTCACAATAAATCAACAGGAGTTCAAGGAGAACAGTTCTGCATTAGCAAGATCTTTATGTAGAGAAATGTTCCCTGTGCCAAAGTCCCAAGGATGTGCTTTTGCCATGAGAACCGGTGGGTTTACCTCTGCTCTGAAGTGGTAGAAGTTACTGCTGCTGTTCCTGTTGAACAGCAGGATTATTAATTGCATTTTAAGAAAGTCTCATATTTAATTGTAAACCAAAAATGTTTCAGCTTGCCTTTGTGGCTTATGCAGAAACTGACAGTCATTATAATTTATTTCTTTTCTCCTTAGGGATTTACAAAACTTACCTCCATGTTACTGTGTTTAATTTTTCTCAAACTGGGAATTTTGTCAGTTTTGTGCATGTACAGTTTTTATGCATGTGTCCCTCAGCTATTCTAACAAAACAGCATAATTAAACATTCAGATTTGCACTGTTCTTCATCATACACCCTCTAAGTCTGGGGCGGGTTTGCTTTTGTGGAATAAATGGCATGTCGCTTTCAGTTGTTTATGTAACAGAAACACAAAACATCGTAAATTATGTATTGATACTATTTAAAGCTATTGTTTCTTTAGGCCTCAAGTATAAATAAGTCAGTTGTCTGTTCTGTATTATCTTTTTTCATCCTATCCCTAGAAGACCCAGGACACTGAGGTGTCCCCAGTTTCCTGAGAAATGCTGATTGCCTGGAAGGTATCTCTGCCTGGGGCAGGGGGTTGGAACGACATGATCTTTAAGGTTTCTTCCTAACCAAAGAATTCTATTATATTGATTTAAATAGGATTTTGACTTTGATTCCAGTAGGAATTATCAGCAGCTTTCATCTTTGCAGAGCAGGAACAAGTTTTTTAGTCTTATGATATTTCGAAGGTCTGTGATGGTCTGCAGTGCTTAGGCTGCACCAAACATTTCAGCTGATGCTAACAAGTGTCTAATTTATATTGTTTCTTACCTAGAGGATTTTAAAAAATTTCAGTCAGGTGAAGAGAGGAAAGTGGACTGAAGCTCTGAGCAAGGGAATAAATTGTTAGAAAAGCCCACAGTCTTTCAGATTTTCTTTGATTATTATGTCTGTGACTGCATCAAAAACAAATTTGACATTCTGGGTGTCTGTGGCACAGGTCAAGTGACAATATATCTCTTTATCTTGTTTTCTTATGTTCAAGTCTAGAAATTGTTTCTTGATGTAATTAGCAGCATCTTCAAAGGTGTTTTACGCTAGTGGAAAGAAAAGAAAAGAAAAAGCAAAAGAAGACACATTTCAACTAATGCTGCCTCACTAGTCTTAACTGCAAATAGACAAGAAATGTTTTCTGCCTTTTTCTTCCTTTCCTTTCTATTTGAATTAACTTCATACATTAGGTATGAAAATTTTGTAACTAAACTGGTTTTACTCTGACAATTTCTGACACAGCCTTATGTAGTCTTTTGCATCAGCTGGGAACATCTGGTGTTTTTACAATTTCCAGTGACATACAAAAAGAGACAGACTTCCCTTATGGAATGAGTTCTTAAAATAGGGACAAAAATCATGAATTCAGTCGTGGTGTGTGTGTGAGTGATAAGATGCTGACTTGAAATGTTGACTGAGTCCATCACAGCGCCTTTCAGCCATCTGAAACTTTTAGACTGCTCAGCTTCCTCTACCACCAATGGACAGAAATAAGCATCTCCAGAGAGAGAAATGAACCCATCCCATAAGGATAAACATGGTGAGTAGGTGAGATGAGCTGAATTCTGGCTGTGTATGTCTCATACCATTCTTTCATGAGAAGATGCTTAGGCAAGAGGTTTAGCATTTGAAGGCTTATATATTGGTGATATGAGTTTAATGCATGGCCTATACTGTACATATGAATATGTTTTCTCCTTTATATTCCAAACTTACCATTATACTCAGGAAAGCAGATATTCAGGTGAACTTTTGTTATTTTCTCTTGAAATAGGTCTTTTTTGTTTAGGAACAGCACAATGGAAGTGGCTGCAAAGCACTTATGGTTGCAGATGCTGTTGAACAGATGAAGGCTTTCGTGCATTCTGTTCTGTTGGGGTGAAAAAGGTAAACATGAGACAAATCTCATCCCCATATCTCATTTTTACTGCCATGTCCTTTACTGGAAAGAACCAGTACAGTGTAATAGTCTTTAAATAGTTGCTAGAGAATGGGAATGTACCATCAGAGAGTACATTAAAGCTTAGAAGCAAAAGGGGCTTCTTGTCTGCTCTGACTCACCACTTCTTTATCTTCCACCAGAACCATGTCATAGGCACTGAGTGCAGCACAGAATATGATGCAAGTAACTCCTTCAAAGCAGTGAATCCACTTTTTTCTCTCTGATCGTTGTCCACCCACATCAAACATCCTTTGCAGAAAAAAATAACATACGTACAATGTAAAGCACTAATAAGGATGTAGTCATGCTTTTAATGCACAGAGTTCAAATAGAGATGGATGACAAATATCCAGCTTTTCCAAATATTGGTCTGTTTCTACCTCAACAGGTCAAGGAGTGCTGTGCGCTGTTACTCATGGCTTTGTAGTGGGTATAAAATGAAATAAAAAGGCTTAAATATCTGCATGTAGGATTAATACTTGGTACTTCCATGTGGCACGTTGTGCTGAGGAAGTGGGGCTCAGGACAGGACTAAGACTTGCAGACTAGGATTTTTTAAGGGCAGAGTTCTGACACTGCAACAGCAGACTCTCAAATTCAGTGTCATTTGCTACTTCATGGTTTTGCTTGCAGTGTACTGACACACTGACCAATAAAGCATGCGTTGGTCAGCCACACATTGACCCCTGGCTGTGCAGGAATTGATGTCCTATTCATAGAATAGATGTTCTAGCAGATGTTCATCTGCTCACTGCCCTGGAGTGACCACTGAGCTCACCACATAACCTGCACCACAGCTTTGGAGGGTCTCTCCCCTGACCATCTCAGCAGCTGCTCTTAAGCAGAAATTCCTGGAGAGAGGGAATCCCCTCCTTTGTACAGTGGGAATTGTAGGGCTGTCCTTTGCAGTAACTTCCTTCCACCTTTGCCAGGAATTGCTGCTACCTTTGGGTAGTGTCATATGAACTTTATGTGGACTCTCAATGGGATCCAAAGCCAGCTGGGATCTAGTTAGGGCTCTTAGCCCCAGCTTCCAAAACTCCCCCTTACATTTGCAGTTCTTTGGCGATAAGGGCTAGGGCTTTCTTTTCACTATTTTTTTCTGAAACAAAAGATACCAAACTTGAAGATTTTTCAAGTGTGCTAGGTGGGGAAAACATGAAAAATCAAATTTATCCTGCCCTTAGTTTAGGTTTTCTTTTTCCTAGTGTGCATGATGACTTTTCCCTGTGGTGCCTGTTGTTGAACTTAATACTGTAAAACCTAATCCCTTGTCAGATTACTCCTTCCTTCAAGAATATGCATTAGACCTCTGGATCCTGCAGTATCTGAAAATTAAACACAACTCAATTCTCATAGCAAGGAATATAATGGGATTCAGCAAGAAACAATCATGGCAGTAGTAAACACAGTAAGAATAATTTGTTACTGAAACATCGTTTTTTGCAGTATCTTAATCCTTTGATTCTTTTACTGTCAGCAGTGCAGTTGATGTTAAAAAGGTGTTTTTTTTTTTATAATTTTTCATCCTTGTTAGAAAAGAATGAAACACATAATGAACTGGTACTTCAGCTGAAGAGTAACCAATTTTTTTTTTCCAGTAAATTTCTTTTTTAAATTGGGTGTCTATAAAAGTGAATTATTTTGGAAATTAGGAAATTGTTGTGGAGCAAGATTTTGATAATAGTAATGGCATTCTTCCAAGCATATATTCACTGAGTTCAGAAGGTCTGCTGAAGAGTGGGGTCAGCACAAAAAAAGTATCTTGACTTTTGTCTCTGATTAGTACTCAAAAGTCACCTATAATTGCACGACTTTTTTGATTTGTGGTGTATAACTCTGAAACCAGGGTTGTGGCAAGAAAGAAAAAAAACTTCAAAATTTAATCTTCAGGAAAGTTTTGTTTCAATTTACATAATCATGTGAATCAGTATTCACTTCCTGTGAGCTTTTAGCATATGGATTTTTGAATATTCATGAGAAGTCAGTTAAAAAGGACAAGCCCAAGGCTAAAGGCAACGCTCATGGGCAGTTTTCATTGTATTAATCTTAATTTGCTTCTCTCTTCTCAGCCCAGAACTTAACCCAAGCACATGCAATACCAATGTCCCTACATAAACAGTAGAAAACGAGGTGATCTTATTTTATCAAGATAATCAAAGTTAGTCTAGAAATCTCTATATTTTCCCAGAACTACTCTTGAAAACCTTAGCTGCAGACACAGAATGAGCTATATACTCATTCAGTGGTACACACAGAGGGGCCTGAAGATTAAAATAAAGCTCGCCCAGTTTCAGTCAAACTCTTCTTGCACACCAATAGAAAGGGCATTAGAAGAGGACCTATGAAAATCAGACCTTTGAAAAACATTTAAATATGTTCTGGGCTCTAAGTCAACATTAGTGAAATAGATTGAAGAGTACATGGAAGCTAAATTGCACTAAACCAGCAAAGCAACCACTAAACAAGGAGCAAATAAAAATCAATGCTTTCTGTGTAACTGTAATTCAGTTCCCTGGAGCAGTACCGGGATTAAGACTTTTACTGCACAGATACAAAATGTTTTCTGTCTCACCCAGTTCAGTAAAGGGACAAGTGTTTAGTAAATGAGGAATCTGTTCATGTTTTTTTTGTATCTGTGTATGGCTTGTGACCTGAATCCCTATCCATACATCAGCCAAAACTCACCCTGACTGTGTGAGTGCTCCTCTCTTTATAGATGTTTCTATGGTGTTTATCGAACTTGGTGCAGAGACATCAGGATCCTCCAGCTGTTTTGCTTTGCTATGGCAATGCAAAGTAGAAGTACCTGGCGGGTTAGCAGGGATTTATAATTGTTCTGCACTACTTTAGCAGCTCAAACCCCTCAGACTCCTTTGTAGTGATTTTAGCTCATATTACTCAAATGCCTGAAACCACCAAGGAGTTTAGTTACTCACATGACATTACTGTGATGCACATCAGAGAGGGTAAAAACAGTGGGGTTTGTGTTTATGGTGGCATTAAAAACCTTCCTCTTTTTTGCAGACACTTGAGTAACTAAATTCCCAGTTGTGCTGCATTTCAGCTAGACCCAAACACTAATGCTGAAATTCTCATATCAGGACTGATAGCACCCATGCCAATAAGGATTTCCCTCTGGTGGCTTCTTTCTCTACTCTGAATTTTCTTACATGAACTATGATTGCAAACAAAAGTGTTCAAATTTCCAATATACAAAGTTGTCTGGAAATACATTAATCAGAGGAAAAGAAGATGATGTGTCTGACATTGCGTTGTAGCATTTATGGGCAACTCATCAATTTTCATGAGTGACCAGAATATTGAGAGATTATAATAATTTATATGTAAGACATCTGCTTCAGGATCTCATTTTGTATGTGTAATCTCTGTTGTGTTAAAGCATCTGTGTGGTGGCATAGATGGTTTGGGGAATGCTTAATTGGCACATGAGGAGAAAGAAAGAAGGCAAATGAAAAATATAAAAGTTATAATCCTCATGCTTTATAAATCTGTCTGTCTCTACAAGCAGTTTCTTGTCTAGACTGCATGCCTCAATATGCACCCCAGCCTTTAGATTAGGAATTAAATGGATTTCAGACCCCTGATAAAAGCATTATAGAACTCTGAAATGATCATAATTCATTCAAATTCATTTTCATGTGCAATTAGATGTTTTAATTGCTTCACCAAGCATAACTATATATTGAATATCTGAAAGTGTAAAACATTTCAGTCAAATTTGTCAGAGGCATTATTTTCAAAATTTTTTTTCTGAATATTTTTGTTTTCATCTTAAATGAGCATGAAGAAATGCTTGATAATGTTGAAATTTCCCATGGGACAGATGGGTTGGTTTTTTTTTTCCCAACAATGTGCATTCCAGTGCTAAAAGCAGTTATTTCCACTCTCAGAAGAAGGAATGAAAGGTTGAGAATGCGTGCAAATTGGTAGACATCAAATGATTTTGTGTGCTATTAAGGACATTTAAGTAGGCAAATTTCATAAATGTCACAATTATTCAAATGGCAGGATATAACTAAAGCTTTTTAGACATTTACATATGTAAAAATGTCCTTTTAGAACCTAGTATTCTGTGACCTGTTTATAATGGTCCATTATATGATCAAAGTTGGAGTACTGATAATAAAATATCTTGCTTTTTCAGCTGTGAAAAAATGTTAAATAAGACTGGATTCAATGATGTCACAATGATGTCATTGAATGATCACATCAATGATGTGTTATAATAAGTCAATACTTGTGAAAGAAAATACTGAAGAAAGAGAAACCCCAAGAAGACTGTAAAATATGGCTTTCATACCTGAAGTTTAAATCCTTGAAAGAAAACTGAGTCTCTATAATCCCCGTTGTCTGCACCCGGGAGTGCAGGACATCTTGCTCACTGGGGACATAGTCTGGCATTGCCAACCTGTCCAAATCGTTGAGGTAACTAGGGAGAGTAAGGAAGAAATGACGGCTGATGAAAAAGTGAAATGTCAATTTCATAATCACTCCACACTGAGCCACTTTTAAATATGTTATGTAAATTACACATTTAAATGCAATACTCTTGGTTTTCATAAAATCGTGTTCCACAAATCAGAACCTTTTTCTTCTTCTTCTTCTTGCATATAGAAGTGTAATTCAGTTGCACATATTAAATATCTTTCTGAGAACTGCAGCTCAAGAAAATCCTTATTTTCCGTAGGGATGCTTAAAAACCACCTTGTCAGCAAAGGGGTTTTGGCCATTTTTTCTCAGCAAGTGGGAATTGCTACCTCAGGGGAAGAACCAAAGCATCCTGCAGAAGCAGAGGCATAAGGAATCACCTCAGCCTGCCAGACTGGTTGCAACAGCATTTTCCTTCCTAGGTGAAAGGGAGGGCATAATATTTTGGAAGAATTTACTTTTGATGGCTGTTTTCCCTGTAGACCTCTCAATTTAGAATGAAAAGGTACCTGGTTATTTTTAAAAATAAATTTTTAAGTCAAAACCAAAAGCTTCAATGAAGCTGAAAATCCTCTGGGTTAGTATTCCTAGGGGAATATTTTAAATATATTTATTTAGTTTTATTTTATATTTTGAAGATCCTTTTAAAAACTGTGGATTATCTGCTTTTACCTCTGGTATACAGAGATAAAGTCTGCATTATATGAGAACCCAAACCAGATCTATGATGCATGTTTTTGTCCAACAGCCCTGTGTCTTCTAGGGGCAGACAGCTTTCTTTAAATGGCTGGGCAGAGCCTCTGAATCCTACTGGCTGGGAATCTGTGTAAAGGAGTTGTGAGCTGACAGAAGGGAAAAGATGATGCCTGAATATTTTCCTGCATTTTATCTACTAATATTAAAATAAAGACGAAAGCTAAAAGCAAGAAACCACACAATAGCTGAAGCATTTTCAGTGTCCATTTGGCACCTTCCTATTTGTAGCCTCGTGTCTCTGACAAACAAAACACTGTGTCTCCAATGCCTATTAGGCTCCATGCCTTCTTTTTTCCTCTCTACACTGTCTGCCCAGCAGGAAGTTCTGCTGCTCAGTTTAACCAGAATCTTCCAAAAGAAACCTCACAGATCATCATCCTTATGTACAGTATTTAATAGATCTTTAAGTTGAAAAAAAAAATCAAAGAATAAAATGAAATTAAATACAATAAAAATTAAAAAGCTAGAATCTTTCCTTTGGATATTTCCAGATAATGTTTGGAAATGAGATTTTCCTATTTTAAGCCGAATAGACTGTATCCAGTCTGCAAGGGGCGTTGAACCTGATCTGAGTAATTCAATGTATTCCCATTATTTTAGGCCAGGAAATAATCTGTTGGGGAAAGAAAAAAGTACAATATAGCTGTGTTTCTCTTAGAGGGGCCTGAGGCAAACTCAGCTCATCTTTGTGGGAGGCAGAAACAATAGATGTTTTGTTATTTATAAAGCATATAAGCACTAAAATAAACACTTGAATATAAAATAAAGTTCTGATAGTTCTTAGCCACAAATGTCTAAATTCAATTCGAACAGCCAATAGTAATTGCATAAAAAATTAGATCAAGTCAATTATCTAGTTAAAGGAGCAGGAGGCAATTCCAGGCTCTGCCTAGAGCCATAGGCAGGTCCAAGGGGAGACTGCAGACATCTCCTCCCTGGGAAAGGAGGCAATGGACACTGGTGGCTCAGGAAATGCTGATCTTTCCTTGCCTTGATGAGGTGGCACGACTCCTACCTTGAGAGAAAAACCACTGAGCTAGCAAAAGGCACCACTGTACAATGACATGTAAAGTCACAATTTATAATCCAAATCTTCCCCCCTTCCATACCCATCAATTCCATTTTAAAACAAAATTAGCTCCAGGTGAGCCTAAGGGAGAAATTCCATCCGAATTTGATGAAGACAGAATTTTTCCATCATTCAGAAGACGTAAAGTTTTTTTCAATTAAAGCACACAAAGGAAAAGTAGTGATAACACTTCATTAGCATGAATTAATGAAAAATCTCAGAGAAGATAACATCAGAAAGTCAGAGTTTACACAGTATTAATCAATATTTTTTGTAGGTGATTCACAGGTGCTGAAAAACAGGGTTTTGGGTTTAAAAGAAACTGAACTGCAGCATTAGATGGTTGATTGACTGTAGCCGACTCTGAACTGATCATTAGAAGCCCAGCAGTGGGGGCAACTATTAAGATGATTTTAATGGTTCAGAGACAAAGGCTAAAATTTTAGAAGCATCAGGTACCAAAAGATGAAGACAGAGAAGAAGGGTTTTCAAGAAATTAGCAGAAATGTTCAAGCAGATGAAAAACAGATCACTGTAGTTGTTTTTAACGTAAGTCTAGAAAAAAATAATATCTACAGACACAATCTATTTTAACCTCTTTAAATACTGAAAGTTCAAACAGGTTTGCAAGTTCAAACAGGACACAAACAGTAACACTGAAAAGGAATTAATTTAGGTTCTTCTACTTTCTTCATAGACAACAAACCCTAATTTGTCAGGCATGGTGTTCACAGAAGAGTGTTAACTGGTAAAAAGAGTTTTCTTTTAAAAATATAATAGGTAGTTTTCCTTTTAGTTATGACTAGTTTGTTACGGACTTTTAGCTGGAATGGCAGTGGAAGATGTCAGACGGACTATGACAGAAAAAATTGCTCTGTACCATTCTTACAAGACTAAAACACTACTATAAAATACTATCAAATCAGGGATAAATCAACACAAACAATATTTTCTTTGTTTGGGACTCTTGCAAAAGGTCTTCATCCTTGTTTGGAAGATATAAAGAGACGAAGAATTTTTAATTTCCCCGGCGTGTTCTCTGCTCTGTATCTACAATTACTGAACTAGGGATGCCTTCGGGCCGCCTCCCCGAAGTCCAACACTCAGCCTTGCCCTTCTTTTCCTGCCTGGCGGAAGGGAAGCCCCAAAGCTCGAAGGCTGCACGCTGCAAGCGCTCTGAGCCGGCAGGAGGAGCTCCAGGAGCGGGGAAAGCTCCGGCTCCCGCCCCGCGGGGATGGAGCTCTGCGGAGCGGAGCTGTGCCGCGCTCTGCAAAGCCTCTGAACGGGGACCGGGCTGGAGCCGCCAGCAGTGCTGGGAGCCCGGGCCACCCTCTGCTCGCCTCTCTGCCACCTGCCAGCCCTCGGAAAGGGAGCTGCAGCGCCGCTGGCTCAGCTCAGGGCAATGGCCCGGGAAACACCTGTCCATGCAGCTGGGTTAGCCCAGAGGAAAGGCTTCGTACTTTCCTCCGGCCTTATAGTTCGCATCTTGCAACATACAAAAAGTATCACTCGAGGTAAAACCTAAGCTGTTCCGAGTCACCTTTCCCTCATTTTGTCAATCTCAGAAATCCTCAGAGGAAGGATACTTTTTTTTTTTTTTTTTTTTTTTTTTTTTTTTTTTTTTAAAATTTGACCATTCAAACAACTCGCAGAAGGAAACTGTTCATGAAACCTTGTATTCACTATTTTCCTCCAGCTAAACATTTCTGACCTATTATAAGCCTTAGCAACCCCCTCTTTTTTTTTTTTTTTAATTTGTTTTGTTTTGTTTTATTTTGTTTTGTTTTGTTTTGTTTTTTTCAGGTTCACGAGCAAAGGTTTCCATTTCTGGGCTGTCCTGCGGGGGGCAGATAGAGCGGCGGCAGCAGCCAGCTGTTCTCCAGCTGTTCAGCAGCTGTGTCACCTACTAGGCGGCCGAGTCGCTGAGCTGGTACTCCGCTGCCCTCGCCAAGCACGCCTGGGTCCCGCCGTCGCGCCACAGCTGTTTGATCAGCCCAGCCAGCTCAGAAGAGATGCTGCCATCCTCCAGAGTCGTTGCCATGGCACACAGCTTCCTTTCATCTTCCTAAAGAGAAATTTCAGTAAATATTGTGCAAGCGCGCTCTGCCCCTTCACCTCCTTGAAGATGTGCTTGGTTTATAATGAGTTGCAAGGGCAATATTTATTTTTTTAATTTTTTTTTTTTAATTTTTTTTTTTTTCCCCAGGTTGCTGTACTCGCCTGTGCATGTAAACATCCTTGTACAAGCTCACTTCCCTTTAGGTAGTGCCAAGGTTAGGCTGAAACTGTGATACACGGAGTTTTCATCTTTTTATTGTTTTGTTTTGTTCATATGAGGGCTCAGTTTTGTCTCGCCATAGGCATTCACAAGTAGTCCAACTTGGATGGAAGGCTTTTATATTAAGACAAAGTAATCGGGCACCAAAAATTAAATTTAAAAGGACATTTAAAGTTAAAACATAAATATATCAATGCAGAAATCTATATTTGAAGATATTATTGTATGTCTCTGTAAAAGAAAAAAAAAAATTCTAGGTCTAGAGCCCAGTAAGAAATGTGACAAAGTAAATATAGCTATTTATTATTAATCCATTTCCCTTATGAGGGGAATAAGAAACCTGTACGGAATAAAATCCAAAATATTTTAAATTTATTATTCTGTAATTTCTTTATTACATAGTCAAATAATTTAAAAAAATCTATTTCACTAAAAATATTTATTTTCAAGAGTTGAGGGCTTAGGAATTTGTTGTAAATAAAGAACATGATTAAAATAGTCATGTGATACATTGCCACAGCAAAGGATAATTATAAAATACAATTCCTTCCTAGTTGTAGAAGTAGACAACTCAAGAGACTTGCAGTCAATATTTACAAAAGTATAAGTGGATTCTGACAGACACTCCCTGTTTTGGCAGGGAGTTTTTTTTTTATTCAAACTAGGAAGCATCTTCACAAATTTTTTTAAAAATTTTTTTTAGGAATGTGCTATATATTTATGTGTCAAGAGGAGCTGCAGTTTATGGAAAATTTATAAAAATCAGACTGATCAAAAATTA
>VWZN01019500.1:289297-341298 GCA_013396955.1 Regulus satrapa | reverse complement strand
ACAGGTCTGCCAGGTGGAGCAGCTCTCACTGCTTGTCCCACAGAGTCCTATTCCCACTGCAGGAGCTCCCACCAAAGCCAAGGAAGCAGATTTCCTGGTCTCCATGCATGGGCCCAGTGCATGGCTTGGTCATTCAGATTTGACTACCAATCCACCTGTGTGTCTCAGACAGTCTGTGATTTTCTTTATAGTGTGTTTGAATGGAAACTTGATTTGAATGATGTTTCTTTGCATTTTATTCAAATAAGTATAAACACTGTAATAGGACTTTAGCTAGACAGCTTATACTACAAATATGAAATTCGAGAGCTGATATGCATATTCAGATACTTACTTCATTTGCTTTACAATAGTGCTCTTTCCTGATTCTCCAGCACCTGCAGAAGGGGAATGTTGAGAAGAATATGATTGATAGATGAATAAGAAGCAAGTATTAAAAATAACTCTCTGGAGCACAGAATTTTCTATCTATGAAGGGAAGTACAGATGTCTAGGTTTCTCACTGTACTAAGTATAAACCCTCCCTAATGTCCATTTGGATTTAAAAAGAAGGTCTGGGTAAAAATATTAATACTGGAAAGGAAAGGGAAACTTGAAAAGAAGTGAATATTCAGTCAAGAAAAATTTATTTTTTTTTTAGTTAGCAAGTAAATAAAATATGGATCATATTTTGATTTCATCTCTGGCAGATGGGCAGAAAAAATGAACAAAGTGCATCCTCTGATAGTATCTCATTTATTACCTGATTTGTAGCTGCTCTTTTAATGTGTATTAGGACCTTCTGTAAGCCAAGTGAGCCAGCCCCATGTCCTTTAGCCAACTTCCATGAGCTCTGGAAAGGCAGAGTGTAAAGACCTACATGTGGTCTAGCTCAGGATTCAAAGGCAGCACACGAGCAAAACTCTTGACACTGTTTTTTTGGTGAGTTCCTCTGCCACGTGGTCTTCTGCCATAAAGTATTGTGGCTGGAAGTGGGAAACCTGCAGAGCAGTGTGCTAGTTCCACCTTAGGAATGATTCTGCAGGAAAAGGCCACAGATTCTGAGGAGGTGCAGACATTTGCTTACACAGCCAGTTGAAGAACTAGGGCATAGGTTTGGCCAGATTATGTACTGCTAATTTTCCTTATCTCATGGAAAGTGAGTGATTGCAATGCAAAGTGTCTCCATTGCAAATCTGCATGAGCGACTATCACCTTTGGTCAATGAGAGTGATAAGGACTAGCAAGAACTGCCAAAAAAGAGATTCAGAGAATAATCTGGTCCTCACAAGACACCCCAAGAATCATGCTCTGTTCCTGAGAGTATTGTCCAAACACTTGAACTCTGTCAGGCTGGTGCTGTGACCACTTCCCTGGGGAGTCTGTTCCAGTGCCCAACCACCCTCTGGGTCAAGAGCCTTTCCCCAATAGCCAACCTAAATCTCCCCTGATACAGCGTCATGCTCTGTCTTTGAGTTTTGCCACTGATCTTGAAGTGATCAGTACTTGACCATCTGTCTCCCCTCATGAGGGTGTTAAAGACTGTAGTGTGGTCTGTCCTGAGTTCTCCTTTTCTCCAGGATGAACAGATCTCAACTACTCCTCATAAAAATTCCTCTTTTGACCCTTCACCATCCTTCTGGATCTCCTTTGGACACTCTAATAAATTAATGACTTTTTATACTGTGCTGCCAAAAACCGCATACAGGACTCAAGGTGGAAAGTATTCCTCGTATTTTTAGGAAACTGAACTCTTCATTACCAGATTTTGTGCTCCCTTTCCTGGCTGCCAATGCTGGGCCGGATGCCCCCAGGACAGGGTTGGCCCTCCTGGCTGCCAGGGCACTGCTGGCTCATGTACAGCTTGCCACTGACAGGACCCCCAGGTGTCTTTCCATGGCACTGCTCTCCAGCCTCCCCTTCCCCAGTCTGTCTGTACATCCAGGGTTGTCTCTCTCAGGTACAGAATCCAGCACTTTCCCTGGCTGAACTTCATATGGTTGGTGATTGCCCATGTCTCTGATTTGTTGAGATCTCTCTGCCCAGGAGGGAATTGACGGCTCATCCAAATTTAGTTTTGTTGAGAAACTTCCTCAGTATTCCCTGGAGTCCTACACCCAAGCCGTTGATGAAGGTGTTGAGGAGTACCAGGCTGAGGATGGAGCCCAGTGGAACCCCAGCAGTGACAGGTGCCCAGCCTGATGTCCCCCTGTACAACTTTTGTGCCTGACCTGTGAGCCCACTGCTCATGCACCGTGTAACTCAGTTATCCAGCTGGGAGCTGGACATTTTATCCAGCAGGATCCTGTGAGAGGAAGTACTAAAAGCTCTGCTGAAATACAAAAAGATTCATCACTGCTTTTATCTTTGTAGATTACCCTTTTTCGTCATGGTATGGTGACAAAACCANGATGAACAGATCTCAACTACTCCTCATAAAAATTCCTCTTTTGACCCTTCACCATCCTTCTGGATCTCCTTTGGACACTCTAATAAATTAATGACTTTTTATACTGTGCTGCCAAAAACCGCATACAGGACTCAAGGTGGAAAGTATTCCTCGTATTTTTAGGAAACTGAACTCTTCATTACCAGATTTTGTGCTCCCTTTCCTGGCTGCCAATGCTGGGCCGGATGCCCCCAGGACAGGGTTGGCCCTCCTGGCTGCCAGGGCACTGCTGGCTCATGTACAGCTTGCCACTGACAGGACCCCCAGGTGTCTTTCCATGGCACTGCTCTCCAGCCTCCCCTTCCCCAGTCTGTCTGTACATCCAGGGTTGTCTCTCTCAGGTACAGAATCCAGCACTTTCCCTGGCTGAACTTCATATGGTTGGTGATTGCCCATGTCTCTGATTTGTTGAGATCTCTCTGCCCAGGAGGGAATTGACGGCTCATCCAAATTTAGTTTTGTTGAGAAACTTCCTCAGTATTCCCTGGAGTCCTACACCCAAGCTGTTGATGAAGGTGTTGAGGAGAACCAGGCTGAGGATGGAGCCCAGTGGAACCCCAGCAGTGACAGGTGCCCAGCCTGATGTCCCCCTGTACAACTTTTGTGCCTGACCTGTGAGCCCACTGCTCATGCACCGTGTAACTCAGTTATCCAGCTGGGAGCTGGACATTTTATCCAGCAGGATCCTGTGAGAGGAAGTACTAAAAGCTCTGCTGAAATACAAAAAGATTCATCACTGCTTTTATCTTTGTAGATTACCCTTTTTCGTCATGGTATGGTGACAAAACCAGAATCTGAGGCCTAGGTTTTTTTATCCCAGGACTTCTCAGTCCTTCAGTAACAGAACAAACTGGTTACAGACTTTTCAGACACATTATGTAAAGGCAACGGTATTCAAATAACAGAGATTAATTTACTCAAATAAATCACAAAAGACAGCAAACCATACTCAAAGCATTTTCTGAAACCCATGATGTGAATGGTAGAAAGTGCAAGAGAAAAACAAGCCCATGCAAAATGGGCTGATGCTGCCATCTGCCATAGTTTGGAAAAAATGCAAATTTGTTGTAGATAATTTGTTATCCTTTCAGTGACCTTCTGAAGAACTTGGTAAATCCCTGTCAGCAAGGTAGCGTTTGCTACAATTTTTGTAGCAAGAAGAGGCTGTACTGAGAATTCATACATTCAACTTACAGAAAGATGCCAGGGAACATAAAATAGAAATTAACTTCTCTTCCAGATCTTAAAGATGGTGTTAAAATAGACTGAGAGGCATAATTTATATATTTTGGATGCAATTTTCTATCTCTACTCATCTTTAATTTATGACACAATAATAATTTTATCTAAACAACAGTTGACTTTCAGACTTTGGCTTTACCACGGAGTATCATCTTAGTTGTAGCAGCATTTTCATGCCAGGAAATGGGTCAGGAATAATTTTCTTTGCACCTCATTTTTTTATTCCTTCCCTTCACCGTGTAGCCTCCTTCTTTGGCCTGCCCCTGGTGCAGAAGACCAGGGATAGGGCTGCATTTCCACCTGCTGCAGTGGATTTCTACTTACAGAAAGTGTGGAAAAGTACATCACAAAAGACTTAGTGTGACTACACAGGGAGATGAAGGCATCTTCTTCAAGCCCAAATTTTCTGAATCATAGGCAAGAGCTTAGGACAAACAGTTTTGTCCTGAAACTCATAAAGAACTTATTTAGAGTTTTGAAAGACTGTCAGCTGTGAAGACTTATAGCTCCACCTGACAGGTACTAGTGCTAATAAGTCACAGCCATATTTATATTATATTTCTGTCTCTACTTCCTTGACATGGATAACTGCACAGAGAATACTGGCACAAAAGTCAATGCCTGAAATTCTGTCACTGCTCCTTGGAGCTGAAAGATGTCCCCTCTGCCAGTAACGGTGACACTTCTTCCCAGAGATGACCTCCACCATGCCACAGGACGTGCCACATTCACCTTCAGGGAAGTGCTGGACCCTGGCTGGCTGTAACCTACATCTTTCTTGATTTGAGTGTTCCAGAACTGCATCTCACCCTGCCCCAAGCCTACCATAGTTCTGGGCATCCTGGGGCTGAAGAGCAGGCTAAGGAAGAGGGGTCATGCAGCAAGGCTGCAAAGGAGCTGTCCCCCAGCAGCCTGACTCAAATCCCCCTCCTGCTCTAGGAGTGCTCAGCCTCTTCCCTGCAGGACACTACGGCATACAGACAGTGAAGAAATAGAGAAAAAATGCAAGTGTCTTGAAACAGTGAGAATTTCACAAATTCGAGGGGAAACAGAACCCAGGCCCTCAGCTGTGATTTGACATTTTTGTTTTTCTAAGACGAATTTGTTTGAATAGTTTTGGAGAGCATAAGCTTTCAAGATTAGCATATGCTGAGACATTGAGAAAGGTTCTTACATATTAAGGTGCTTTTGTGTCTCAGATAAAGAATTATTATCTCTTTGCAGTTATTATCTCTGTGAAAGGAAAGGTTTAGTTTAGAAAATTTTCCAGAATTAAACATAAAGAAATAAAAACACCCTGCTGAATACTTTGTTTAAAACTTGTCAGTAAACCCACTGACAATGACATAAATCACCAAAAAAGCAGGAGAAGAAAATATTCAGATAAAATCAGAAAATGTTTCACACCTCTGCCTGAGGTTTGTCTGTGCCATTCAGAACTCTTGTTATTGGGAACTAGAATGGAAATCATATCTTCCTGGACCTCTTATGGGACTCAACAGATTTAGTCTATGAGAAAAAGAAACTTGAGGCAAAAAAATCTAGGATCTAACCCTCTTGAGAGAATAAACTCTTTAAATACCGCCCCCCCCCCCTCCAAAAAAGAAAATTAGCATATTCCCATCAATAGGATTTATTGGGTTTTTGTGCCCAAAACCTATGTTTACAGATTAGGTGTTAATAATAGGAAGCTGAGCTTCAGTACTCCAGTAACTGATTAATTTAACTGGTATTAAGTATCCATTCTATACATTTCTACATTCAGACTACTTGCCAGAGACCTTTTAAAGTCAGTGGAGAGAAATATCTGCTACAAAACCAAAACCAAACAGCTTCAATTTCTGTTCCCCTGAAGCAGATGTTTAAATTAAATTGTATGAGTTGTGCCCCAAAAGGGAATAAAGTGAGATAAGTATGACCAGTTCTGCTGAGGGTGCCTTTTGTCCTGACACTGAAAACTGTGGACAATGAGACATGGAGTAATGCTTCAAAAATAAATAAGCTTAAATTTTAATGATTGTTTAAACTGAACCTAAGTTCTTATTTCTGTGAAACACCACTGTAAGCATCAGTTATTTTGGCCATATTTGGAATGTGCACTGTACTTTGCACACCTATAAATTGAAAGCTGGCATCCCACAAAGTATACAAACTATGGGTGATGTGGCAGGCCAGATACAATCCTGGTACAAAGGAAATAAAACCTTGGAGTTTGGTCCAGACTCATAAAACAACCTGACCTTTTTGAAGTATAAATATGTAGAGACCAGATTCGTGGACATGTTGGGGGATGGGATGGCTTTGACAGCATGGGAACACCTCAAACAGAAGACTTAATGCTCTTGGCTGCTGGCCAGCTTGTCAGGAAGGTCAGAAAGTGACATAATTTCCCTCCTCCCCCACTTTATATGTGTGTACCATATAAACTGTAAATCATCTCAACCCAGATAGTGTGTTTGCTCGGGTCAGAGACGTTGACATAAACAAACATGGTGCCTTTATATATATATATATAATTTTTACATTATTTTTTCTTTTTTATAAAGGGATCTACTGGAGGCTGTAGAGACACCACACTAGATTTTAAATCATCCTCTCAGAAAAGAGTCAAAATACACTGGGCTCTTTACATTTTAAGTGTAAGGAAAAAAGTAATTACACTGAAAATCTTATGATATACATCACATTTGTGTTTTTCTGAATATTTTCTACCACCTTGCCTACTGTAAAAAGAAAGGATGGCATCTGGTCTGAAGTATAAAGGCAACATAGACTGAACAGAAAGCTAGGACTAGGTAGGACTAGGCTGGCTTGAATAGAGCTGCCCTTGATTTATGAAGTGTAAAATTTGTCTCATTTCTGGTACCACCTCAGTGGTGTGGAAAGATAACAGGTACAAATCTGAGCATGGTCAATTTTATCCTCTCCTATCTGGTTATTCCACACAGTCCCTGTGGAAGGCATGGCATGGTGCCCCTTCTGCACATTGCTTTGGCATCTCTGCTTCCAGATGTTTGAGAGACACTCTCATTCTGGGGTTGCAATAGCCTCCAGATACACAGTTCATCCGCCTCTCTTTTTTTTTAAGAACAAGAAAATTTAAGAATTTTTTTTTTCTCTCTCTCTTCAATATGTTTTTTACAAAGACTTTCTGATCTGTTGTTCAGAAGAAAAAAAGCCTTCTAAAACATTACCCACTGACAAATTTGAATTTGTATCATGTGTGATGTGAGTAAAAGAAGATATGGTAAAAATCTATTAAGAAGTATTTCAGATCCAAATGATCATCTTGTCTTGTAAAAAGAGTGCTTGTGTAGCTAATGAATCTGAAATATGTTCAAGTTGGAAAGGAATGTAATAGAAGCCTTTTTCATGTAGCTTGCATTGAATTTCAAAGTATTTTACTAAAAGTATCTCAAGGCTGATATTAATAGTACCAGAAGAAGACTGATTATATACATTAGGAAACATTTAAAACTAAAGCCCTTAATACTAAAGCATACATATGTTCAGTGATGGTAATTTACTTGGCATCCTGCTGTAAAACAGCCTTCAGTAATACTGTAAGGGCATAAAAGCTTGAAGATAAAACTGCTTAACTTATAAATTCCTCTTTATCTGGAAAATTCCTCTTTATCCTATTCATTTCTCTTAAAAGATTTCTTACTTTTTCCTCATGCATAAGGTTAGATAAGGCCAAAGACAGGATGCTGAATTAGATGGATCTTGGTTCTAACTCAGTGTCCCAATTTCTTTTTTGGAAAATTAATATAAATTAACTTAAATTTATATAAATTTAAATAAAAATATTGTTCGGGGTTTTTTTTACTGACTTAACCTTTCCTCATTAAGAACAATATTTTAGATTACTGTGGAACATAAAATATTTGTGTTTTTAACTGAACTGAAAAACTTTGTAAGCCACAATCCAAATACTGATGGTACATAAAGAATATAAAACTGCTGTTTTTCTATTATTATTTAAGAAGCCTACATGTTCTGTTATTTATTTTTTAATAAGAACAGTTTGATTTTTAACAGGTATAAATAGACCTCTTTCATAAGACACCAAACAACAGAGTTGATTTACTTTATCTAAGGGACCTAGTTTTGTCTGTATAAATGTCAATTTAAAAGCATTTGCAAGAACTACAGGTACAAGAAAGGCAAAAAGAGAAACACTCCACCGATCAAAGACTGGCTTTCTATTAATTGGGAGAAACCACTCTTAACTTTTACAAGAGGCTGTTAGAAGAAAAATATTAAGCCAGTAGTGGTGTTAATGTGCTCTTGGATATTTCTTGTAAGCTGCACAGAACCATGGTAAAGAAAAGAATACAGCTGTATAAAAAAAAAAAAAAATTATTTTGCCATTACAGCCTCTGTCTGAGAATAAATTGATCATAGTGGGGATTAGAAGTAGTAGTTTGTGAGAATATTTATCTGTATTCATCTGAATACTTTTCATTCCACTCTCCATTATACATAAAGAAAAAAAAAAATTCTAAATCACTTTCTGCTTCTCTAAAAATGGAATGAAACACTTTTCAAGATAAACAATATCAATGTCTTGTGACACCTGTGGATTTTTTATATAACCACTTATCTTACTTAATCCTCCCTCAAATGTATGTGTATAGATCCAGGAAAAGAAAGAGATGTGTGCTATGTTCTCTCTAAGTTTGTATCATAACATTTATTCTAACAGCAAGTTCTCATTTCTCAAACATATTTATAACATTTAAAATTGAATACATGCAGTGACACAGCCATTTCCAGCCTATTTCTTTGACTTCATGAGTGGTCACAATGAGAAAATATTTTATACACATATTACAGAATTCTCTTCTTCAAATAAAATAGTGAGAGGTGAGAAATTCACTGCACTGAAATGTAATTCCAGAGAGAAACAGCTCCTCAATGGAAAAGCATTATGAGTAATTTTTATTCTATTTACCCAAGAGTAGTAGTTTGACTGTCCTGGCTTCCTTCTCTGCATCTTCCTGGAGTTTCTTTTCCAGTTCTCTGGATCTCCTGGCCGACTCCTTGCTCTCTGAACTGGCTCCACTGCCCATCTTGAGGTGTTAAAAATTCTCTTTATGCAGCTGCTTACTTCTTATCAAACCAGTTGCTTTAATGCAGGACAACACCAGTGCTTAAAGAAGATTTTACAATCCCATGCGACCTCTCTGGCCAGCCTTCAAATCAAGTGGTCCTTTTCCACCTGCCACACGACCAGGAGATGCTGTAGCCAAGCATTTACATAGGAACACAAAAAGGAAATGCTGTGATGTCATAAAATTAGAGTTACCCATCCAGATCCAACTAAGGTATGTGTAGATCTCTCTTCTTGTTCAGGGAGGTTTTGTTCCCCACACTTCAAATCAATGAGCAAAATGTCTTGAAACAGGTTTGGAAATAACTATAGAGAAACATTTTCAGCCTGTGAAGTAGTATGCATGCCCTGAATTAGAAAACCCCAGCATTTACATTTTTTTTCATTTTCATCTTTCTCAGTGATCGTAGCTCTAAATATATGTATACTACATTTTCAAATGAAAGAATTTGAATTTACATAGTAAAGATATTTTTGATATATTATTTTGATTTATTATTGTTGATTTATTAACTAGCATGCATGTGGAATGTTTGCTGCATTTTCATATTATGGCAAGTATATTTATTATCTTGGAATGGTAAAGGACACCTTACAGTAATTTGTAATATCTTTATAATAATTTTGCACTGACATTCCTTAATTGATTTCAGAGTCTTTACAATTTTTAAAAATTATTTTATTAGCAGTTATCAATTTTGGAAAGCACCACACCTTATCTTATGTAAGAAAGGTCAGAGTCTCCCCACAAATATAATACTTTCATTTTAGTTTCTTCATGGTGCAACAGTATTATAGAAATGTTTTATGTGATATGATGGAAATATTGCTTGGCATTGGTGTCAGCAGTATATTGAGAAAATATATCTACTGTAATAGGGTGGTAGTGAAAAAGTACAGAATTACTGTCAGAACTAGAAGATTTAAATACTTTTTCCTTTTTTCGTTCTCTTCAGATTAAGGATTTAAATTAAATAAATATCACCAGTGTGAAAGACTATAATTTATTCTAGACTTCTACACTTTATAAAGTATTTTTTCACATAAAAAGCATAAACATGAAATGATGTTATAATTCTTCAATTATTCACTAATACTAATTAATAATGCTCTAACTTCACAATGTAAATACATAAGGTTCAGTTTGACAATAATGTTGAAGGGCAAACAGGCTGTTTCAATTATGTTTGAAGTATTTTTAGGTCCAAAGACAGATGAGGAAGAGGCCAGAGGCAAACTCATTCCATCCTTGTGAAAAGAAGCTTCCCCACAGCAGAGGTGTAAGGACCCCAGGTGCAGCAGGAAGGCAGCTGCTACTGGCTGGAGAAGGTGAGGGCAGCAGAATAAACATCACCAGTGTACTCATGGGGTCTGGGCTATTAGTGCTGGAGAGAGCTGAAAGTCTTCAGAAAAACACCAGGTCCTTTGCTGTGCCCATCCCATCCAGCACCGACTGACCTCTCTAGTTTCATGTTCAGAGCAGGAGCTGCAGTAAAGACTCAAATCTGTGGATTCTCAGCAAAATCCTCAGGCAGCAGCACATGAAGCCGTGCAGTTTTCAGACTCCTTGCACCGAGTTGCCTGAAATGAACAATCAGTGCTTCTTAATGGCTGAATTTTTTGTATGCATATTTGCAATGCAAGAAAATTCTCTGTTTTGTTAAGCTTATGTTCCTACTTTGTTTATTGTTTAAAATAGGCAATCGTAAGGTTTTTACACAGCCATAGTAGTAACTGAATTGTTTAAAAAATGAGAATAAGCAACTCCGGAAGTGTGATACCAGTGCCAGGTGTCTGTTTTATCAGATCTGCAGGCAAGTAGAGTGTTCCTATGGATTTCAGGGGGGTTGAAAAGTAAGCATTTCTGCAAACTAACAGAACTAAACACTAACTGATATCAGAAATCATGGAGATGAACATCATCTCCAAATTACAGGCCCAATTCACTACTGAGTTGTTCTGCACATTACTAGCATGACTCTATTAATTTTGCATTTAATTTTGGTGGTGTCAAACTGGAAGAGGGAAAGATAAACCATTCAGTTTACTGGATGGGTCTAAATAAATTCTCATTTGCATAATTTTTCCTAGATGGAAAATAATGGAAAATCAATGTACATCCCATAATAGAAATTTCCTAACATTCTCTATTAGCATGACTATGTACAGGAATTGGCTTTAAATAAGTAGGTGTCTAGGCTGTAAAGAGAATGTGCATAAATAAAGATAAAACCAATTCTTTCATAAACATGCAGCATCTATATTATCCATTTTATTTACTCAGTTCTATCTTCAAAGTCTTAATTGTTTACTGAGGAAAAAAAAAAAAAAAAAAAAAAAAAAAAAAAAAAAAAAAAACAAACCACAACAATCTGTTTCTATTTATTTAGAGAGACGTCCGGATTCTGTTTTGCTTTAGACATCCTCCTAATCATCACTAACCATGTTTTGATTGAGAATATTTCTGCTGATGATTAAGCCAGAAATAATAAAAAATGCCTTACAGGGATCAGTTGATTCTAGCTTTTTGATATCTTTTTTTGGCCCCTTCTGGGTGGAATAATAAAAAAAACCATAGTCTCGCCTTGCTTCTCTTCTATTGTTTCAAACACCTTTATTTGGTATGGAAGTCTTTGAAGGTAAGTCTGGAAAATACTCCTTTGAAATGAAGTTATGCTTTGTAAAGAATATTAGTTTTGGGGCTGGAGATGTTCCCAGTGATTCTCTCTAGGTGGTGCTGATAATACAGAGTGTTCACTCAAGCATTCTGCAGCTGTATGAGCTCTAAACTGCCTGAGAGGCTGTTTCAAGTGATCTCTTCAGAACTCGTGGATGGGGCATTTCTGATTCTAGTTGCTAGTGTTTATTTTAAATTAAAATTTTACTGGTCTGGAACATTTTAGGCAAATAATATAGATTGTTCTGGTAATAGAGTTCTCAAAAAATTTGGGTTTTAATTTTTATTTTAATGATTCAGTTTCATCTGCAAGTACTAAATATGTCCCAGTCAAAGAAAGAAAAATAGCTTAGGAAATTCATATGTTTAAATTTTGTCTCTTACTTTCTCTCTAGGTCTTTGCATTTCCAATTTGTTCAGACTGGGATTTGGTAATCTTTTCCGCTTTTTCACTAGAATAATGTTTTGCTTTTTCCCTGATAAAATTTAGCAGAATGACATCAACAAAAAAGGAGGAAGTTTTAGAAAAAAATAGATTTGTCTAAATTTAGAAATTTTTAATAAAAATCCTTTGGTATATTCTACATAAAGGAAACTTGAGAAATCTTCAGTACAATATCTTTTACAATCAGAGGAAACTGTTCAGCTCTTTTGTCTGGCAACTGAATTTCTTGGAATGTGTCTCCCAGTTACACACTGGCAATGTTTCAGTGGGAAAAAGACTCACCGAAATACTAACAAACCCATCCAGACTTTAGTAACTACAGATGTGCAAAGATAGCAGCTCAGTGAGAGATATTTTAGCTTTTGAGACCTGTCAAGAGCTTTATCTCTGGCACTGGGCCACAGTCACGAGGTAAAAGTCTTTGAGGAGCTGGAGTTTGTTGTCCCCACTCAGGGCTGTGCTGTGTGACCTGTCCAGGTTGGACTAGAGGCCACAGGAGGTCCCTCCCAGCAAAAGTAGTTCTGTTGTTTTGTTAGAGAAATTTCAACTAGTTTTACCTTAGCTTTGATATATAAAGCTTGTCTGTAAATTACTAAGGCCTTAGTTTTGCTTCCTTTTTTTACCCTCAGTATTAACAAAAATATAAAATTTGAATTATTTTCTTTTTATTTGCTCTGACTCTTCCTAAATTTTCTATTTCCCTTTTCTGCACAGGATATAAATGTGAGGATCTAAGTGAAATCAAAGATTTTTGTGTTGTTTTGGCACCTCATTGCCCAAATTGTCATCTTCTCTCTAGGAAACCTTACCAAACAGCAGCAGAAGAAAGGAAATCTTGGCCCTCAGCTCTACATCTGTACAGTGATGATACTGTAATATTTTCAAATCCATTTAGTTCTGTAAGGAGGATAAAAGGAATGACATGGCCACTCATTTTTACTGCTTACAGAGGTGAATATAAAAAGGAAGAAGGATAGAAACAACATTATAGATGTCGAAAGAAAATATTTTAAAAACGATACAGAGTTCCTGCATTTTCAATCCTGTCAACCCTTTTTTTCCTCAAGTAATGATATAAGCAGCCCCAAATCTTAGTCCCACTATGACAGAAGTGAGTTGTTCTGGCTTCGGTGCACTCATTACCCTTCATTCTGTAACTGCACTTGAGGCTGGTTCAATGGCATGAGACATTGTGTGAAAAAAGATGATCGAGCACCAGGGGAGACTCACTGGCTGAGTTCTGGCCCAGTCAGATGTGCCACTGAGTGCTGGCACATTTGTGTCTGTGTTCAATTGTCTGTGTTACCAGGGAGCCAGTGCCAATTTTTGATGGCAGATGTGTGAATGAGCTGCTGTGTTCGGATTAAGAGCTCACTCCAAAAGTCTGAAACTTTACATATATATATATTTGTCTGACCAGTGTAAAGAAAAGCAACATCCAGGGCAAAGCTATACAATCCCAAATGCTTCAGTGTCTCTTGACCCAATGTGTGTTCTGGTGTGTGCTTACAGGATGCCTGGGATGAGTTTGACAGAGCTGCACTGAGCTTCGCAGTTTCCCCTGACTTATCACATAAGAACAGCAAATATTTCAGACTCTGACCTTCCTGCAAAGATTAACAAATTATTTCTCTGCTATGGTAAGTTTAATTTTTCTTGTGGCTTACTGCTGATTCACACAAGAAAATGGAAGGGAGCTGTCAGGAGTTAGTGCATTATAAAATGGTTTAAGGTCTTTGAACTCATGAATTTCCCACTGGATGGTCTGAGACTTTCTCCTGCTGACTCCTGTAAGAGGTACACCTGGTAATTTTTGCAGGGGGATAAAAGGAAAAAAAGGGAAAGGGAACCTTAATGGGAAAAAGGGTGATGTATTCTATCTCTGATGAAAGGATTAAGTTACTAGTACAAGGTGAACAGTCAACATAGTACACTTAAAAAAAAAATAAAAAAAAAAAAAAAGCTTAAAAAAATGGGGAAATACTTTGTCAACATCCCATTCTGAACAATTTCAATTCCCAGTAGAGCCATATATTGACTAATCAAGTCCCATTGTTTCTTGATACCCAGAAATTAATTAAAACTAAAACCAAACATAATTCGGATTTGACTTGCAGAACCCTTTAAATAGCAAATATTTTAACCTTTGCTTTTAGTGTCAAAAAAACAGGCAACACAAATTATGGAAAAAATAAAGGCATTTTTTTCCCAGCATATTAGCATTCCTCCTCTTTTTTTGGCATGTGTTCTAGCTGAGAAAACTTGTGATTGCTGTCCTCTCATCAGAATACATGCTACTCTGTACTAACACAACTGTGTATTGGCTGGATAAAATCTTATTTCTGAATGCTGACAAGGATGTAAGTGCATAGTTTCAGAGCTTGGAGTGATTTCCAGGGTGTCAGCTGAATTGAACTATTGTGTGTGGAGAGTGTCCACAAAATTTCCATAAGAGCTGTTGCTATATTGCAGCAATACATATACAAATGACTGTAGTAAAAGACCTTGCTCTTCTGCTGAGCTAATGCATTTTATCTGAAGAGATCTGTTTTATCCTGCATGGATTCTTATATTACATACTTATGGAAACGGGCTGACATCTGCTGCATTATATTTGTTCTTTCATTCACACTCCAGGATATAATAACTAAGTAAGATCCTTATTTTGATAGGTTTTCAAAGAGGACTTTTTTAAACAGATTTTTTAAATTGTTAAATTTTTAAAAGATTTGTTTTATTGTAACCCTATGTTAAACTTAATTATTTAGAAGGATAGAGCATGGCACCTAAATGTGGAAAGGCAGAAGAGAGAGGTTTCCTAGGAATCTATAATATAGAAGTAATTCTGGGAAAACTCTTCTATCTTGCTCAGTGTAACTTCTGAAAGAAAAGTTATTTCTCCAGCGAAGTAAAGTTCTCTCCTATTATCTTTGTGGTTTGTAACCATTTTAGCTTCTGATTTAGTCCCATTGTCTTTCTCCATGGTCAGATCTCCCTAACTCTTAAAGGTTTTTAACTAAATATCAAAAGTGCTTTCTGTCTTGATGGTATCCTGCAATACTGTGACATGGTGACATGAAAAGCCATCCCAAATTATGCAGCATATGGAGGTAATATTGGGAATTTTAAGGATTCATGATGCTTTTTGTATTCTTCCATTCTAATTATGAGGCAGTGTTCTAATTAATACAACTCTAGCTGACACTTTCCCTAGAAAAATATGCATTGTCCTGGGAAGAATTCAAGGAAAAAGGGAAATTATCTCATTCTTCTCAGCTCCCACCCCTCTTAGAGAAATTTTAAGCAGCTGAGCATTTCTTCCTGAGCTAGGCTGGCCTCCACCCCAAAATGTTCCACTCTTAGATAGGGAAGGAAAAACAAAAACAAAATGTTTTTATTACTCTCCTGAATGGATTGAGCACAGATCAAGCTCCCTAAGTATTTGGGAATGGAGATCCTAAGCACATATGTTAAGAACTCCACCCACATTAAATAAGTTGATGGGAAAAATGTAAACTCTGAAACCCCAGGTCTCATAAGAATTTAAGTCAGGGCTTAAGTGCAAAGGAAAGGGAAAACTAGCCAGACATTTCATGAATGCCAGTAGTGTCTACATGTTGTTCCTTAAGAAATAACAGAGAGGAGTGGGTCTTTGCCTTCAACAAAGGGTAAAAAGGAAATGTAATTAGGCAATTATAAAATGACACGTTGAGATGGGGAACAGCACCATAACTTCAGACAGCATCTTAGTCTTCGTCTTCAGGGATGATGTTTTTTGCTTCTCAAAATCAATCTTTTCCAGAATTAAACATTCCTGCTGCTTTATTCTCAAAGATATAAACTTAAATGGGCTGACTTTCTAGTCTTTTGAGATCTTGTTTTCTTGGCAGCTACAGCTGTTTGTGAAAATGCTGCTTTAATTTCTTCCCTTTCTAGCATCTTTCGTGTCTCAAAGTTAGCTTTATCTGAATCTTCTTCTAACTATAGTGCAGAGTAGAACCTGCTAGTTCTTTGTACAATGTCTTTTGCATACTTGCTTGTTTGTGTGATTTTCTCATTAGAGATTCTGCAAAGTAAGGCTGCAGGTGTTTAAGACACTCTGTAGGATAACTTGAGTTACCCCATGTTGTAGTGGCCAATGTCTGAAATGTTTTCTTTATTCTGGCAATTGATGTGTTTTTGTATTTATTACTAAATCTGTTGTGATAGCACTTTCATGGGATGCAGGGTGACATTTTCTTCAGAAGTTCCTGCTGTGCCTATCTCTTATTTTAACGTGTGCAGCTGGCATGCTGTGTTACTGATATTTCACACAACTCTGTCAGGCTATTTATCTGCATGCCCTCTGCTGCTCCAGAGTCACCCTGATGAACAGTCGTCTCTGGGTTGAGTTGGTCTGATGCCAGGCACTGCCCTGTGTGATTCCAGCTCACATATCTGCAATAGTCCTGCTGGCTAAGCACTCCTGACTCGTGCTTCTGTGTGGTGCTCTGCTTTGGTCTTGTATTTCATTTGTACTTGCTCAGTTTTCAAATCTCTCTGAAGCACAGATGCCACGGGGCTGAACTCCTGTGTTTGTGATCAAACTTCTCATAAGTATCTATTCAATCCCATCCTCTTCAGATTTCCACTTTGCAGTTAAACCCTTCTTTACAGGCATGGCTCAGCAATGCATGCTGCTTTTCCACATTACCTGCTTTCATGGATTATCTTGTGGCATGTGACAGAAAGAAACATGTCTTCTTACTCAGTATTTGCCCCCTGCCCTCAGATATGTGTTGAATTTATAGGCATCAACTATATTAGTAAACTTAAGAATGTCTGGCAACTTTCCTGGACCTGGATTTCCGTGCTTGTATGTCTTAAGACAGTCCCAGTGAAGAATTTGATGTGTTTATGACATTCCCTGAACAATTCATATACTTGGCCAGACAAACTGGCACAACTAAAGGCAGATTGCTTACAAACTGTTTGGTTGGAGGAGTGACAGTTTATTAATAGATTTGATCTGGACTGTGATAATTGCTCTCAGTTCCTATAGGTGTGAGTCACACATTCTGAAGCTGACAGGGCATTTCTGTTCAGATGGTTGCAGCATCCTATTTATTTTACATCTATCCCGATCCATGTGCATGGAAGGCAATACCCGGGTGATTCAGGAACACAAAACCCACTCAGCAAAGTGGTTCTTCAGTGTTCTGGAGGCATCTGGCAGCTCCCTTCCACTCCTACTGAAATCTTAAGTACTATCGAGTGAAAAGCAGAGCAGCCTATTTTGCTATTTTTCCCACAAGTTTATTATTCTTCTCTGGCTTGTGGAGAATCCTCAAGGTTAACACATGGAAATTCCTAAGTCCGGAAGAGCGATGTGCTCCCTGGCAATCTGTTGAAACTATTGGCCTGCCTCTAATCTGTATTCAAAACTAGCATTTTTTGTTCAAGGATTTGATCATCCACATGCTCATCCTCCCTGAGGATCCTCATCTAGGCAATCATCATCTTGGGAAATATGCTCCTGCAAGGTAAGGGTAAATTGTAAAATTGTCTTGCCAAAGAAGGGCACAAGTCTACTGAGAAGCAGCTGATGGAGCTGGAGGTGATTATTCTGGAGAAAAGGAGGCTCAGGGGGGACATTATCACTCTACAACTGCCTGAAAGGAACTTCTTAACAGGTGGAGGTTGGTCTCTTCTCTCAGGTAAAATGTGTCAGAGCAAGAGAAAATGGCCCCAAGCTCCACTGTGGGAGACTTATATGCATATGTTTGTAAATCACCTCAACTCAGAAAAGATGTATATAAATTAAAATTCTATATATGTTTACTCATGCACTTCAATAATGAAAAATTTGTTATAAGTATTTCTAAGTACATAATTTAGAAAAAAAAATATTGCATACACAGTATCCTATCAAAAAAATCTCAGAATTCTCTACCACATGTATGCTTACTGACAATAATAAACCAATTTTTTTTTTTTTTTTGGTTCTTGATGGCTATTAAACAAAATTCACATCTCTCACATGGCAAATACATGCATATATGAGATTGACATAAATTATTCAATAACAGAATGGAAATTCTTTCTCTCTCTCTCTCCCTCAATCTCATTCTTTAAGTCATCCTTCCTTTCTTCCCTTTCACCCTACCCCTTTATCCAAAACATACTGTTGAGTGCTTATATAGTAGGCCAGGGACTAACATACCAATTTCCATGCAAAGTGTTTAATTTAGTGATAAAATGGAGAGGCTTTGCAGTCTTTATGCATATGTAATAATTTATTGCTCACTTTTATGTTACATATACTCTTTATTCATAATTAATAAAAAATCATGAATGGTTAATAAAAATTTATTGTCACTGCTTTTACAATCTTGAAATGTATATTTTGACATGAGTTTCAACTGTCTGCAGATGCCTACAGTGTACAAGCCTACATCTGGGCAAATCCCCTTCAGACATTTTTATAGGCAATAAAAATAGACATTTCCAGAGTTCAGTTTTCTCTCCTACTTCAATTATGCAGTGCAGAGGTCTCATATTTTGCTCTCAAAAACCTTCAGCAGGAATAGTAAAATCTTTTTGTCTCACTTATATTGTCAGAAAAGTTCTTCTGAGCATGGTTCTCAGCAGAAGAATATTCTTTTCCTCAGAACCCTCTTGGTTTTTTTCACCGTTCTAAATTCAGCAGCTCTCCAGGGAGGATTTTAATAGTGTCCCTCTCCCATGCAAGTAGCTGGTGCAGAAGCTGTGGATGAACTGATTTTCTCAAATTGTTGGACAACTGACAATGTCAGCAATGTCCAGAAGAACTCCAAGAGACAAAGGTCAGCTTCCCATTTTGGGAAAACACTGTGTGAAGATCTTGAAGTTAGGAGCTTTTCCAGACTTCAGTGCATGAGCAGATCTGACCTGTTACTGGCAGCTGCCTGCAGGGGTTGGTGGCAGCCACGCTAGAGACATCCTGATAAACTCCAAGGCAAAAAGGCCCTAGTGAAATTCATGAGTTCTCCCAAAAAAGTTTGGAAAATCGACAGAAAGTTGTACAATGGCCAAAATCAATGATAATTTCCAACATGCTTTAATAGAAAAGATGTATTAATTTCATTGATAAAATAATGTATTTTGTTAAAATAGTCCAGTGGTTGATCTATGAGCGCAAACTGAAACGGTGATCAAGGACAATGGGAGACAGGGAATGTCCCTGTGTTGACAGCTGCATTCATCTTTCTGTTGAGAAGAGATCCTTTGTGTGTAGGGTGGTTCGGTTTTTTTCCTTATTCTTCATGCAAGATAACACATTTAATTTGCCTTTACCAGATTAATTGTGTAGTCTAACCATTCATCTAGATGTCATTTTTACAAGGACAGATTTTATGTCAGATGTTATATCTAATTGGTAACTAGGAATGGAATCCATCTCTGGGATAAATTCTACCTGCTTCTTTATCTAGCAGTCTGAATACTAAAACATTTGTCCAGAACTCAGGTCTTTCAGAACAAAACAAAACAAAACAAAACAAAACCCTAAAAAAGAACTAAAACAAACTCAAACCCAAAAAGCCAGACTAACAGAAATAAAACAGAACTGTTTTCTCTAGCAGAAAAAGAAATATTGGTGAACTGCACAAGCAAATAAAATTGGTTACTGTGTGACTGACTGACTACACTGAATTATGACTCACTATAGAAAAACCTTTGTTTTACTACAGGCTGAGTTCTGTGTGGGTGCACATGGAAATTATAGGTTAAAAAAAAAAAAGACACCAGGATTTAGGAAGAAAATGTTTAAAGCCTCATTTTTTTTCATATATATACTAAGGGAAAGAAGGAAGTGCATATAGAGACATCTTCTGAATACAATGCCTGTCTTAGAGTAACAGATCTGTTGTAACAGGCACACCTGAAGGGAATTATAGCTGATAATATCCAAGTCAACATTGTCAAGGAGAGCTCTTCCCAGAAATAACATTACTCAGCTGAAATACAAATGGAGTTTCATAATACAAGAGAAGGTGCTCAGTTTCATCATATTCTTGGAGAAGCCTCTTAGAGCCAAGTGCAAAAGCTCAAAATGGAAGCAAAAATCTTCTTTCTCCTTCTTACACATTTTCTGATTGAAAATTCTAGACAAAAATGTTATGTACATTCACATTACCACTTTATAAATAAACTCCAGCTGAATGTAATGAGACACTGACCTGTGTTATGATCTAATTTTTCAAGAACGAAAGAAAAATTTTTTTAAGTATATATCTAGTGTAATATCTGTAATCTGGAATTATGACCATAAGATTTTTTTTTATTTGTAAAAGTTTTGACAGCTTAGATGTGTTTTTCCATTATTAATTGATAAAGAATGTGCAAGAGGATTATGTTGTTTAAGTAACAAACCAAAGACACGTTGCATTAATCATTAGGAAAAGGTTGAGCTTATGCAAATAATTGTCTTAGTGAAAATAAAAATAAAACTGATTTTTTAAAGGTAGGAAGATAAACTAACAAGGAAATGAAGTGTGAAAGAGCTCATAATTGCATAAAAATAGTAAACATGCATTTTTCAAGAGAATGGAAATCAAATATGCAGGTCAGGGAAAAAAAAATGGTTGTCATGTAAGACAGGGGAGGTTTCTATTAGATCTTATCAAAGCTACTTAGTGGTAGTTTAGCAGTGTAAGATGCTATACAAGAAAGCTATGGAAATCATAACCATATTAGTCACATATCAGACAGTGTTATGGCAAACTATATCCAACATATTTAATACAGAGAGACAGAATGCAACTTTTGAAACTTTTGAAGTCCTATTTATTTTTACATTTCATTTCTCTTCTCATTCATGTGAATATTAGTGTTCCTTTACAAAATTTAGCCCGTGACTTCTCCATCCTCAAATAGAATTTTTTGCTATT
The DNA here is from genome assembly GCA_013396955.1 of Regulus satrapa. Taxonomy (NCBI): domain Eukaryota; kingdom Metazoa; phylum Chordata; class Aves; order Passeriformes; family Regulidae; genus Regulus; species Regulus satrapa. The sequence goes on along the minus strand of VWZN01019500.1, from coordinate 320,481 downwards.
TTCAAAGATCCTCATGACTGTTTCTTCATCCTTCCTTAATGATACACTTAAATATTGTACCATATGCTTTAATGTAGGCCAAGTTAGAACATACCTCTTTACTTACTTTAAAGAAAACTACAAGGATTTGAGAAACTTTGTTTAGGCTTAAGATTTTTTTCTAGAGCTTCCAAATACTCCAGATTCCAATAGTATAATAGTCTGAATTCCAGGACTCAAAGGGATGTCCAGAGTAAACAAAACAGTATTAAAAAAACCCAAAAAAACCAAAAAAACCCAACCAACCAACCAACCAAACAAACAAACAAAAAAAAACCTGTGCATGATATTAGTCCAGATTAACTGAGGAATTCCTAGTTACCTCAGTACCCAGTTGCTGATTTCACCCAGATGCAAAATGACCACTTAACATGACTCTGACCTTCTGGATTAACCACCCCAGTGAATAGTAAGGCTCACCAGGAACTGTGAGGTGAGTCAGAGTGTTCAAGTATGGCAGCCATGTTCATGGTGCAATCTGTGGTAGGAGCCTCCAGGAGACTGCCTGAACCCTCCAAAGAAGTGTTGAGTGTGAAATTTAGCTTAGTCTTTTCTACAAACAACAGAAAACGCTAAGAAGGAGATCATAAAGCAAGATGGCTCTGTAGGCTGTGGCTCAGGTCTCTGTAGTGATTAGGCACTAGGATACTGGGATAGGTACCTATTTTTTCTTCATATTTAGTACTTGACAACTAAAATAAGGAGGTTCTCCCTTCTTTTTGGAGAGTTAAATTCACCTCTTAAAGTCTGATTGAGGATAATACCTGGGTGGAAATATCCATAATATCCATGGCTGCTCTGATCAAGATTATTTGAAGGACTTTATGGCATAAAATATAAATCTGAACCTGACCACATTCAAGGATGCATCATGCTGGACAGTGAATACTGGGATTCTCTGAATTCATCCCAAGATTCTTAATTGTTCTTAAGGTTTCTTGCTGACACCAAAGTACGTGATCTGCAGCTTATCCTGTGTGTTTTTCACAATAGGAGCATATAAGTTTTGTGTGAGCATTATTACCTTAGGAGATATGAATGGATCTTTATTTCAGAAATTCCTAGGTTGTTTTGTTTTTTTAAGTATGTATTCAAGATTTGAAAGCATCTGCTAAGGTAAGGAAATTCTTTAACTACTTTAAGCTACTTTAACTACTACCAATTTCCTTCTTTTGTTAAGCATTTAATAAAAACTAGAACATTACTTAGGTGATGATAGGAAACACAGGTCTTGGGCTGGAACCTCCTCCTATTTAGGGAGGTGTGCTCATTTAACTGATCCTGCTCTTCCTCCCTCTCCATCTCTTATTGTTTCACTGATTGATAATTACAGACAGACTGCAGAGGGAGTTTTGCAAGAGCAGAGCTGTTCAAACAAGATTCCAGGGAAGTCCTATGTCTTGTACTATCCAGTAATAAATTATATTCATAGTTCAGCACTAGATTTTCCAGTTATGGACTGCCTTGTGCTACATTTCTGCTCAGCTCTGCTCGTAAAAAGACCTGGTAGCCACGTGGTGCATGTAGTGATGTATGTCAGGGTCCCTAATAACTCAGAGAATGTAGGAGCTGGTTCCTTACACTGATGGCAACTAACTGTTCAGCAGGACATTTATAAGCATAAATGTATGCCTCCCTTCTAAAAAAATCTTTAAGTAATTCTGCTGTCAGTGTTTATAAAGTATATTGCTGTACATCTTTTCTACTTAATCTTGCATGCTGCTCTCCAAACCAGAACCTTTTTACCGTATGGCTTCTTAATGAGTGCTTAAATGCAGTAGAAATGCACATATTGCTTTGTTCTAATTTTGTATGCATTGCTTCTTTTTAAACATATTTTTTTCAACTTCTCTCTCTTAATTTCATGGTGACACCAGGAAATGGAGGGATCCAAAGATAAAACAGGTCTGGACAGGGGGCTTCCTGAAAGTCCTGTACTGATACTGGATCTGAAATGGGGGACCTGGTATGAGCATCCAGACAACATGAGGCTGAAGAGCAGTGTAAAAAGGAAAGAAGAGAATGAGTCAGTCTACCCTCTGCAAGCTGTGACTCCCTCAGCAGCCCCACTCATGTGAGTTTCCCTTGAAAAGGAGGAGCCCAGGGATAAGAGTTTTAGATTACAGTACCCATGAATGGATAACAGAGAGTGTGAGCCACTCCTGTTTATCTCAGTTACTCACACCACAGAAGTCTCATCCCAATTCTGCTGGACCATTACTCATACCCATTCAAATGATTCAAACATTCAAGCAACCAGCAAAAATGTTTGGCTAACAGAGATTCAAGCTCAGTCTGATCCTGCGGTTTTGATGTTTATCTGTGTTCAGATAGAGAATATTCTAAAAATGTAAGTCAAATTACATGATGTGCTGGCCTTCTAGAAACCCCACCTTCAATCACAGAAGAATTATTCCTCTGTCAGATAATACTGTTGAGGAATTTAAGGGGTTTAGAGTAAACTCACAATAGGTATTGAAAAAAAGAATACTAGGAAATATGTTGACTTCTTTTTTTGTACACCACTTCACAGGACCTCAGAATAACAATCAAGTCCAGTATTTTGGCATGGTTTCTTAGACAGCCAAAATAGGAGAAGCCAGCTCTGCAGCATGTATTCCACTAGAGAGCTCCAATGCCGCAGCAGCAGCAGCAGCAGAATTTGGGATTCCATCATCATTCTGGTTATGGTTCTCCACATCCTCACTAGTGGTTTGTTCAGATGTACTCAGTGTGCTGCCCTCCCAATCAGGGACAATGATGAGGACAGAGGTTAGACATGACTAAATTCTTGTCAGGATACACCTCTTAAGGACTTCCAGGGTTTATGTTTGAATAATATGACATGAGTATATGACCATACCTCAAGCCACAGCCCACCAAAATAGCCCCCATCCCCAAAACAATAAAGTTTGTCTCTTTCCCTTTCTACTACAAACCCTTTTTCTTTCCCCATTTTGCTTCTTAGGGTTTTTGCCTTAGACATGAGATTTGAAACAAAAACCAAAAAAGGTGTTTCTTATTTTTTTTTTAAAGCTGAAATAAGAATTTTACTGGACTTTATAACATATATGACTGAAGATCTAAAATTAAAATACTGTTAAAGCAAAATTGTACAGTTCATAAAAAGATAGAAAGAGGTGGGAAAGCAAATTCTGCATTCAGACTGGGAAGGAACTAGTGAAATCCCCGAGCCAAGTTTTTTCCACTTGTTTGGAAAAGTACAGAAACAGACATGCAAACACATATCTATAAAAGATTTATAAACAAAGTTTATCTTAGGGTGAATTTTAGAAGTAGTCTCCCAAAGAAGAGAAAAGTTATGTTCTCTAATGGAAACCTGAAATTAAATGAAAAGTCTGAAGCTGCCCTTAGACAGGTAAGTGTAATGCAATCCTCAAGGGGAGATTTCAGAGAAAATAAGATTACACTGTCTTTATGCTGCGCTGCATCTTCCCTTTTGAATGTTCTATAAAGCATTTAATATGAAATGAAATGGAACCACAGGATTAATCTTTATTTGTTCTGGAGTCACATTTTTCCCGTCATGTTGTCTCTCAGTGTCTTCCTAGATTCTAGCCTTACCTGGAATAGCAATTCTCCCCCTTGAATATATGCACCAAGACAGACCAAGCCTTGGAATACTGAATTTTGCTACCCCAAGAAATAGACCTGAGATGGGAGGTTGGCTGGGGTGAGCAGTTCCCCTACAAGAAAGGAAGGGGAAAGTGGTGGGAAAATGTATCAAGCTGGACTTGTTGCTACTGCTCACTCCCAGGAAACAGGGAAATAAAGGATGGGTATCTGATTCCTGGTGCTGGATGGAGCTCCTCTTCCTCCTCTCCTCAGCACTACTTCACCAGCCCACTCACCAGAGAGAGACAAAACTCCTTTGTAGAGCTGCAGTTATAAACCATGGCAGAGAAGATGTACAGATGGTTAGGGGTTTTAAAAATTTGTCTGCTTTTCTAAGCAGCTGCCTACATTGCCTAGGGGAAAATCAATCATCAGTAGGAGCAAATTAATATCCTGTACAGCTGAAGTGTAATTTCTGACTCTGCCTGTTAGAGACAAGAATGAAGAAATCTGGTTTCTCAGAACAACAACATTTCTCAGAAATGGGCAGCCTCTCAAGCCATCATCTATCTATCTCAAGTACAATATATTTCTGGCAAGATGAGTCTCCATTTGAGCTGATTTAGCCTTCTTTATGTCAAGGTTTATTTGTATTAGTCTAATCTGTTGAGAGTTTCCTTTTGGGAAATTCATCAGGTATTTCTATAAAACTGCAGACCATTGTGTTGCTCTATCTGGAACATTTTGTACTGTGCAAGCCCTGCTTAGAACTTGTTCCTGCTATACCCCTTTTTAGCAACTGGCTCCCAAAATGTCAAGACATCGCCTTTCTTGGTTGTGCAAATTATATTTTTATATTTTTTTCCTATTTTCCTCCACCTTTTTTTACTTTTTACTCTTTGTATCTTATTGAACCTTCAAGTCCAATATCTGAGTTTGAGATTTGTTTACGTTATAAGAAAAGAGTGTAAGGATTAACAGAGATAAGATAAAAAGTTTATTGGTGTTTGCCCTTGAACACAAGCACATGCCTCTGACTGTAGAAGCTGGTACCCAGGAATGGTCAGAAGGCCCCTATTTCATAGAAATATTTATGTCCTGTGCTGATGGTTCATTGCTGTCACTGAAATAAAACACCACTGCACATTTTTCCATCAGAATACACTTCCAGCCCACTCTTTTAAAACTTAAGTGGATTTTAGTGTCTGAGTAATGCAGGCATGGCCACTGCCACAGACATGGCTGGTGTCCATAGCCACTCATTCATGGCTGGCATCCATCCACATTGTCAGAAATATTTGAAAATCTTTATAAATGTTGAATACACTTTACATACTGACCTTGATTCTTAGAGGCTGTAAACAAAGTCAAGGATTTCTACTTCCCACAGATGATTATCTGATCATCTGTTGCCTTGGTGGTGATTCTCTTTATCAGTGAATAGTGCTTCTAAAAATGTTTTTGTCCATTATGCACAACTTTTGGAGATCGCTCTCCAAAAAGGAATGTGTTGGGGGAATTTCCTTTGATGGACTAAACAATGTCACTGGCTGTTCCTTCTTACTAGTATTTTCTAATTGACATAGTGAATATTTTTATGTACTTCCTGGGATGCTTTGTGAAAGTCATAATTTCAAGTGCTAATCATCCTAATTTTTCAAACTACTGCTTCACCTAAGCAGTGCCTACATCTTCTGCTAGCTAGTTTAGCTCTCTAAGTATTTTTGAGAGAGGTTACATGGCTTTTACTTAGAGAAGCAAAGTTGCCCTGGTGTTTTATTTTGAGGAACTGCTGTATTATGTTTTATATATAATATATATTTATATATGTATTATGTACAAACAATATAAAAGGGACAAAAGAAATTAATGAACTGTGTTTAAATGATGTATATTAATACTTTCTAGCAAGATTTTATGTTCTAGTAGTATAGAAACTGAATTTAAACTAATACAGGCTTATGCTTAATATCAGCTCACTTCTAATTTATTTGCATAGATTTGTACATGAAAACCAGTGAAGTAATTAGTACTTCCTGGAAAACATAGATTCTTTCCAAGAGAATTTGATTTCTTATCAATATGTGCTTTTTTTTTTTTTTAAATGAAAAATGTATATTTGTGTTTTCTTCAAAATAATTCTATAACTTTGATGCTATTTTAACTATTGACAGGCAGGCTTCTTTCTTTTGAATAAGTTGTTTAGGAACATTTTGATTTTAGTGTTTCAGGTAACCATTCCTGAATTTAGTCTTTTAATTCTCAGTGGACTGCAGTTTTTAAACCTTCTTTAGAAGTAACAAATATAGGAGAGTGCAAGGTTATACTTTTTTACCTCTTCAAGTTACCAACTTGAATTGAATGACTGCTCATTACTATGCCTGTGAATTTTTCTTCTGCCACGTTGTATCAGCAATGTAGATGCTATGATTTGGGGAGAAAAAGCCCACTTCAAAATGCCAAACCCTCAAACCCATTTCCAGCTGTAAAGGGACTTCCCAGTTTTGGTTTTCTGTTGCACGTGTGCATGTTGCATGTCTTTTAGTTTACAGAATGCTGCTCAGTGGAGCTGCTGCTCTCTGTAAATGTGACAAGATGCATGTGACCAAGCCTCCCTAGGCTCCCTCTGACTCAGCCTTTTGCTGTCCAGAGTTCTCTGTCCAGCACAACCAGCAGCTTCTCTGTTCTCACTGAATTTTTGTCATTTGCACAACATTCCCTACTAAAGACCCAACGCAAATAGATTGAAGAGGTTGAAAGACTTGTTTTTCTCTTTAGAAAGGGAAATGTGGAACTTTTCTGGGAGAACAGAAAGCAGTCAGGAAAGCATAGTTTGAAAAGATACAGAAGAAAAGCATAGCAGTGTTTTTCTAAAATATAAAAAACAAACAAACAAACAAACAAACAAAACAAAACAAAACAAAACAAAAACAAAAAGAAACCCAAGTGAGCCTGGTCCAGACATTTGAATTACTGCTACACTATATTATTCTACTCACTCCAGAGACCTCCTTCAAAATCTGCTCTGTATCAGTGTGGAATATCCTTCTGTGCGTTTAACTGTTAAGGAACAAAAATATCAGCAGGGTTGTTTCCGTGATGGAGCTGCAAGAGTAGCAGAAGGTATTTAATTATCCTTAAACTCTCACGTAATGAACACAGTCACAGAACTCTTGGTTGTTTCTGCTTTCTCCCTCATTTTCTGTAACCAAATGCAACAGTGAATTTGAGAAATTTATTACACTATAGATGTATATAAGGGGGTTTAAATTCTTTGTGGTTAATTCTTTCTATCACACGGTCCTGCAGATAGTGCTTCAGAGGAGCAGTTATGCTGGTATCCCTGCATTTCCCACAGCCATGGCTCAGCAAACCCCAGGCACATTACTAGAGCACAGGTCCTTCCCCTGATTGCTCAGGGATTAGAAGCCACTTCCTGCTTACTTAAAAATGTGATTACTCTTCAAGATGCAGGAAGGCTCAAATTTAGACACAGTTGGAAACCACACAATTTTTTCCCCTCAGTAAAACAAGGACAAACTGTTTATACAAATATTGACACGTTGTTCTCAGCAGCACTACACAAAATGCAGCTGGTCGCTGGCAGTTCTCTGCCACTCCCAGAGGCACAGCTAGAGATTTAGCACAACCTGTTTCCACCAAGCACTTCACAGACAGCCCACTGCTTTAAAGGCCACAGCAGTCACCTATCACATTTTCTTTAAAATAACGGCCACAGTTCCATTTTGTTGAGAATTTCAGTTCCTTTAAAAAACACTTATTTTAGAATAGAGGCCACTTGTGCAATTGCTGGATTACACATTTCAAAACGTCTGACTCAACAGTAAACTCATGTTACATCCCCACAGCTCCCTGCAAACAGTGCTCACTGCAGTGACCCACCACAGCCTTTGAAAAATTTGTGGACTTTTCTCTGGATCTGTGAAAAGCCTTTGCCAATGGCAGAAGGAAATTAATCATGCTTGGGGAACAGATAATTGAGTTTTTTAGCCTCACTCATTTGATATTAAATAATTCACTTAAACTTTGATTTAGAGTATTTCAGTGTATGTAGCATAACATAATCAGCTCTGCCTTCTTTACTACATAGGGATCTTTCTAGCCATGTTCCACTATGGAAAGCAAAATATCTAAAAGCAAATCTTTGCATACTCTAATTGTGTCACTTCGCAAAGAAAACGGTGCACTGGATTAATAATTTAAAGGACCTCTTAGAGCTGCTGATAATTTTCTGCTGTAGCAGAACACTGAGAAAATACTGATACTAAAAAATGAAAAGCTCTCCAGTTTGCTGTTAAGAAGGTGAACAACTCCAGGCTGCTTATCTTGTTGGTGTCCTGACCTCAGCCCGACTTTTTCTGGCAGCACTTTGGCGATAAGAAGTTTTCCAGAGGTTTACTATATAGATATTTGAATTATATGTATAAAATATATAAAATTTTATATATATATATATATAATTATTATATATATAAATTCTCTGTATATTTAATCATTCACTTCAATAATGAAAAAGGTATTTTTAAATGAATGATTTTGACCAAAAGTTTTGCACACACATTTTTTACAATAGCCTATCAGGAANCCTGACATGACAAATACACACATAATGAGATTTTCAGAAAATATTCAATAATAGAATGTAAATAATTTTTTTCCATATAAATGGTCTCACCTTTATATTGCAGTTAAATTTTTAATATTTTTATTAAATATTATATTTATTTTGTCTTATATTTATGTAATGAAAATATTTTTTAAATTTATATAAGCTTTAGTGTGTTTATTTTATTTTTTATAATCAAAATATATTTTATATTTGCATATAGCTTTATATTTTCAATTTATCATTGCCATTTATATTATAAAGTTATAGGCATTATATAACAGGCAATATTAGACATGCACCTTATTGATTGCCAGATCCACTATTCTTGATAAGCTTAGTTAAATATTAAAAAGTATTTATTTGAGATTCTCCTTGCTAAGCTAGTTTCTTCTGACCTGAGATTAAATAAAAAGGTACAGACAGCATGTTCTCTGTGCCTCTGTAAAATTTAACATTACCTACATTTTTCTTCATGTAACAATCTATTTAGTGTCATCCCCCTCAAAAAGGTGGAGCTGCACTGGTCACACAGGAAAGAGAGGGCGTTTGGAGATTTGCTGTCAGTTCTGGCCCCAGAATTTTGGCCTCTGGACTAGGAAGTCCTGGTTGAAGCTGTGACACCCCGCTGAGGCTGAGCTGTGATTAACCAACCAACCAACCAACCAACCAACCAACCAACCAACCAACCAACCAACCAACCACCTACCCCCAGCACACTGCAAGGTGTAGAATTTAATGTGACTGTTCTCAAGTACAGAACAATAAATTGGGCTTCACTAAAACATATTTTGTTTTCATTAAAATGTGTCTTCAAATGCAGGCTTCTGAGTTAGCATAGAAGTGAAAAGTCCAGTGGCCAGTTTTGAAGCAATCAGTGCAAGGGCACCTGTGAAGGAAAATTACTTTTTGCAGAGTTGCTCTAAGATAGGATTAATTCACAGCAGAAGGCTGAGGTGATGCATGAAACAGAAAGGAATAAATGGTGGTGAGATTATGACAACACATGCAGACAAATTTAGCCAGCAGATATGCGCCACTCACGTGAACTGAAATAAATGTGCAGACACACTTCACTACCCACAAAGTGGAAAACATGCTGTAAGGCATGGGAACTTATCTTGAAACCTTTAGAGAAAAGAAGTGATTCAGAAACAGAAGCTCTGGTTCCATTATGCTCTGACTGATTTTCACGGCTCCCCTGCACATTTGCACTGTGGACAGATATGCTGGGTGCTCACTAGCAACAGCTTCAGCTGAGGCAACACCAAACTGAGTCTTTAGTCTGTCTGTATGATCTACGCCACTTTCTAACACAATTCTGACAGAATTAGATGCTCCTAAGGTGAGAGTCACATGAGCTTCAAGTCTGAAATGAAATGTCGGCAAATGGGACCAAATGTAGTGCAGAAATCATGATCGCAGCCTCATGCTCCCATAGGAGGTTTTTAGTAAGAGGGAAGTGAGTTTGTACACACAGTCTAAGAAAATTTTGGATTCAGTTGGTGAAAATGTTCTAGTTCCAGAGCACTGTTTTCTTTGAAAAGGTAAGAGAATACAGACAAGCCTATGTTAAGAAAATCTCATTCCCTAAATGTAGAACCAATTGGTCTTTATACTATAAATTTGCATGAATTTCCTTGATAGTATAAAACTGTATTAACTTTGACTTTCTGACCACAAAAACTTCCTGGTAAATGTGTTTTTAGAGACTAAGGGGAAATCTAACTGTGGTCTGAAATTACTTGAGAGGAAATTGTAAAGGGAAAACAAAAATCTTCTCAATAGTGGCAGATCTAGGAGAAGATAAGAGAGCCGGAGCTAAACAGTTTTGGATAACAGAAAAAACTTCTTTATTTAGTGGGTGCAGGATAATGCAGATTGGAAGACTATGGAGAATCGGTCCTTTGCTCTTTTCAGAGCATATCTAATGAGAGCTACAGCTGGTGAAACTCTTGGCTTAAGTAGGAGGCTGGATCTGAGACCTCAGGACATACCCTTTTCAGCTAACACTTCTGTGAGTAGTTTCTCTTAGGGATTTTCATTCAGCTGAAGTTCAAATGAATGTTTATTTACTTGGTTTATCAAAAGTTGTCATACTAAAGAAAAGGACAGGAATTCGTTTCAGGTATTACAAGATTGTCCTATGATTTGTACTGACCTCAGCTTGCCCTACTGTTTTACAAACTTTGCAATGTGAGCCAAGAACACACTTTTTACATACAAATTTAAGCCTCCAGCAGTAGTGAGAAGGTACTACAAATTCACAGTGACAACCTCTCCCTGTTTAAAAGTAAGACAGTTTCACATGCCTAATTCTTGTGTGCAACAAAAGAAAAAAAACAACAAAGTGCATCATTATGAATTGTTTTGTTTTATATTCTTACTTATTTCACTTAAGGTTTGGGGTTTTTCTGTTTCTCTCTTTTTTTCTTTTTTTATTTTTTTTTTTTTTCCTATAAATGCTCTTATTTTCAGAAAAGAGTTTTAAGAGTTTTGAAGACACTCATTTTTGCTAAATCAAACTTTGCCTCCATTGGTATTTGACCTAACAAATGATTGCTGAGTTAGTTGAATCCTGAATTCCAGCATACTTAGACTGAGCAATTTGAGCTGGGAGATTAACCCTGGCACCATGAGCAGGAGTTTGGCCTTGTGAAAATGATCCTTCAGACAATCATCTACAACATATAAAGGTATGGCTTCTTTTTTTTGTTTGTTTGGTTTTTGTTGGGTTTTTTTTTTAGATTCAAATTTCTTTCTAGATCTGATTTCTAGCTCAGCAATAAAATCTGCCCTTTATACGAGCTGTGATAAAAACTATGTTTTAATCAGCAGTGAGTGATGAAGCCATTAAACATTAATTTTTATAACATGGATTTTTCTATCAGAAGATTTCTAGGAGCTCCTTATTGATTCTGCTTGACACTAAAGAAGCCCCACTAATGTCTGGATTATGTGGCAAACTTAACTATGAGGAGAGGGTTAACATGCCACTCCAGCTGCCACATGCCATATTTAGATATTTGGCATAAATATGCATTCAAAATAATTAGGCAACTCCTACACTTTTACCATTCTGTTTAATCCCTCTGTTTGTACTGCTCCAGGGTTGCTGTATTAGGGAACATATCCAGCTGGAAACTAATCAAGGAATAAAAAGGGGCTTGGTTGTAATGATCAAGAAGAAGGAACAGATCAAGGCCTGAGATCAACAACTTGGTGTTTGATGAGAAATGCTTAAAATAACACAGCAAAAGAAGAAATGAGTGTTCAAGTCTTTTTGTGGTGCTGAACTGCTTTTCTAGGAGACCTATTACAAAAGAGACAGCTCATTCCTGTGCAGAAACTCTTTCCTTCCCAGGAGTTCATTCTTCAGATCTGACTTGCAGCAGTCAGTGCACCTGCTGAAGGGACCCTCTCACCAGGCAGGAATGGTGTCCAAGCTGACCATCTGACGTAAATTGCCTCACCACTTAATTAAAAAATATGTGGTCATCACCATCTAAATGTTTGTAACACACCATTATGTAATGTACATTTCCACTCGCTGCTTAAACCAATCCTTTGTGCTGTGGCCTGCTTACATCTATCAGTCCTCAGACTTCATAATTAGAAGCAAACATTCGTATTTTATTCCCTTCAAAGAAACTGGTTGTTTTGAAAAGCAAAAATTCTCCACTGAGCCTTCAGGACAATAGATGATGACAATAGTAATTAATTAAGCATGCCCTTTCTAAATATCTCACAGAAGGTTACAAGAGCTTTTAAGAAATTAATCCTTAGAACATCACTGTGACTGAGGGAATATATATATGTATATATAATTAAAACCATCAAGCTTTTACAATAAACAACTTTCTAAGGTCCAGGAAAAAATTTTGGCTGACTACAGATTTGGAGTTCAACCAGAATCAATGATCTTTACCGTTTGGTGCTCATATCAATAGAAATTAATTTAGTTGGGCAAGTTCAGTAAACATAGTGGGGCTGATTTAATCATTTGACTATAACTTTTCAGAAAACAAGATAAGGAGTTGGAAAGGTGAATTCAAGTCTTTCTTTGTGAGCCACAGCCCTTCTTTTTGAGTACAGATACTTGTAGAACTGTACAATGCACAAAGCTGTAGAATTATGCAAAGTCAAAAAGATAATCCTATTTAGGGTGATTCTTCCATCAAGTGAGTTTTGGGTGAGTCTGTAACAAATATGCAGAGAACAAGCTCATCGTGAGAAAATGCTGACTACAAATGTGAATTCAGGGGTTTTGAAAACTTTTATCTTCTCTGCTGTCAGGAATGTATTGTAGAACACGATTTCTGGTCCTACTGCACTTGAAGGACTCCTGAAGTGAGAAGGCTTTATTTTGGTATAATTAGCTGTCATGCACTATTACTAGAGGGTGTTTGCTCTTCTCTGGTTCTAGAAATGTGATATACAACTATTAACCACCACTGTGGCCATTTGGTTACTTTCTGCCATGGCCCATCAGACTGAAAGCCAACATTAGGTGTGCCTTGGTCCGTAAAAGCAATTTTTGCTTGGTCTAAGTTTATATTCTTTCAGTGGTTAAACCAGAACATCTTCTCTGGGTGAAGGATATCCTTGACTGTGTAAGTAAGCAGATTTTTCATGTGACTCTTCACTTGTGGCTTTCCTGTCATGACTCTTATTCATAATGCACAAGCTATTTTTGTGCCTTGTCTGATACTTCCTCTTGCAAATAGTTCTTTGTTCATTTACACTAGACACAGTTTACTTGGAGCAGTTTTCCTTATATGTGCTGCTAAAGATTAAACTCAGATCTGTCCCCTGAGGGACCCCATGGCTGGTACAGCTTCTTTCCTGTGCTTCAAGTCTTTTTGATATTGCAAATCAAATTTGGAAAGTCACAGGCTATTGCGGCGACTTAGGAGAAAGTCCATGTGTCCTGAAAACAGGATTTGAATGCAGCTTAAGACATGCTGTATGTTTGCTGTACTCTCAGTATTGGAATTATTATTTTTTTAGCTTTGGAGCTTAAGTCCTATATTTGTTAACTGCACAGGTGAAAGAGTCATGTCAGCAGCGCACAGGACTGGCCTGTTTTACCTGTTTAATCTACCAGAAACTCTGGGATGATCCATAAGGACTCAAAGTATATTTTAAAACAGGGAGGGCAAAATAATTCATATTGGTTATGATTTGAAGTATTTTGGGAGTCACAAATATTACATTTTATGTATATAGGTAATAACAGATAGCTAATTATTAAACAGAACAATTTACACAGTGGCTATGTTAAGCCAGTGAACTTTTCTGACCTTCCTCAAAATATGATGGTTTGTTTATAAATATCAGTCAATTTTATGCAAAAATAGTTTGACTATCAAAACTCAAGACAAATTAGAACCAGTGGCACTGTTGCTAGAGGTGGAAGATTTTCAGCCTGTGATTAAATATTGGTCCTTGATTTATGCTACTTTCTGTTTTAAAACTCTGTTTCAGAATGACAAAATTACTGAAACTTTATAAAAACGTCATTCCAAACAAGAGGTTGTAGGGACGCCAGCTCCTTGGAAGTTGTGACATTGATGATTACTGTGCTCTTCCAAGACTTCCGGGGCTTAAACATTGCCTTAAAATTTGTGTCTTTAGCTGTAGGCATTGGTGCAGTTTACGAAACATGCGAAGGAAAAATCTCTGAAATTAAAACAGAACCAAAAACCCTCAAGAAAACAGTGGGGATCTTCACCACTGTCCTCCAAAGAGCTGAATCAGGATTGCAGATTCTGCACCATTTGCCAAGATGTTGCTCTGAAGGTGATGAAGGTCCAGAACACACAGCCTGGGCAGTGAGGAACACTTGGTCCACACCCTGCAGCTCTGGGTTAGGGAGAATTGTGCTAATTAAAGGATATTTTTTGCAAACATGGTGAAACCAACATTTGTGCAAACTAGGAACATTTAAGGGTTTTTTCTTAAGGAATAATTATAATAAGTACTTACTTTTAATTAGTGGGATTACAGTGCTTTTTCTTTCCTTTCGTTTTTAACTATTATTATATGTTGTAAGAACCATTTAGGTCTTGCATGCTTTAAGGAAAAAAAAACAAACCTACAACCCTGTGAAGGGACATAGACGGTTTCAGCATTGAAGTAGATGAAATGGAAGACTCTAAAAAGGAATATTATGATGAGGCCCTCATATAGACAAGAAGATCCCAGTGGCTTTTCCCCTGGGTGAAGGCACCCAGCATGAGCCCTGGCCCCTCTGCCAGCAGTTATCCTTACCTACACACACAGCACTCACTCTCTGCTCTAGTCACAGTCACTCTGCTTGCTATACCTACATATAAATTTATCCTCAGTGCTAGCATGAGGTAGAAAACTACACCCAAGAGGATTTGGGGAACAAATCCAGTAGTTTAACAGATTCAGTGAGATTAGGAGGGTAGTCATTTCAGCTTTCCCCTGGGCTACCTAGAAAGCAGAAGATGACTAGTTTTCAAAGATCTGAAATGTTTCTCTGGTGTCCTGACTTTCTTCAAAGAGCAAAGAGGGAGATACATTTAGCTAAACTAGAGATATTTTAGATACCTTTAGCTGTGGAAGTTTTCTTGTAGTTTATCTGTTCTTTCAGGGCTGGGATTAAAGAACAAGACGTTTTTCTCTTTCAGACTCAAATGTTTATTAGTTCTTTTCTATATTGCAGTCTCACAGAACATGAGTTCTACAGCACACCAAGCTAACAAACTAAAAATGGAGCTCAAGCTCTCTCTCTACAAGGCCTTTTAAGAGTAAACTCACCAATTATGAAATGCCAGCTAAATTATCCTTACCTTTTACCCAATAAGCAGCCACCTGCAACCTGGATTGTGGACTTTTCCATCCAATCACACAATATCACCCCAACCCATGAATAAGGAGGTGAAGAAGGACAGGCCAAAACCCTAAAACCTTCATCTTGCTTTATCTATATTACTACATCCCAAAACCTTAAACTTTTAAGTTTTCTTTCATGTGATCTAGCACACCTCTATCCAAATACCCACCCATAATCCCAGTTTCATCACTCAATTTTGGAAGCCTTCTCCATGGGCTCAGGTCAAATGCAGTGCTCTCCAGGGGGTCAGCACAGAAAGTTTAAAATTCTCAGTACCCAGGGTTCCAACATTTAACCACTATTTAGACATTACAAGTTTCCTAAAACATTGCCATTCACCTAATTCTAGGACTCTGTTGATACTACAAAATAAAAAGGTGCAATAACCAAATGAGGAATACTGAGGCTGAATGGCACTGATTCTCCTATATCCAGAGTGCTAGAGATGGTTGGAGTGGTTCAAAACAGTCAAGGAACTGTGAAGTGCCACACATGGACAGTCAGTACTCACACTCATAGCAACCCAGGCTACCCCTGCTTCTGTAAAGAGACACACATGCTGCCAGGGAACATACTTAAAGCTGCTGAGGTATGGAGCCAAGTTTACTGAATCAGGTAGGAAAAAAAAAAATAAAATCCTTTCCCCTGAGCAGCATTATGGCAAAAGGTCTGTCATGCAGAGGTAGGTGGAGAAATGTGAATTGGTTCAAGTATTTAAATGGGGGTGATATGTCCAACAATCCCACTTAAGAGGAGCTGCCCATGGAGGAGTCTATCTCCATAGCTGAGAGTCCATAGCTAAACATCCTGTGGTGAATGAGGAATGTATCTAGCATAGAGACCCTTGCCTTGCTTCCTCTCTGGGGAAGTCATGCAGCCGTTCCCTTGTTTGTGCTTTGTATGAAGGATGCACAGTTCACACTAGGAACGATGTGTGACATTAAAATTATTTCAAACTCTTGCAACACTTAGAGGAGTTATGAAGGTTCAAGTTAAGTAACTTGAAAGGGACAATTAAGAAATCAGTGGAAAATCTGGAACTTAATCAGATTTTCCACAGAATAGGGAAGCCTAAAACTGGGCCAATTTTGTAACTTTTTATGTACCTCACACTGACACTCCCTTCTTTAGTGTTGCTTTCCTTCTTTGATCCTTCTGATTGTTATTTGACATTTCTGGGATCAGATTAAGAATCAGAGTATTGGGCAACAGGTAGCTCAAAGGCAAGAGGATGACAAGTGGGAGAAGATGTTCTAGTGGGAAAGGTCCAGAGGATTTTTGCACAATCAGGACCTGAAAGAACTTCAGGTGATACTGCCACCACACTGCATTTGTAATGTCTGTGCTGTATTATCTGCACCTTTCATTTCAAGGGTTAATATCACTAAGGGAAGCATGACTGTGGGAACTCTGATTTGCTGAGATCAGTGTAAACAAGTAACAAAATATCATACCAGCAAGGAGACAAAGAGGACAAGGGGACAAGTGCTACAAAACAAAAGGCGATATGGAAAATATTGTAAAAAAAATGCTATTGAGCACAAAACAAGATTTACCTTGGTGAAACACAGATTTCTTTGTAGAAAGAAATCTGAAAGCTCAGGCTCATAGGAAAGGCAATATGAATGGTTATTAGTAAGAGAAAACACTAATAGTTTTGTATAGAAAGAGAACTATTTGATCTATTTTAAATTAAAGATATTTTTACCCTTAAAGGGTAAAATAATAGAAAATAGAAAAATAGATTGGAAAATAAATTGGTGGGAGTTTATAAATCTTAATAGCTGTTGGAACACTGCCAGAATATTTTCTGAATACTTCACTCATTTTTGTAGGATTTTTCTCTTCCCCTTCTGAGAAACTCTAAATAGGAAACAAAATGTAAAATTTGTCCAAACAGCCACACTGTCAGAGCTTTAAGATTCTTGACTAATTCTAACTTGGGAAAAAAAAAAAAAAAGCTATCTTTAAAAGTATTTTTTAAAAAAAAAAAAATTAATCCACTATTAAGATACTCGTGTGGCTTGTTTTGTAATTCAAATTCAAATAGATATTCAAACAAGTAGGATACTCAACTTTCATTAAATTTTGTTCATGAAGAAACTCTTTGTGACTCCTTCAATTAATCCACTCCATTTGAATATATCTATCACAGCCTCTGGGGATGGAGATTCCTTATTCACTATGTACATAAAATGAAGTACACCTACACAACAAATCAACATCACAGTACCAAACAGCTAGCAGCAATAAGAACATCTGCATACAAGACCTATCCTGCCAAATATTTGCATCTCACAATTTTGGCTAGTCAAACTACTCTCCATACCGCCTCAAAGTGAATTGACTTGAAATAACAAAAGAAAAAAAAATATATACCTGCAGAAGAAACAAATTGTCTGCAGTGGAACAAGCGAGGGAAAACAAAGAATTTCTAAAGGTCATATTACTATTAATTGTCTCCTGTCTACCCCTAGAACTAAAACTCTGTTCCCCAGAACCATGCCATTTCACTCAAAATAGCTGGAAGAGGAACATAACTGATAAACAGAAAACTCATTTTGTTAAGTTTAATTTCAGGAGCCAGAACCTGTCAGTCTTCTTGGTATTACATGAAATGATTAATTTTCATAAGGAAGTGAAAATTAAAGAATTACATCAAGCAGAAAAACCCTGATAATTTCTACTTCAGGTCTGTTGCCCATCTTTTGTACAGGCCTTTGTGTTCATTTAAGGATTTTCCTTCTTGTGCTTTTCCACTTTAGTTTCTTTGATAATATTTGGTGGATGGCTGATTTAAACAGCTTTTTCAAACAAAAGGAACTGACACACAGGTTTCCCATGTCCAGTGTTGCTTGCTTTTTCAAAGAAAACTCTGCGGCATGACTTTTTCTTTGACAAAAGTGAGGTATTTGTTAACTCTTCCTTGGGACTTACCTATTTCCTTGAGTTAGGTCAGAACAGAGTTCATATCACTTCCCAGCTTCAAATTAACAAAGAAATTTTCTGTATACTAAGATGGGGTTAATGCTTGCATGTGGACCTCAGAGACTGGATATTTGAAAAAATGGCCATACTTCTAAAACAAAAAATCAAATTATTTAGCAACTGAAATACAGTTCTTCTCAACTTCAGCTACTTAAGCTTTAGGTGAGAAATTAAGAAGAAACATAAGTAGTCTGAAAAGCAGCTCATATTCTGGCATAGCAGCAGATTATAAACTCTGAATTCTGATGTTTCCAGGCTCCAGAACAGGTTGTTGGAGTGGGGTTCGTTATGCTGGCATATACACCTTTAGTGAATGGGATGAACCTAAGAACAGGTGATGAGTGATGCACTCTTGGCAAAAGTACTGTCATTTTGTGCAGGAGCCTGGTGGTTAGGAATGTAGAGTTAGGGGCTGAAGAGCAGGGCTCAGATTCTCTCCCAACCTGTCTCACTGCACTCCTTTGCTGTGCAAAATACCATGCAGTGGAACAGCAGAGAGGAAAACAGGATTTAACCATCATACATCCAACTCAAAGTGTATTGAAGACCAGGATCTAAGGCTTTAAAAAGCTGTGAAGGACTTCACCTTGGCAGAAGATGTGGTTACCAACAGATGACTATTTTTACCATCTTATCAAACCTTTTCCACTTTCACATTGCTGTGAGTTTTCTTTCCTCTTAATTATAGAGCTCTTCCTTCCTAGATCTCTTCTCATGGCAGCCACCTTCTTTCACTGAAAAAACACTGATCTTATGGGTAAAACTTGAGGATTCTTTTATTTGATGTTTAATTAAGGTTCTGTAAAGATCCATGCTTGTGTCTATGTATTACTCTAATAGTGTTGAAGTACAGCAATTTCCCATTGAATTTGTCATACCTTGCTTTGCAGTTGGGCCTCTCCTCTGCATCTTTTTCTCTTTCTTTTCCTCCCTTCCACCTGAAGCCAGCACCACTTAACTATTGTTGAAATATGTCCTAGGTTGTCAGTGCTGCTCATGCTATTTCCTAGACTGTTATTCATCTCCACCAGGGAACCTGGCAGACAGCACCAGCTAGAAGAGATCTGCTCAACAATTCCAACTGCAGCTCTAATGTTATGATTTGTTTTCAGTTCTTGATAAAATTACTATAATAATTCTATCTCACTTTTTAAAGTAGGACAATATTATTTTAATCCTCTACCTGAATAACTTGGACTGAATTCTAAGCAATGGATTAATCCTCTACTGTTTTGATTTATTTCTAAGGCCAGAGCTATAATAAAAAATGTTCCAGGTCTTATCTGCACTGCATTTTTAACGCTCCATGTAAAGCAGAATAAGCTAAAAGCTCTTCACAATGACATGGAGTACTATAGGATGACATCTATGTGTCCTGCCTCTGATAAGGAATTTTTCATTTAATCATTTGTGATCATGTTTTTCCAGGCTATTTTTCAATTCGGACAGACTTTGAACACTTTTTATTGTATCCTCTCAGATAAATTCCTGGCGCCAGAGAGGATTTCAGGACTTTGCCTTACAATTGATTTTTTAATGCAAATAAAGTGAGGATGTGTGCAAGTGTTTACATTTGGTATGCTGACTAAATTGGAAAAATTTCAGCCAGCTATTCACTACACTGTTGGACTTACCTGTTGGACTTGCTATTGTAGACTGAAACTTCTATCCCAGTTAAAAAATTGAGACACAGAAAGACTCAATACTTCCCAAAAGGTGATTGCATTTATTGTATTAGTTTTGATCTATATAAACAGGGCTTGGATTTTGTCTTGTATAATTTAACATAGAAAATGTAACTTAAACACCCCAGACAAAATTTTTGATTTCAGCAATTGCCCTGACTTCCTGCTGAAGTAAAAACCACCTCTGGTTCTCTTTACCAATCATATCTGAACACAAAAGCAGGTTCTTCAACTGTAGATCATGTAACTGAGTTTTCAGCATTCTCCAAGCATTGATAAAGTACAAAGAATAGCAAAACAATATTTTTAAACCAGTTTTCACTTTCATCAGCTCAGCCTTACTCCAGTGCTTTCTTCAGAGCAGCTATCAGGAAATCAATCATGAAAGCAGGTGTGCTTTCATGGCAAGGAAGGAAGGTTGAGATCAGCAGTCATCAGTCAGAGATGTCTGTTCAGCCCAACTTTTCTGTTTAAATGAAGGAAAAATGACCAATATGGAAACCTTGGAGCAAAGTAAGATATTTAATACCATTTATCTGTTCAACATTTTAATTTAAGCCTTATTTTAATTAAACACAATAGGAAGCTTGAAAAAAGTGATGAAGACTATGGCATGTCATGAAAACAGATATTACTGGAAGCTCTCATGATATGGCAAAATTATAACCTCAAAATAGTGTTGATTGCCTTGTCCCTAGCAAAAAACCCCAGGATTTACAATGAAAACCTACATGCGTCTATTTATCACACATGAGTGCACCCTCACCTTTTCAAGACCCTGCAATCCACTGTATTGTCATAAAAACTATTATGAACTGCCTTGTGGTAATACATCTATGCTCTTGCTTAATAAAGTATAATTAAATACTTCTTGAAAGCAGTTTTATTGCTATTAGAAGGGCTAATATACTACACTATACTCCTCAACTGCAACTACTGCATTTATAGGTTTGTTTTTCCATCAAGTCTTCCATTGCTGTTGAATTATTCTTTTCAAAGAGGCCAGTGTTAAAGCACCTCTGCAGTATGAAGTAATTACTGATTTAGGCAGCATTTTAAGTGACAGAATTTGTAATTGCTAGATGGATGATGAAACATGAAAATAGCAATGCATGAAACAAAGCAATTGAGAAATCCTCTCTTGGACTTGAACCCACCCTAACAACGCATACAAGGTCAGGCCTGTCAGATTCATGATTAATGGTTATGTTCCTTGTTTTGTTCCCATTTTTTCTATGCAGAGAAACCCTGACACAATGGGGAATCACTATAGGATGTTTTATTTGTAAGCAATGGTGTTTTTTTTTTTTTTTGTTTTTTTTTTTTTTTACTTAATTCCCTTATTTTTATTCAGATTCTATTAAAAGAATAACTGGTTTCTTAGATGCCATGGATACAGCTGAATATTCCAGAACATTTTCTTACTTTTTCTATTAGATTATTGCATGAAAGTCAGTGGAAGGTTAGAGGAATCAGAAATGTTAAACCATTAAACAATGCTATTTATAGAACATTTCTTATAACAATTTCCTGCATTCGTGTGTTTAGAAACTGTAGGAAAAAGAGTTCATTTTCAAGGACATTCAGAAGTGGTGTCCAAATGTATTCTGAGTTTTTAAAAAAAGTTGAAACACAGAAACCCCCACTGAAATATAACAGATCATTAACAAAACCAAAGGACGAAATCTGCCTCTCCAGGCAGTTTTTGGAAGTCTGTAATAATGTATTTTAAGTAAAAATATATGCCTTAATTGAAAACTCCTGAAACAGCACTGACTCTTGTAATTTCATTTTTATTTCTTTACAAAAAAAGCTGTAAACATTGGATTTCTTTCTAAGTATAATTCTTAAATTATTACCAATGTGCCAGAATTAAGAAAAGAGAAAATATATTTTAAAAAAATTATTTGCCGTCAAGGATTTTACAATAATGTATTCCAACATTTAAAATGCAACCCCCAGAATTCTCCCAAAATGATGATAATTTTTTGCAAAAATTGGAAATTTTCAACACACACAAGCCCACCACAGCCCCCAGGAATAATAAATTCACCTTTTTAAAATTAGGGGTTTGGATTCACTGTGGGTTTTTTTCTCCAGTTTGTTGCTACTGCTCTACTAGTGAGAAATTTTTTCTCAGAAATGAAAACTGAGGTGCTCTTTCTAAATCTTGACTCTACAATTGAGTCATACCATCCCAAATATTGTAAGCTTCACAGGGAAATGATGAGCCTGTTGGGTAATGCTGATTTTGTAAGAGTTGAGGCTACCTGAAGGGTTCCTGATGTTTTATTGTTTCATGAGTCCACAATACTTTTTTTTGTTTGTTTGTTTGTTTGTTTTTTTCTTAACCTTCCTGTTCTGGGATTATATGGCAAGGTTTTGGTAGCCAGGGGATGAAGGCTGCAAATGCAATTTCTCTGACAAACTGCCAGAAGTTGTCCCCACATCTGGCAGAGCCACCTGCAGCTGTCTCCAAGAGGGACCTGTCACTGTCACCTGGCCAAAACCAAGCCCATCAGAGATGGTGGTATCATATCTGTGCAACAGATGGAAGGGAAAGTAGTGAGAATACATGAGAGAAACACCCTGCAGACACTGAGGTCAGTGCAAAAGAAGGGTGAGGAGGTCCTCCAAATGTTGGAGAAGAGATTTGCCTGCAGCCTGTGATGAAGACCATGGTAAGGCAGGATGTCCTCCTTCATGTTGGAGGAGCTCAGGAGGACTGTCTGCCATTAGAGGGATCCCATGCTGGAGCAGGGGAAGAGTGTGAGGAGTCCTTCCCTTGTGGAGGAAGGAGTTGGAGACACAGAATGGGATGAACAGACCACAGCCCCACTCCATCCCCTTGTACCACTGAGGAGGAGGAGGTAGAAGAGCTTGAAGTGAAGCAGAGTCCAAAAGAAAGGTGTTTAGAGGAAGTTGGTTTCAGATGTGTGTTTGTTTCTCATTATCCTGTTCTGCCTAACTGCCAATAAGGTAAATTTATTTCCCTAAGACTAATCTGTTTTGCCTGTGACAGTAACTGTTGAATGATCTTTCCCTGTTCTTATATCAAAGCATGAGCTTTTCAGTGCATTTTCTTCCCCTGTCCAGTTGGGGAGTGATAGAGCAACCTGGTGGGCACACAGTGTCCAGCCAGAGTCAGCCAACCACACTTACCTAGTTCTTTTTCTTAGTTATTTTTAGATCTTTTGAATCTTTACTTTTCTCCTACTTTCACTCCACAGCACTCATGCTTGACCGTTGTTAGTCAATTTGCTGTCAAGTCCCTTGAGGCTGTTCAGATAGTACTTCTTAAGTCTTAAGTTCTCCATTAACATCAGAGTTTCCTTTACCCTTTTACATACTCCTTGGATTTAAAAATTGCCTCCCAGCTTTCCTACAATTAGGTATTGTTTATACGTGTCTGGAACATAGTGATTAAAAGGGAAAAGAGAAGCCAAGTATCTTTGGGGCTACTGGCGTCTGAGTAGTCATTCTTGGCACTCATCTAAATATGACTTGTGCAACATCAAGATCTGCCTCAGTCTCAATATGTTTCTTGCTCTTGTGCTCCTATTTTCTGGCATAGCTGCTATTCTTCCCACAATTACTGCCGGAGCTATAAGAGACCCAGGGTGCAAGTGTGATTCCAAGTCCTCATAAAGTGCAAGAAGCATTCTTGTGACATTTTGTTCAGTATCTTCCTAATTTAACAGTGATCAGTTTTTGTTACAACTGCTCAGAAGGGCAGAATGTCCTTTAACACAAGATACATTTTCAGTCTTCACACCAGATTCTGCATTCCGATCTTAAAAATAATACAAGTGTCAGTTGATTTTGAATAAGAGGTTTTACTTATGCTCATTTCTAATTAACTCATTAATTAGAAAGACTACATATCACATAAAAGAAAAGTTCAATTACCTGTTTAAGTTTGAAAATGATGAAATAAAAAATGTTTACTCAAGATAGAAATAGATCAAATTCCTATCACTGCTCAATTCACAGGGGAACCACTGCCTCAAGGAGGTAAGAGCAGTCCAGCCATTCATGCACCTTATTAAAGGATCCTTTGTTTCACAAGTGTAACAACCAGATTGGTAAAGCTGAAAGTCTTTATATAAAAGCTTAAGAGTTTTAAATAGAAAATTCATGAAATAAGGTATTAATGTTAATAATATCCTCTGATGAAAGACCTGGGGACTGATTTTAAGAGCTCCCAAACAGGTATTCCAAGGAAGCTGTGCTGAAGAACACTTGGGCTGAACTGGGAGCCAATACTTTTTCAAAAGACCTAAGGCATGCTCAGTCTCATATTTTCATCAGAAAGTGTTTTACAGGCATAGCACTTTTGTTTGGAAAATTCAAGTGAGAGACCAAAGAAATGAAAGCTAATTGAAATCTCCTGAGATTAAAAACAAATCTTCAGAATCTCTCAAGTAGGAGAGGATCTAGGCATTGTGAATGCTCTGCTGGGAACAATCACGCTGATTCTAGTGAAAAAAAAAATCTGAGTTATGTGGCTAAAAACAGACAGAAAGTCTTCTTATGTTTTAAGAGATAGCAGAGAACTATCCACCTGAGAAATCCTAACTCTAAGGGGCTTGGGATTTTGTTTGTTTTGGTTTTTTAATGACTACAGCAATTGCTACTTGGCAAGACTGAAACAATCTTAAAAAAATGTTTTTCACTGTGTAGACACTATATAAACAAACACAACACCCTCATTATCTAAGTAACCAGCAATTTCTTATTTTAAAAGGTTTTTTTTCAAAGCTAATTTCTCTGTTTTGAGGAACAGAAATGGAAATTTCAATTGAAAGGTATTTGATTTTTCCAAGGACAAACAGCAATTTTCTTAAATCAGCAATATAAATATCAAGGCATCCAGTACAATCTATGACTTCTGAGAATAACAATTTATGTACATTAGAATATTGCAGTATTTGTTTTTAAGAAATAGAGCAGAAATACTTTTTTTCAGACATGCTGAGACTAAAATAATGTATGGAAATAAACAGGCTTTGTCTCTGAAAATTTAAATAGAACCATGGACATTCTTCTTTTCCACTGCCTTAGATTTATGTAACTTCGTCACCTCAATAATGTAAATACTTCTGGATTCCTGTGACTGGTCACTTGGTCTGGCTTCTACACCTGAATGGCTCTGAGTCAGAGAAAGGGACAACAGCTGTCACTAATTCCAGGCGTGCAGGCAGCAGGACAGGTCAGAAATCCTCCTCTGACACTCTGCTCTACACCACAGGAGTTTCCAGTCCCACCACCCTGAGCTGGCTTCCCCCAGGCTCTGTGGGGAATGAAAACCCAAATAAATACCTGAGCAGCTCCGGCAGGGACGGGCTGGCCTCACACAAGAAGGTACAGCACTCCGCAGCTCCGAGTAACTTTTAACTTGGGAACACGTATGAAAGGAGTAACAGCATATAAATTGATTTCTGCATTTTTAATCATTACTTTGTTAAGCTCTCTGTTGACAAAAAAACAGGTAGAACACCACTTCCAAGGGCTCTAAACTTGATACACTCTATCAAAGTCTATTTTTCATGTCAGAGACTGACCCACTGAACCCAGAGACTATCGTGAACTATTTTGATTTTTCCCTTAGAAAAATAATCTTGCTATCCCACAATTTTACCTGAAGTATCAATTACTTACATTATATACAGCATACCGCTGTTGTAGTTTCTGAAAAGAAATGTGACATACCCAATATATCCCTTTTTTTTTTTCATTTTATTAGAGATATATTATGACAGATAAAAATACTATATCATTATTGACCCATTATATAGCTCAAATATTTGTCACTATAATATTTCTTCATTAATATCACTTATCATTGCATGAACTGTCTAGGTTAGCATAATAGTGAACAAATTTGTATCTTAGTCACTAATTGATTTTGAGTCATAAATGTTAAATTCATGTGATATCTCCATTATGTGTATCTAAAACCACTTGACACAAACCACTGATTGGAATTGCATATACACTCCATGCTACACTCCATGAAGCTAAGGTTTCATGCACTGGAAGGACAGAATGTTTGAAAAGTTTTAATTGCTAATCAATTGTGTATTAAATTAATTTTTACTAATTGCAACATGGTGGAATAGAGAACATAAAAAATGTAAATAAAAATGTCATTAATTAGGCAGAATATGACAATTTAATGATGTCGATAATCAATAATGATCGATTATTTAATGATGGGTAATTTGAGCTCTTTGAATTGTAATGAAATTCACCCTGAATAAAACCCAGGGACAATGCTCATAGACTGCTTAAATTTTAGCAGTCAGAGACAGCAAGTCTCACTAACTACTGTCACTTTTTTGGGACCAAACTCTTTTCAAGGACATAAAATCTGCAAATCAAATAAGTCTGAATTACAAAATGAGGGTTGGAACAAGTGAGACAAAGCTTATATTATAATTTTATTTCTGCTCTCTCCCAAGACCTCATGAGTTTGAGTAGGAAATATTTCTGAAATAATGAAATTCCTTCAAAAGCTTTGGATTCACTCAATACATGCCTGGTATACAATGGGAATTAAACATGAAGCATGGAAGTGGTATTTAGAGGAGGGATAGCTGTAAAAGCGGGAATCTGTTAATAGATAAATTTGATCATAAGACAGAGAAGATTACATAGGAATGCAGCAGCCACATCAAAAAGCCCTGTAGCATCCTGGAAAGCAGCTCACTTTAGGCAGCACACCAAGTGTGGCAACATGCCAAAGAAACAGGGCTGTATTCCTGCCATGTTCTTCAGGTGAGGAACCTGGATGGTATGAAAAGTATGGCTCTGCAAGGAATCACAAAAAAATTCGGGCAGGCACAAGTCCTCCCAGCCACATGCATTTCAGTGAGGCACATATGGAATTTTCCAAGGAAAAGGTAGTATTTTGCAGGATGCTTGCATGGTGGAAAATGGTAATAAGGCAAAGCTGCCAGAGGCAAAAAAAAAGAGCTCAGCTTTCCACTAAGTTTCAGGTAGATTCCTCGAAATTGAAACAAAGCACCAGCATGCTTTTCATGTTTACATGAAAGCATGTCTCTATTTGGTTGGTCAAAAATGGAATATTATTTACCTCAGAGAGGAGGACCTTCATATTTTACTAGGTCAAAGGAAAGTAAAATATCCACAGGAAAATATGTCCTCACATTTACTATTCAAGAAAATATCTTCTCACAAGTCCAGGACAAAAATTATTCTCATTACATGCAGATGAACAATCAAAATAGCAGGATCTGCTAGGTCTAAATGTCTTTTAGTAGGTTTTTCATAAGGCTAATGGATGGGAGCGGTCTGCCATGAATGCTGTTGGAAGGATGTGAAAAACCATCTCCAGTGCAGTTGTTTCTGTCTCTTTTAAGGTGATCCATGCATGTTACTGGAATGTGCACACGTTATTTAGGCATTAGAACCACAGGCACATTAAATTATAGTCAGATACCACAGTCAGATAGTCAGAAGCATCATAGATATCCTGACAGATATCAGCTGATAGGTATCCATGGTGTCTGTTTGAGCAAGATAGCAGAATTCTCTCTTGGGCACACAGAAAAATACGGTGTTCAGTAAGACCTAGAATGTGTAACTGCTGTTAAAGTGGTCTCACATGCAGAAGTACAGNTAAAAGGGGTCTCAAATGAAGAAAGACAGCAAAAAAAAAAAAAAAAAAAAAAAAAAAAAAAAAGCTTCCCCATTGAATGAATGAGCAATGCTGAAATGAGCACACAAGACATTTAGAGATACTATCTCTAGAGATTCTGATATGGTCAAGACTTATCCTCTGAGAAGAGGTGGGCAGACAGCCTGGTAGTGAGATTTGGGGAAAGGAGGAGAGCTCTGAGCTAGAATTGCAGAGTGAGAAAAGGAATTGTGAGTGATAGACTGGCAAAAAACTAACTAGAAAACCATTAATAGAGCAGAGTGCAGCATGGAAGAAACAGTTTCCAGAAACTGGAGAAACTAAGCATTTATATGTCCGCAATCCTATGGCTACTTCTACCCAGAAAGTCTTGGGAGTGTCCTGCTGAATCGTCTCCAATACCATTTTGAGAATCTGATAAGTGACTATTGTTACTTTTTGCCTAAAACAGAGAAGCCTGACTATAATTAAACAGAGGGTGTGTGCTTTGCCACAAACATGCCTGGGGCGTTTCATGTTGTGACGACATGCTTACAGTTCTGTAATCTATCCTATATAATTTTAAGTTGTTTTTTTTTTTTTTTTTTAATGCTAAACACTAACGAGTGCTCTGACTTCTCAAATCATAAGAAAGAGATGAAGGATCCATCCCATTTCCTTTCTAGCTGTGTGGGTTGGAAGGAAGGGCACAGCGCTGGTTTTGGTATCCCAGTATGCCTGCTTTGCCACTGAACCTGCCTGGCACTGTATTCAGAAAACTCTGACCTGCTCTTAGCCTCATCTGAGATCTTCTCCCAGTTCTGGTGCAGGTAAGAGTGCAATACAATCTTTTCTTTTCTTTTCTTTTCTTTTCTTTTCTTTTCTTTTCTTTTCTTTTCTTTTCTTTTCTTTTCTTTTCTTTTCTTTCTTGTGTATGGCTGAAGTTGCTCAGTGTTTATTTTCTTAGAAGTGGGAGGACTTCAAAAAGAGTGCTGAATGACAGCTGGGCTGAAAATAAATAATGGGTAGAAACTGTGGGCTTTACTGTTTTGAGGCTTTAGGAAGGAACACAAACAAGAATACAGTATTAAGTTACCCAACTTAAATTGTTATTTATAATTAGCCTTTTCAGGTAAGGCTTCTCTGTATACCAAAGAACACTGATAAATATGGTTTTCATTTGCAACCAGATTTTGATTAACTGATGGTGTGAGATTATATACCAGAACTTCATACAGAGGGATAAGATGATAAATAGAAGAAAGAAAAAAGTATCAAGGGAGATTGGGGGAAATATATTAGTGCCCAGGAACAAAGACAAAATTGACAGAAAGCATTAAATTCTGGAAGAGAGGAGAAAAAAACTAGGGGATAATCCAAGAAGGGAGGAGACAAACTAGGGGAGATATTTGGTGGAGGAGTAACTGCTGAGATGATAGGGTGGAAGGTGAGAAACATACACAGAGCTGGAGGAGGGAGGAGATTCTCAGAGAAGGGAAACGGGGTAAAAGGAAGCACATGTAGAAAGGAAGGCAGAAGTCTGGCAACAAGCTGAGGCTGCAGCTGTGGAAGGCACACAGGAAACAATCAACAGGACTCCAAGAAGACCAAAGGTAGAAGAGGAGCAGGTCAGAAAATATCCACATTAATGCAAATTTTAGTTTTTGGAGTGGTTTTTTTTGGGGGGGGGGTTTTTTGGTTTGGTTTGGTTTGGTGGGGGTTTTCTTTNTTTGTTTTTTTTTGTTTTTGGGGTGTTTTTTTTTGTGTTTTTTTTTTTTTTTTTTTTTTTTTTTTTTTTTTAATTCATATCTTTTCCTTGTCACTTGATATTCTGTCTAACTTTGGAGAAGCAGAAATTTCATAGAATGCTAGGTTGACAGGTTTATGCCATGTAGTGCCCCTTGAGTTAGTGTACATGAAGTTTTACAACACCTGTCATAATGACTCACCTCCAGGTTCCTGATAATCCTCTGGGACAGCTATTATCTTAATTATGAAAGCACTTGGTAGACAGACTGATAACTGTTGCTATTTCCTGTAACTCTCTGGAAGGAGGTCCTCTATAGGTTATTAAAAAAAAAAAAAAATTACAAAAAAGTAGAAAAATATCAGCCCTGCTATGATAAAGGTATTCAGCAAAGATACAAAAATACAGGCAGAAGAGGCAATAGCTTTGGTTATTGGCACAGATTTTTATTTACACTACCAAGTTTTGAAACAAAGCCTGTGGAAAGGTTAAAAAGGGTCACATGAATTTGAACAGCTTTACTCACAGCTGGAATCCCTCATCTTGACCTGTCTCTGTGCTTCATGTAAATAAATATAATAAACCCAAATCTGAAGAATTATCTCTAATATGACACGTATTACCTGGCTTCCAGTACTTTGTGGGGATTAAGTGGGATTAGACTGTGTTTGCAGAGAGTTACTGCAAAGAGCAAAGTCAATTAAACTTGTTCTGGATTGGCATCAGGGACCTGATACATTTCCTCCAACTGCTGAGCTATTGCAGAGGCTGAAGGGATCAGAGGCAAAGGCTGGACCTGAAAGGATTTCTTAAAACTGGCCTTTCTTGTAAAGCAAAAGTGTGAGAGGGAATTATCTTGGGCTCAGAGGTTTTGTAATTCCTTATCACTTGAGACAGTTTACCTACAGGGGAGTTTGAAAGGTCTGTGCAGCTTTCCATTTCTCTTTGTGGCCGATACAAGATAACTGGGTTATCTGACTTAACTGAGTCTGCTGGGGCACTGGGCAGCAGGGTTGCTCAGGGTTGCTACAGCAACTGTAATTTTCCGTAAATAAGGAGGTAAATTTGCAGGCTCTCCTGCACCTCTGCAGTTCCTTGTGGCAAGAGCTGGCGAGCAGCTCTCCCTCCACACAGGTATGTGACCGTGCTCCTGGGCTAGAGACAGATTCTGCGCACACAGCTGGATAGCATAGAAACTTCTTGTAACTGTCTTGCTGCAAACACTGGCTTCTCTTCTATGACTTGCCAAATGCTAATAACTGCTAGTTGCTGAAAGCAAAGAGAGGTGTTATTCTGCCTCTATTTCTGGCCTGTTTATAAATCCAAGAAGAGATCATTCACAAAAATTTAAAGAGACTAAATATACTGGTAATCAAATGATTTCACTTCCTTATGTTGATAATATTGTGCATATTGACAATATTTCACTGTATATTGAAATTAGAAATAAATGTATTGAGAATTTAACTGCAACAAATGTGCTAATAATTTGTCTGTAAATCATTCTCTTGTATATAAAGTCTATTATATAAGCACATAAATACCTATATTATAAAAATACAAGCAGAGATACCAAGTTTATGGCTGTATACATTTAATAACTGTAATATAAAAGAACATATGAAAGATGCTGTAATAATTATTAATTATGGGAGTTTCTACTATAATTTATGTGCAATAAATATGCTGATGTAATATAAATTAATTTTTATATGGAAGTCCTGAGATCAACCCAGTAAATGTAGCATAATCATATGCTATTTTAGTGATATATTTTCCTGACAATTGACAAAATAGTTATATTTACTCAATTTTATTTTTTTTTTTACTTGGCAAAAATATCCTATTCATAAAAAATGTGAAGTCTGTAGTTGCTTCGTTTGGGTTGGCTTTTTTTCTGTCCTCAAGTGAGACTTCAGAAATATTTATATAATTTGCACAACCAAGAAAATAATCAGAAATGTAAGGGGTTTGAGTTAAATTACTGTATTTTTGAACTTTTTTTTTTTTTTTTT